>NW_006499905.1:1084521-1128228 GCF_000471905.2 Amborella trichopoda | reverse complement strand
GACTGGCCTAGATCGATAAGCACAGTCCTGTATAAGCAACCACTAGTCGCTTAGTATGGTCTTCGAGTGACCACACTCCTACAGAGTTTATGTTTCACTATAATAAAAGTATATCAATACATACTCATAAGGCCTTTAAAGGCCACATAAACCCAACATCTCTCTCTCTCTCTCTCTCTCTCTCTCTCTGGTAGTAGCCTGTTCAAGTTGTGTTACCATCTGGAATTAATCAGAATCATATCTGATTGCTAATATTGTTCTCAATGTTTGGAGTGTTTTGTTATCTTGCTGACTGTAATTAATCAAGATATTTGTTTTTGGATAGGCCCCTCCCAATTCCTGCCCACCCCTCTTCTCACTCTCTATATATGCATTATCTATCTCTATCACTTCCAATGTAGATTTGGTTGTTTTTGTGATTTTACTATTACAAACACAAAATACTGCAAAGAACTCTCTCTTTATTAATTAATCAAGAATATACAAGATCCCGTATAAATATACTGTTAATAACAGTTCTGGATAGATACCAACAGTTATGGATAATTACTAACTAATCTTGAGATACCTATTGACACCTAACCTTATCAAGAGATATATATACCCATATACATACATATTCATACTGATATGTATTCATAATGATGTAAATCAATACTGACAAGGATATGTATCCATAATGATGTATATCAATACTAACAAGAATATATGTATATCAATACTAACAAGATATTCATACGCTAACACTCCCCCTTCAAACTCAAGATGCTTTAACACAAAGCAGCTGGAATTTTAACAATAAGTTGCATAAATGAACAAGTTGGATCTTTAAGTCTTCACGTGCATAGAATGCTTGAACAACAAACACAGAATGACACTTGGAAGAGCCAATAGAACTCGGTGTGGATCCTTGACAGATTTAGCAACTCGCAGTCCAGAACACAAGCCAGAACAGAGACAAAGACTGTTTTGCAGAGAGTCGAAACAGACCCGGCAGAGAGCATAGAATCAAAACAGACTTGCCAGAGAGTAGAGAGTCGAAACATGACTCAGAAGCCTTTGGCAGTGCTTCTTTGGTCTATGAGTTTCTCTAAATAAACTGAGAGTGTTGATTGATTCAACCATGGATGAAGATGAGAGCTAAAGTTTTTGGACGAAGCGGAGAGCTGAAGTTTTTATGCTTTAGAATCGAAGGGATCGATAGAAGAAGCTTGGTTGTCCCACAAGTTTTGAGTATGACTTTGAGAAGGAGGGGATTAAATGGCTAGTGTAGCGTTGGGCCAAACAAGGGCGAGAGCAGACAATGCAATTCGATGCAAAACAACAACGAGAGCAGACAATGCAATTCGATGCAAAACAATGACGAGAGCAGGTAGCCTTTTGGAAACATAGTCTCATAAAATTTACTGACCTCAGATCTGAGGTCGACGAGCCCACGAGCCCAAATTTTAGGTTGCAGAGTCTAGATCTTTGATACCATATTAGAAACACAAAATACTGCAAAGAACTCTCTCTTTATTAATTAATCAAGAATATACAAGACCCCATATAAATATACGGCTAATAACAGTTCTTGATAGATAACAATAGTTATGGATAATTACTAACTAATTTTGAGATACCTATTGACACCTAACCTTATCAAGAGATATATATACCCATATACATAAATATCCGTACTGATGTATATCCATAATGATGTATATCAATATTAACAAGATATCCGTACGCTGACATTTACTATCTCCAATTTAATTGGAAAGATGCAGATTTTAAATGGGTCCGTTTCAATATTCATTTTGATATATCTTAGACTCGCTTGAGTTACTCGGCTATGGTCGGGGCCAACTCCGGAGCACGAGCAGAGTAGTTTTAGACCTTATTCTAAAACCCTCTGAAGTTGATGAAAATGCTCAAATTTGATGCGGTTTCCTTGAATTTTAGGCCTTGGTGGATCGGTTCTCATCCATATCAACCAGGAAACTCTCAAAGGCGCTCCAGATACTCACTTGTGATAAAGCTATGGTTGCCATGAGTGACTATGGAGAAGAACATAAACTAATGAAGAGGTGCATCCTCACCAGTCTTTTGGGCTCAAACGCTCAGGTTACTAATTCACTTTCTCTACTACAGCGAATTACTCAAACTTACAATCCAATTTCCTCTTAATGAATTATTTCTTTTTTTGCATGCTATACTTAAAAGCTGATTGATTATCTTTTAGCATTCAAGTGCATCATCTGTGGTTTGGTTCTGATGTTTGCTTTGTTTGATCTTTCAGAAGCAACATCGTTTCGACAGAAACACCATGATAGAAAATATGATGCAGAGTTTGCACGATGAGGTCAAAGATAACCCTACTGGTTCAATCTGCATTAGGGATATCATTAAGAAAGAGCTGTTCACATTTTCTCTAAAGAAGGTATCTCTTCTCTATTTATTATCAAGAATCCTGATCCTAGGTGTGAAATTGATCGGTGAAAGTGAAAGAAATGTAAAATTTTGTATTTCAGGCTCTTGGTAGAGATGTAGGCTCTGTTTATGTGGAGGAATTAGGAAGAACAGTGTCAAAATGGGAAATCTATGACATTCTAGTGATTGAACCGATGATGGGGGCCCTTGAAGTGGACTGGAGAGATTTCTTTCCTTATCTGAGATGGATTCCAAACAGGACCGTTGAAGAACGGATCCAACGGATGGACTTTCACAAAACGGCGGTAATGACAGCATTGATTCAAGAGCAGAAGAAACGTTTTGCCATGGATGAGGTACATCTTTCCCATTCATACCCAGTTCACACACGCACAAAGAGACAGAGAGAGAGTGTGTGTGTTTGTGTGTGTGCGTGTGTGTGAGACAGAGAGAGAATAAGGATGGGTGTATGATGTATGATATGAGAAATTCGGAGGTGTGATAGCTCCATTCCTTCTTGTATAATAGGATTTAAATTCTTTTCAGTTCCTTGGGCACTATGTTTTCTACTTGTCTGTATCCTAAGTTTCAGGCTTCACCTAACCACAAACATGGCATTTAGATTTTACACACATACACCCCTTATGTCATATTTGATTCTTTTAGGCAACAAAATGCTGAAAATTCACTTGCCCATACATGCTAGTTTTTCATTTGAATCCAAATTGGGTTTTGGAGTATAATGGAAAACTTTGGGTTTATGCTTGTGGAAGTAGGATTCTTATGTGGATCGTTTGCAGGAGAAAGATTGCTATTTGAATTTTTTATTATCTGAAGCCAAAACCTTGTCTGAGAAACAAATAATTACACTGACTTGGGAAGCAATCATAGAGGCCTCTGACACCACCATGGTTGCAGCCGAATGGGCCATGTTCGAACTAGCAAAGAATCCTAAGCTCCAGGTGGTTTCTCTCTTCAGCCAATTAACTTCTCATTGTTAATCCGATCATCTGTTCTCCTGTTTTTTTCTTTTGGCTCCTTAGAGCCCATCTCATCAACTGTTTTAACTTATTACCGAGCCCTCATTTCTCGCTCATTTTCTATTTTGCTTTTGGGTTCTTTAGAACTGCCTTTATGATGAAATCCACAAAATTTGCGGAGAGGATAAACTCATAGAGGACGTTTTGCATCGCCTTCCATACTTGAATGCTGTTTTCCATGAGACTTTGAGGAAACATTCCCCTGTAGCAATTATGCCTCCTCGATATGTCCATGAAGATACCCAAATTGGAGGCTTCACTATTCCTGCTGGTTCTGAGGTCTGCTGATTTCTCATGAAGAATTTGAACCCCTCTTAATACTTTCAGTTTTATTATTAGTAGTTTTAAATCGCTTAAGGATCAAGAAACTAATGGAGTATGGAGAAAACCATTGTCCTTTTGGGTCATCACCATTCATTGAAGTGATGGACAGTGATTAAGAGAAAGTGAGCACTGCAAGAACATGTCAAGACCCTATGTGGGTGAGGCAACCTCCCTCCCGATTACCATCCATACTTTCTTTGAATGGTGATGATGCATTGGATTATGTTTTTTCCACAATCCTTTGGATGTGGTATGCTTTCCTTCCTAACAATAGTGTACCCAGATCATATTATACTCTCCCGATGATTTTTTCTATTAAATAGCTTTCTATTTGATGGGTCTTTATGTTATTACATTTGCAGATTGCACTCAATCTCTATGGATGCAACATGAACAAAAATGTGTGGGAAAAACCAGAAGAATGGAGACCTGAAAGATTCCTTAATGGAAAGTATGAGCAGATGGATTTGTTCAAGACGATGGCCTTTGGGGGAGGGAAGAGAGTTTGCGCAGGAGCATTGCAGGCCATGACCATCGTGTGCACTGCAATTGGTAGATTTGTTCAGGAGTTTGAATGGAGGCTGAACGGTGAGGAGGAAGATACTGAGGAATTAGTACTGCTCACCACCCACAAACTCAAACCCATGCAAGCAAGCATCACACCAAGATCAAAGATTCTTCAAACCTATGGCTAATGATGGGAGCTCTTGGTAGGTTTTAATCTTCTTCCGTTTTCATCATCTTGTTGTGTGCTGTGAATTTTGGCTGTTTTTATGTAGAAAAAGATCATTCTGTCTATGAATGTACATTGATGTTGGGTTTGCAGTTTTATAGAATCAAGGCCATTCTTAAGGTTTCCAAAGGGTTTTTGCGTCTTAAATTAAATTTGACGGAGTTTTGCAGCTTTTTTGAGTCTCTCCTGTTTGTCTCTACTAAGCTTATAAAGGGGCTTTCAGGGTCTACCCAACTTTCGGTTGTGAATAATCTAAGGCAGAAAAGATATCCTCCAATAAACCTTTAGTTCATACTGTTGTATAGAAGATGCGGAGAATAAACAACAATTAGTATTAGACTGTAGCATAGCTCTAGCTCGGTCTATATGAGAAAAATTTCGTTGTTCAAAATATAGCCTGGTCGGTTTCATGTTGATAATATCAACTGTTTCTTCTACAGTTTGGTCTATTTCTGACAGTGTAATAAAAAACAAGGATCATATTACACACGGTTATGTATAAAATAATAATAAAAATGTTTTGTAGGAGTCATATACCGCAATGTGAACGGTAATGAAGACTAGGAACCCCATAGGAAAATTAGCAAAGACGCACTGTTTTTTTTATTTGGGGTGAGTTAGTGGGGAGAGGGCCCCTAGGAATTGAGCCTAGGACGTAGTCTTGTAAATCGTCAAGCGTTAACCATTTAAACCCAGGCTCTTTTCCTAACACACACTGTTACAAATGAACCAAACGAGCCCTAAGGCTCGTACGCTATAGCTCTTTGCCTAACACACAGTGTTACAAATGAACCAAACGAGCCCTAAGGCTCGAGGGCTAGGCCTATGCTAGGCATGTTTGGTCTGAACAAATTCTAGGGCGGACCCAAGTGAGCCTTGGTTCGACTTGAAAATGTGTCTACCCATTTGATAGAATTGAATGATCCTGATAGCACGGATCGAAAGATCCAAAAATGAACGACCTTGGTTCGGCTTGAAAATGTGTCTACTCATTTGATGGAATTGAATAATCCTGATAGCACGGATCGAAAGATCCAAAAATAAATGACCAACTTTATGTGTATGTGTGTGTGTGTGGTTTTTTTTTTTAATGACATATTAACATTGGGAATGGAGGATGGGATGTTTTGTTGAGGTATTGTCCCACCTAACCATCGATGCTTCTGAGCGTGTTTTAAAATTTTCTTTCCTCCACCGTCCACGGATTATTGGTCGATGAATCCTAACTTGGAAACCTCGTTCTTTGCTTTATATATATATATATATATGCAGAAAGCAACACTTTTTATTGATTCAATTACATAACCAGAAACCTCTGTTGTAATTTCTTCGTAAGTATATTGTATCTCTCTTTTTTCTTATGGGAATGTATACAATGAGATCATTTATCATTGCAACATGAAGGTCACAATTATTTATAATTTTATGATATGAAATCTGATAGCTTGGTGTGTCACAAAGATTGAAAATTTTGTTTTAGAACTTTAAACTTGGTTATAGAACAATTATTGCAGCCATTCAATTTCACATCCAATAGTATAGATTAATTGCAACCACTTTGTACAAAAAATAAATTGTCTTATTGTATACTTTTCCTTTTCTTATATATAACATTCATGCGCTGACCACTGAACGAAAACCCCAGCCTGACGGGCTTTTTGACATGACCCAAATTCAAGAAACAGGATAAGGCCCCTAGGTGGGGTGCCGGCGGGGCCTTGTATGTTCAAACTATTCTCAAGTCGGTCCCAGTCTAAAAGTATATATTAATATATTAAATAAAAAAATTATATAGGACCCGGTTGAGACCCCGCCCGATTTTTTCGTTCAGGGCCTGGCATGGGTTATCTCATGAAATCTAGTCAGGCTCAGATTGGGACAGGCCTACCCTACATTATTTCAAGCCAGGCTCTGGCAAAGGCTGCCAGGCTCAAACCCACCCAGTTAACAACCCTCCATCCCACGTATGCAAGCATGAGCAAATCATGTGTTGTTTGAGCACAAATATCACCTTGAATGATAATATCGTAAAACAATAACAAGTCAAGAGTACAAAATCTTGACCATATTTAGCAAGTCGGGAAATATCAAAATATTGGCTCACCATAAAATTTGAATTAAATCGGTTTTGGTCCAAAAAGTCAGATGCAAATATTAGTAGTAAATATACGGATCGGTAAAAATATTGTATGTAAAAGTATCGTAAATATATCGGGTTGGATTCAAAAATTCAATGTGAAAAAATCAGATATATTTAACATATTTAAATTCTAAATTTTTTTAAAAATAAATAATTTAAAAAAACAATCAATAAATAATAAAAATTTATTGAAATAATATAATTAAATCAATCGATTTAGATATTTCATGATTCTCATCTGGTTTCTGCCCTCTCCCTATCTCTCTCTGGGTTCTGCCCCCGCTCTCTAGTTTTTGCCATGAAAGTCTCTTGTTCTGGAGGGTATGATCTATGTGACTTTTACGGGCAGAAGGTTTCATTTCACCATCAAGCACGTGGCTCTACTCATAGTTAGTAAGTAGGGGAATATCAAAATATTGGCTCACCACAAAATTGGAATTAAATCAGTTTTGGTCCAACAAGACGGATGTAAAAATTCAGGGCAAATATACGGATCGGAAAAAATATTGCATGTAAACCACAAATATATCGGGTTGAAAAAAATGGATATGTTTATTTATCCCCAAAAAAAAAGACATGTTTAAAGTTTTACATTTTTAAATTCTAAAAAGTAAATAATTTGAAAAAACAATCAAGCAATAGTAAAATTTTTACGAACTGATATAATTTAATCAATCAATTTAGATAGATTTCTGCATATCACTCTCTTTAGTTTCTGCCTCACTCTCTCTCTCAGTTTTGTCCCCAGTCTCTCTATCTCTTTTTTGCCATGAAAGTCTCTTGTTCAATTGCGTGAGCTTGAACCCATCAAAAAGTATATTTGTTGAACACAAGCCCTTAATCTATATAATACTCATAGGCACAAATTTTTATTTCAAAATTACAAAATACACTCTAAAATGGACTATCTACGCAATTTACCCCTATCTCAATTTTTTCTCACACTTTTTTCCCCCGAACAACCTTTCCTCGCAAAAACCCCCAACCTAAAAGTAATATAAAATAAGACTAAAATACCCTCAGTTCTTTTCACACGGCATTCTCTCTCCTGTTTCTTTTCACACGGCCTTCAGCTCCGGCAATGGAGGACTACGCTCCAATAGTGCTTTGTCTGACCCGCATCGCTCTGGCATACTGAGAACTGCACTTCGGCAAAGATACTGCACGCTCCGGCAGTCTGCTCCGGCATTCTGAGAACGCTCTCCGGCACTAAAAATACGCACTCCAACAGTTCGCTCTGGCAATGTAGCACCGCGCTCTGGCAATGCTTCTTGACATTCCACTCCGGCAGTAGTTTACTGCGCTGTGGCACTACTCTACTTGATATCGCGAATTGATTTGGTTTGTACGGGAAGGGCATTTCCATCTAAAAATTTAGAACTTTTTACCTTTGGGGGTTGTTGGGAGGAAAGGTTGTTTAAGAGAAAAAAGTGTGAGAAAAAATTGGGGCGGAGGTAAGTCGCACGGATAGTTCATTTTAGGTATTTTGTAATTTTCCCTATAATTTAGTGAATGGATTTCGGCCATCTCTCTATTTCTTTAGTTTCTGCCTCTCCCTCTCTCGGTTTTGCCCCCGCTCTCTCTCTCGTTTCTGCCATGAAAGTCTCTTGTTCAATTGCATGAGCTTGAACCCATCAAAAAAGTATATATGTTGCACACAAGCCCTTAATCTATATAATACTCATAGGCACAAATTTTAGATTTCACTTTCTTTGCCTGTAAAAATCTCTGGCCATGTCTACATTCTATCTCACGCATTGAGGATTGAGGTCTACACCCATGGATATCAATAGAGGAGAGAGAGAATAAATAGAAAACCCATCCATCGAGCATTACCATTGTTGGTCCATAATCACCGTTAATTAAAATCACAAATAAAATAAAAATTACTTCAAAAATCACAAAAAAAATAAATAGTTCAACACTTCAACCAATCCAAATCAGAAATAAAATAAAATTTAATACGAAAATCTGAATTTTACATGGTTATTTTCCACAATAGCTACTGAAATCTGCAACATTAATCAATGAAAAAACCATACTTTTTTTATTTTTTTTAAAAAAAACATAACTTTAGAATGCAACCATAGTTTAGAAGAAGAATACTTGGGACAAAGTTTATCTTGCAGGAGATAAACCCTAGCAGAGCTAGGGATAAACCCAATATTTGGGGAAAGTTTTTCTTTCTCAAGGAATGAATAACAAGATATTTTAGGTTAGATTAAAAATAGAAATTTCAAGTAAAGGAAAAATATATATATAGCTTTCGAAAAGAAACTTTTTTGCAAGTAATAAAAAGAAGGAAAATGTTTCTATAAGGTTGCAACCTTAAAATGTAGAATTCAAGGTGCACCTAAAACATCCATCATAAAAGGTTGTTTGGATGATGGAAAATACTCTAATTCATCATCTCGACATCGAAATGTATGAATATAAAAGACAAAAAGATTTTGAGTCTGTGAAATATTGTATCTTGTAACACAATATCTGGACTGCCCATTTTCAAGATTATCATGTATTTATAGATCTACTTAATTTGAATGATTTTTAGAGTTTAAAATTTTATAATTAAGGATGAAAATAGATTCTCAAACCATCCTAAAAACTTTTTGATATAAAAGTTACATTTATCATAAAATTTAGAGGTACGCCTCAATTGGATTCTTTAAAGTTGGCAAACCATTCTTTAAAGTTGCAACCATATGCAAACCACACCCTAAAAGGAAAGTTTTTCTAAATCCGGTTTTTGAAATTTGAATATAACACAATTTTTTAGGTCAGATAAAAATAGAAATTTTTAAAAGACGAAAAGGGTACATAGCTTTACAAAACAAATTTTCCTGCAAAGCAATAAAAGGAAAGTTTTTTAACAGTATTTTTTAAAAAATAAATATAACTCGTTTTAAACATTTTCCTTAAAATATCGCCTTTCTTTCCTGCAATTTTTTTTTAAAAAATAAAAACAGTTTAAATGTCTAATAAAAAACAAATCATTTTAAAAAATAAAAAAAAAAAGCTTTTAAATCTGCAATTTGCTAAAGATTTCATTTTTAAAAAAAATACGTTTAAATGAGCGATTTGCTAAAGATCTTGACCCTTAAAACTCACGTATGCTCAAGTAGAGTGCACCTCAAATTTACGGTGCACTGGTCAATTTTAGGGGACCACGTAAAGTTAATTTATCAATGATGCCAGCTTGGTCTTTAGGTTGTACCACCAAAGCTTTTTGAATAAAGAGGTTTGTCTATGAGGGAAGGCTCCAATAATTGGTGCCATGTTGCTAACTTAATATGCATGGATACAAATAGGCGCTTTGCATGCATGAAAACATGAAAAAAAATATCATGAAATTGCCCGAAATGGATAAATATGAGTTTTTAATCATCATTATCTTTATAGTTTTTTCTAACTATTTATTCCGCTATATGAATCCTGATCCGTCATTGTGCTCTATCAAATGAAAAAATATGGGTTAAGATCCCTATTTTAGCTGAATATTCAATAGATTTGATAAAATTAAAATTTATTTTAATATAGTTGCTAAAATATGGGCATTCTGTCTTGTTTAGTGAGGATAAAGAATGATTTGATATTTGGACTTAGAATCTTTGGGACTTGTGGCTTTGTATCACCGAAACGATGTTGTGTCCTTCAGATTAAAAACTCCACTTGAACTTGATTGTATATTTTAAAATTCAATTTCTTGAATTTATTTTTACTTCCACAAATACTTTTATTCACCCATGAAAGAAAAATAAAAATAAAGATGTTTTTATAACGAAATATTCACATTTGGAAAAGTGTTTTGTGAGTCAGCAGACTCACTAGCCTATTGACTCGAAATCGTCCATCGTTAAAATGAACCTCCACAATTAAGTATTCCTATCCAATGGATAGGAAAAAATTCAAAAAAAGATGATTTAAAATTTCAATTTTTATTTTATTTTTTTATATTCATGATCATCGTAGTGTAAATCATGGATCTCTACAAATTTGGATTCAATATCTATATAAAACTGGGTGTTAGAGGGAGCCCGTAAGAGAATAGTATGAGTTGTGGGACTAAAAAACCGGGTCCTTCACAATTAGCACCACCTACATATAAAATATGAGTAAATTTGACACAGATATCTAGAGAAGTCAAGTCCCACACTCATACGTAAAATTTTTTTAAAAAACTATGCCAAATTTAATTGTAATCGTTTGAAGTCCTTCACACATAGGTGTGAAAAAGTCTCACAAGATCATTACCCATAAAATATATGTGAGGGCTCAACTGCCTTATCTTAGTGGATAGTCAAGATAGCTTCTGACAATGTCATAAGTTAGCATCTAATTGTAAGATGTTTAAGTAGATGACTCAGAGTATTTCATTTTTACTGTTTTCTTTTAGCAAATCATATTGAGATGTAATTTGGGACGTCCCATCTTCTCCCAAGCACACGCCTAATAAAAGTAAGAACAAATATTTCTATCAAGGAAAAATAACCAGCTGTTTTAAATGGCTATTTTTATCAGAAATATTTTTTTGAAAATTTTCTTGGCACTCCCTTGTAATGAGTAAGCATGCTCCAAGTTTTATCTCAAGATAATTTGTGGGGGAAAATAAAAATAAAATCATTTTAAGTATGACATTCTGACTGATGTCAGAAACTCAACCATTTGGATAAGAAAACTGAAGAAACTACCACATTTGTTATTTGTTTTAGATGCATGGTAAAGATTTCCCAAGAATATGTCTTAAAATTTTTAATTTCAACTATGAGAAAGACTGAAGTTAAACCAAAATATTGAAACATCAAATCCTATGACCGATTACATAATCTACTATTCTATTATGTAGGTAGTCAAATTACACTGGCTCACAATAAACGCAAAATCTGTTAGGAATTTACCAGTCACTAGCTCTTAACAAAAAAGATGAAGTTTTTGTAAGGCCTATGCTTTAACCTCTTCTCAAATCTTCGTTTGAAAAGCACTTTTGACAACAAAAATCTCTATGATGACTCTAAAATCAATTTTCGACACCAACAATAAATTTTAAATCTCAAAAAATAATACAGACCTTGAGGATTTGTAGACACATATTTTTAGGGCAAAATGGACGTTATAGATAATTTGTTACAATATACACTATTTTTAGATATTGAAATCCTAATTTTTTTCATAACCATAATGTTCAAGCTGAGATGATCGATGTAAAAGTTTTTTAATGCTTGAATTGCAATTTTCAATGAGTTATGAGATGAGACTTTATGTATTTTGATAGAACTGTAGCCTTATCAAACCATTTTCCTAACAAAAATCCTAACATTTATCCTTCAAGTAGTATATAATTGGAGATCCTAGAGTTTTAGCTTGATCATCATCATCTGAATCTTATCCTAACTATTCAAAGTCCGTTACACATGTCCTATTATCCTTAAAAAAAGGGTCATACCGCCAATCACGCCAACCACCTGGCTTCATGGATTAGAAAAAGAGGATCATAACATTGTTGTGGGCATGCTTTTGAATCCTAGTTCAACGACTAGCACCAACAAAAGACAAAAAACAATAAAGAAATCATATATTACTCTTAGACACCCAGCTCATTGGATTGTACCTTTGACTATTTCTCCCAACTAAAATTGCATGCATATTTTCAATGGTCCTAATAGCATGTGGGTCTCACCCCTTGCTTAAACCATGCCCTTAAATATCACATTTGATATCTTTATACTATCTTTGATCCTTGGACCACTCAAACCCTTGACCACAAAGGAAGGTTGATATGGGTAGGGGCCATTAGGTGGCATTGCGTGCACGTATAATTCATTCCCAGTGAAAGTTACCATATTGCCCCTATACATCTTGTGTTATTCTAGAGATAGAGCTGAAAAGTGGCAACATGCCGGGCTTGGGCCACGGCTGGGCCTGGGATAGAAGTGGCAAGTGGCAATGGGACCGGTCTTGATCTGGGGCTAGGCCCAGCCCAGGCCTATCTCGGCCGTGATTAGCTTAAAAAGGCCTTGACCCTGGTCCTGTGAGGGTCGGGATGGGGTAGATAAATGGAAAATAACTTAAAAAAAAAAGGTCAAGATGGGCAGAACTGGGCTGGCCCTATAGTGGCCTTGGCCCAGCCTCGTACCACCTTTTGTGGCCCAAGCCCAAGATTTTTAGGGCCTGACCGACCGAGCCAAGCCGCCCGACCCATTGTCACCCCTACAGAGAAAGTTATCCCGTTATAGATGGGTGAGAAAATATATTGTAATTTGCAAAGTGCCACTATTCACTGTCACCAGTGTTTCAATGATCGCCTGATCAAGTTGGAACTCGTCAAGGTAATTGGATCTGGATGTTAATGATTCGGGGTAGAATGACCTTAGAATTGTCTAAGTCTCCAGGTTTTTAATATTTCTTGAATTTTTCTTGTTCACAGTTTCGTGATTCAACTCAAACTAGCTCGAGTTAGGCTGATGAGTCTTGACTCGAACCCCGGGACGAGCCTTAGCCCAAGCACGCTCGAGTTAGGCCGCTGAGTCTTGACTCGAACCCCGGGACGAGCCTTAGCCCAAGCACGAAGTTTTTATGACATTGGTTAGGACAAAAACGAACGAACATCACTTTCACCCCAAAGCGAATCACAATTGTTTTTCAATAGATATGTGTGTACAAATGTAGCTTTCAAAGAATAATGACATGTCCTAAAGGGAGGGGCATAATTGTCACATTTCTAATGTTATGCATGGATAATTTTGCCACACTGGTGTGCCATCTATCCATGGAGGGGATGCCTCCTTTGTCCTTACTCATGGAGGGAGACTTCCCTCCCTAAAGGAGGAAATATGCTTTCTTTCTCACTCAAGAAAAGAAAGAGCAATTCCCTGTTATTATTAATGAACAGTACTGAAAACTACTAAACAATGACATTTTATCTTTGTAGTTGAAAAATATAGCGACTTTGAAAAATCACGACCCCCCTTGTTGTACTATAAAATCATTTATTTTTGTATAAAGAGGTCACAATTATCTAATATCTTTAGATTGTAAGATTCGACAGTTGAGAGTTCAAAAAAATTGTCATGAACTTTAAGCCCGATCAATGGCACATTTATCACTGTTCAAATTTACATTCAATAGCTTAAAGTGATTATGACATACTTGCTCCTGTATCAAAAGTAAATGATCTCATGTACTTCTCTATTTATATATACTAGAGGAAGGATCCATCTATTTCTTAAATATTAGGAGAAGTGATGAGTGCATGTCAATTTATATTATCTGAAGATCTCAAGAAAGTTCTTGAAGTAAACAATACATGTATTCAAAATTTTATAATTGAGATTTTGGTGTTATTTGACACTCGATCTCTTACGTTGATTTCTCTATGGTTCTAGCCCTTGCACCATTTGGCACCTTATGAACCGTCCGATCTTGTGGCTCAGACTCAACCGTTAATGGAAATTGTTTTCAATGGAGACTTTTGACTGGTTTGTTTAACGATAAGAAAGCTCAAACTTGTTCTGAAAATATTTTTCTGGTTAATTTAATAAAAAGGAAAGCTCAAACTTGTTCTTCTCTTTGGAATATATTATAGCCAGACCAAAGAGGGGTATCTTGGAAATCTGAATTTAATAAAGTGGCCTCCAAAGTAAGCTAACCTTGTTTCAATATTAAATTTTAGAGCCCATACATGGCACTCCCACGAGACCATGCTGTATCTTACTCCCTCTCCGGCCAAAAGATGGACCATGGAGGATTTTAAAGATTTTCTTACCTAAGATTTGGATGGCCTTCTCCCTCCCACATGCTATTTCAAGCTCAACATCGGTCGCTCATCCATTTATAATCTTGGTGCAATTGGGTGTGGGGTGATCATCAGAAATGACACATGCGGTTTTTTTGTGGCTTTTGCAGTTCGCCTGGTACCACATCTAACAATATAGCTGCGTTCCATGTTCTGGATTGGGGCATTTCTTTGGCATATAAACTTGATTGTAAATCATTAATCATCGAGAGCGATTCCAAAATGCTTGTTAAATCCCTAACCCGGTATGGTAGAACCCCATGGAAGCTTTGTATAATATTGCCCAATTGCATGGCCAAGCTTTCATCCTTTGCAAATCATCCGGGGTAGCTTTTTCAATATTTTTGGAAAAAAGGCGACCTCACAAGTAGAAGCAATAGTATGGCGGGCCTGGCCCCAGATTTTGTAACTTATTCTGCATGACACTGCTAACATTTCTTATGTAAAGGTTGTTAAATGATTGTACATGTAATATCTTTCTTTGATTAATAATAAAAACATGTAGGGGTTCACTATCCAAGAACCAAGAAACAAAAATCTCATCAAGTTGGAACCTGTTTTTTAGAACCCATTATCCGAATCTAGGATCAGGATCGAATCGGTTCTAGAAGGCAGTGGTATCGACCTAGATAACCCCCCAAAACCTCCCTTTTATTTTTATTTTTTTTCTAAAGACTATCCCCACCCAAGAAAAAACACCTCAAACAAACCACTATTTTTTAAGTAATTTTCTAGACCCATCTAATATAGATTTATAAGGTGGACGATACATCCCACAAATCCAAATTTTGAAACACTGGTTAGAACTTAGAACCTAACATTGTTTCCAGTTTCTAAACACTAGTTCTTATTTTCACTAATGTGATTTGAATTCCACAAGGGAAATTATTTGGTCCATCCAAGCCCGCACTTGGTACTATGCAGGTTTAGAGATCTACACCATCCACCAAAATCAGGTCCCGTAATATAATAGTCTAAAGAAAAAGTAAAATCAACCGTTCAAATATTTTCTCTAAACAATGTCATTTCTAGTGTTTAAAACTTATTTATTTCAAAAAATAAGATCAAATTCTAATTTCCTAAAAATTAAGATCAAATTCTATTTCAAAAAATAAATTATTAAAAGCCCACATTTCTACGTGTGAGTCTGTGGACTCATAGAAACCGTATTTTTTTTTTTTTGGGTAAGTCAGTGGGGGAGAAGGCCCCTTATCTGTTTTTCATTAATAAGTAATAAATAGAAAATTTACAACTCATTACCGTAAAACCCTATAATAGGGCACCTATGCCAAATCATGAGTTAAAGCAAGGCAAATAAAATCCGGCGAACAAGAATGCCAAACAATAGCTATTTGATAAGATGTGGTACTCTTTGCAAGAATATCAGTCATCATATTGGCTTCACGAAAGATGTGGAAAATAGACCACCACCACTTAGAGAGATGTTGTCAACAATTTGATGCTACCGTATGTAACTTCCATGGAGATCGCCAGCATTCATAAATAACATTAACAAACAATGCTGAGTCACTTTCAATCTGAATAGGCAGCACTGTAGCGGATCATATAGGATTAATCCTTTTTCAAAAGAGTAAAATTCCACATAATTATTAGAAGCAATTCCAAAAAGTTTGGCAAATGTTGCAATAAAAGCACTATCAGAATTCCTAATAACACCATCCCCTGCTTGGCCTTGGCTATGCAAGGAAGCTCCCATCAATGTTTATCTTGAAGTAATTAAGGCTAGGATATGACCATGCCACTGAAGTAGTAATTTTATCCCTCTGCTGGTACCATTTGAATTGTAAGTTATTGATGATCGCATTTTCTGACAAATGAAATATCTAGGATTTAGCATCAACTAACTCCCGAATATGATAAATAATTTGTCTGGCTAATTGTTCCCCTCTAGTCAACCTATTTTGGAAAACTCTTCGTTTGCGTTCTGTCCATAAGAACCATATAGTTGTGAAGAATAAAGACTTTCAAATATTGAAGAAACCATTTAATTTGAATCTGAATGATAACCATTTTTTTAACATCACAAAAATAGATCTGCCAGAGATGAAGTGCTTACCGTATCGCCAGGCAACCGACTTCCACATAGCCTATGCAAAGTCACAAAAAAATAATAAATAACATGAACTATCTTCACTATTTATACAAAAAAAAGTATACAACAAAAGCCAGAACAATCCCACGCGTTGCTCCAAGTAGAAACCGTGGCCATCTAGTAGAAATACTCTTTTATATTCTGGAATTTATTTGTAAAAAAGTCATGGGGTGACATGCTCAAGTATGAAGAGGAAATTTCCCCTCAAATTTTTCGTGCAATGACAAGATTCACGGTATTTTCGAATACTTTTCCATTTTGAAAGGACGCGTGTCTCTCTATGATTGGCACATACGTCGCAGCGACGAACTAGAGACTTACTCTAACCCGCGTCCTTCGAACCCATTGAAGGCCCTAACCCGAGTCAACTTCTAACCCTAGTTAACTTCTGACACCAATCAGTAAAAAAATTAAAGTGTAAAATGAATGGCTATTAAAATTCTCACCGTCCAATGTGTGCATTGAATAGAAAAAGATCGCATATATCGTGCGCCCTCCGGAGTTTACTTGTGCAGATTTTTTCTATCTTAAATTTTGAGAATTACTTGAGAATGACTCGATGATTAATCTCAATTTTTTTTTAAAAAAAATTTGAATTTCTTAACACTCAAATCTCACCATCCAAAAATTGACAAAACGTATTTGGGAGGAGTTTTTCTTTCTAAAATTTTGAAAACTACTTAGAATAAGTAGATATTTGTTAAAAAAATAAATAAATTCAAATTTGAGTTTTCCAACAAAGATCTCACCATCCAAAATTAGATGGTCTCTAATTATTCTTGTGACATTATTTTTTAAGTATATAGAAGATATAATTAAAATGTATGCAAGTAAGTGTTCTACTTAAAAACAATAGAAATTAACGGTCAACATATTTTCTTATTAGAATTATTATTTTTAATTTTTAAAATTTATTTATTTTTCATATTAATGATCTCCATGTTAGAGATTATATGTCCTAAAAAATGAAGTCCTAAAATCCATTTCAAAAATAGATTTATTGAGAGGTTCACATTTCTACATATGTTGGCTTGGCCGCAAAGAAATTAGGTTCTTATTTGATTGATCGAGCTCAAATTCTAAATTTTTTTTTTTCAATCTTTTGTGACAAGACCAAAACTATCAGCTATGATATACGGATGGTTATAAATAGTTGTGATCATTTTTTAGTTTGTACCATATATAGGTAAATAGTCTTATCATGTATAATTCCATTTAAACTTCCGTAGGTGGGATTATATCCGGGGGAGTAAATGGACATTCTACGTCCGACAGAGTACAATTTTTTCACGAGCAAAAGAAACGTGTAACTGAAAGCACGCTACATAATGTTCTATCTTTGACCGTCAAGTTTATAAAATGAACGGTGATTATTGCATAACGGAAATATTTATTTTTGTCCTGTACTTTGTCGCCTATAAATGGAGCTTCTTCTCCATTTCAAAAGTCTTACATTTTTGCAGGCGTAAAAGGAGGTAAAAAAAAGGGGAAAAAAGAAAAAAGAGGAAAAAGAAACGGACGGCTCTGATTGCTAGTCCTCTGTCGGATGGCGATCGAGAGCTGTTCGATGGAGCTCACGTCGGGTGCGAGTGGTCGAATAATACCAGTGTGTAAGAACATCAAGGATTCCGTACTTTCATGGCGGGCCCTGAACCGCCTGGTTTTGGTTTTCTATTCTCTGTTTCTATGGATTTTTCTTCTTCTTCAGTACAGGAGGCGAAAAGCGGAGAACCTCTCTTCTTCGCCTTTGTCTTCGAAATCCGGCAGTGGGTTTCGAAGAAAAGGGGTTTTCAGAGAACAAGAGGATACTTTGAAGAGAAGGTACCTTGCTGAGAGTTTAATGGTGGGTGGGAATGGAGATGGGGAGGGTTTCTTCTTTGAGGAGAACGCGTCTTTGTTTGTGAATTCGAGGAGGAATGCTCTGTTTTATCGGTCGTGGACTCCTCTTCCTGCTAGTGAGTTGAAGTGAGTTTTTTTCTGTTCTTTTTTTGGGTTTTTATTTTTTATTTTTGCTGGTGCTAAAAAATTTGGGTCATGTTGATAAATTTTTGTTGGTTTTGATTATTTTGTTTTTGCTGCTGCTTTCTGTTCTCTTGTAACGGATTCATAATCCTGCATGCATGTGATACAAACTTAGAATTTGTTTAAAGTTTTTTCATTTTTATGGAAAATTTTGATTGTTTTTTTTCTTCTGTACATTTCTCTGCATTGCCTTGGATCATTTTGTTTTATTTTAAATTTTTAATAGAGTTTTTGCATTTTTCCCGCATGTTTAGTTTTTGAGTTGTTGAGTGAAGTACTTGTTCTTCACCGTGAAGTAAATTTTCATTTTGACCTTCATACTTTGTTGGTTAATTATTACATGTGGTGTTTCTCCCATGATACAAAGTAATTCTTTTTTTTTTGGCCTAGAAAAATTTTTTTTTTTTGCCTTTTTCCGATTCTCTATTGGAGTGATTCGGTCATTATATCTCTATTTGTTCTGAATTTTTTTTTTTTATATTTGGGTTTTTTTTTTTTTTGTTATGTAAGTTTGAGTGAGTTTATTAAATGAGAAGTCAACTGTATATGTGCTAATTTTTGGTTGATTAATCTTGAGTAGATGTTGCTGAAATAATTTTGTTCAAGTTGTAGCAATGTGACGATTTCATGACAATTAGTTTCTCATTGGCGGTCAAAAACCCAGCAATGCTTCAATTTGCAGGAGAATTTGGGATTGTTTAATGGAAAATCTCAGTATATAACTCCAAAATGCTTTTGCAAAAATACAAAAATTGAGGAAAACTTAAAGCTGAAGGAACTGAAAAGAGATACGTATCTTTGATTACTTCGATCTTTTTATCTTTGTCTTCAAATGTATTAACATTCTCATGCAGCAACTCTTCAACCCTTGTTTTCTTTTGCTGCCATTTTCATTTTTATTGTTTTCTTGTTATTTTTTATTAAATCCGAATAATCAACGTCTCCTCATTTTCCTTTCTTTGAGGGTTCCCAGCTTGCCAGGCCCCTTCCATAGCAGTGTTAACTAATGTGGGTACATTCCACAAGAGTTAGTCGGACTTGGCAGGGTGCCAAGCCTATAAGGAATGGCCATACTCTGTTAGTTCCTATATTGTAATACTATTTTCTGTCTAGACTCAGTTGAGTCATAGTGACTCAACCTAGTCTCTTTGGGCAACTCAAACTCAGGAACCCTTCCAATTCCTGAGTCTGAGCCGTCTTCAAAACATTGTTCCTTGGTGTCGCTTATGTTTATGAATTGCACTTTTTGGATTACTTTATGCGTTATATGTAATGGTGCTTTTGTCATTTGGCTTAAGGAAGTTCTATTACTTCCATACTAAATTCATCCTTTTTGATGCAAATGACGATGGCATTTCTTGAGATTTGGGAGAAAACATTAAAAGAAAAAGAAGAAAAAAAACTGAGGAGCAATGCCATTTGTGTTTGAAAATACGTAACATGCTCCAATCTTCATATTCTATCAAAGCAAGGCTACCTGCTTCCAGTTGGTTTATTTGAGCATGTGAATGTAGTAAATCGTCTCCTTTGTCACCTTTCCAGTAGATCCCCTCCATAAAATTTCCTAATCTCATGGGGCTTGTTTGTCTATGATGGAAAGATTAAATTTTTTGTATTATAGCTATTCTCATTTAATGGCCTTGGAAAGGTGTAGCCACTTCAAACTTCCTTTGTGGTAAAATATATTGGTTCGATCTTTAAAGCCAACAGTTAACAGATATTAAGTTTCACATCTACCGTGTACACAAAAGTAATCATAACTTGTGTTTGGAGGGCATTGAAAGGCTCATTTTGCCAAGAGGAACATAAGGATGATCTAGCAAATCTGTCTTCCTTTTTGAGAAGTCCCAAGCGGACCAACTTTACTGGCTAATAGGCTCAAGTTAGTTTTATCATGGTCTTGATTAAGTGATAAATGCAAGTCTTTCTAGGATTCATTTATATATTATTAGTTTAAGGTGAATCCAATCAAGCATGTTTAAGTCAAGTCCTTGAGTTTTGACTCTATGGCTTACAGTGTTCCTGAGTAATAAGTTTGTCCATACAATTCACTGTTATCGCTTTCCAAAAGCCTTGATATCTGACATAGCCACTCTGTTCTGAAATAAAGTTGTTTGGAATTTTGGCTGTATTGTGAAAAGTTTTGGGCAGGCTTTTATCTCTGATAACATCTTCTTGGTTCAAGCTCTGATGCTGTCAAACACTCTGTGTTTGTTTCTGAAATTCAAAGTCTAATGTTTTATGCTGGATGTGATTGTAAATAACAATGTGATTTTCCACTGTTTTGGCTACTTCTACCATTAACCGATGATTTATCTGTTTGGGCTACTTCTATCATATGATATTTTATTCGTTATCATGTTTTCTTAACTTTATTTGACCTCTCACAATATTCTCTTATGAATCAGGGGGATTCTGATCCTTATTCATGGGCTTAATGAACATAGGTAAGTGAAGTTGTGCTATCTTGCATCTTTCTTGTTTGTTATGCTTACTTTTCAATGTAGAATGACTTTGCAGTTTTTGTTTTGTTGGTTGCATCCAGTGGTCGATATGGACATTTTGCTACGCAACTAACTGCATGCAACTTTGGAGTCTATGCATTGGATTGGATAGGTACATTTTCCATCCTATAGCTTCAATTCACCTGCAAACTACAACTATATGTCTATATTCATTTAGAGCCCCTTTTGATATGGAGATTGGTATTATATGTATTCTATTTCTATTTCTATTCCAGAAATTGCACATGCTTTTAAATAATTTTCGCTGGTTAAATGACACTTTCTTGCTACTACTTGGACTCTTTTGGTGGATTGGTGATATAATATATGTGTGCTAAATCACTAGAGAGCACTGTTTATCGTATATGTTTTTTATTTGAGCATGGCAAGTATTTTGAAACACTTGGGAAAACACGTAATTATTGACCCTTAATCCCATTTGGTGATTGTCGAAAATATCCTTTGAGGATTTATCATTTCGGCAGGTAATCACCTATTGTAAGCAGCATCAGGTGATACATGACTGACTCACCAACTTTGGAAATCAAGTGATTCCTTCTAAGAAGTAATTATACCTCTGCAATCTATTTCAGGTCATGGTGGGAGTGATGGGTTACATGGATATGTACCTTCTCTTGATCATGTTGTTGCTGATACTGTAAGTTTCCTTAACAGAAAACAAAAAGGAAAAAAACATGTCAAAAACTTGTTTATTTGGCATGAGTTTGTTGCCAATATGTCTCTTTCTTGATCATGTTGTTGCAAAATGCACATGGTGAGGTTTTACTTGGCAAGTCTGCAAATCGACCACAAATATGCCAATTGACCACCATATTGTTATTATACAGAGTGCGTTTTTGGAGAAAGTTAGATTGGAAAACCCTGGTATACCGTGTTTCCTGTTTGGGCACTCGACTGGGGGAGCGGTGGTTTTGAAGGTACAAACCTGAATATTGAGTTTTTTCTTCGAGCTATTTCATATTCAACTAATTCAAGTAATCGCAAATCATGTAAAATTTTAAGGAAGTTTTTTCTTGTTCCTAGGCGGCTTCTTATCCTGCTATTGAGGCCATGCTTGAAGGAATAGTTTTGACTTCGCCTGCCCTGCGTGTGAATCCTGCACATCCCATTGTCAAGGTGCATTTTTCCCTTCTTGCATTTTCCTTTCAATAACAGAGGCCTGAGACTTTTAACAGACCAAGCACTTTCATAATAAATAATGCTTGGGTGAAACGACTGATAATTATTCCGAATGGGTTTTAAGATTAAAATCCTTACTAATGACTTGATTAGTTGAGTGAAGCAGTATTGTTTCTTGATAAGGTTTTATCATATACTATGGGTGGACCATAGTTAGCAATGCTCTGTTTAAAACCCATAGTTTTCAAAAACAACTGTTATACTGAGGATTCTTTTAAAATACAGGTTTTTCAAAAGGAAAAAGTTTATATAAGGCTGCAACCTTAAAATGTAGAACTAAAGATGCACCTCAAAAATCCATCGAAAAAGGTTATTTTAATGTTGAAAACGATCTAATTGATCATCTCGACATCAAGATGTATGAATACATATAAAAAAAATGATTTGAGTTCCAGAAATAGTGCATCTTACAACACATCATCTAGACCGTCAATTTTCAAGATTTTCACATGTTTATAGATTTACTTGATGTTAACTATTTTTGGAGTTTGAGATTTTATAATTAGATATGAAAATAGATTTTCAGATAATCCTCAGATTTTTTTACATCAAATTTACATGTTAAAATAAAATTTGGTTTAATTGGATTGTTTAAGGTTGCAACCTTATAGAAACCACACCCTTTTCAAAATGACTTAAAAATGCTCATTCTTGTCAAGAAAATGAAACATAGCTCTGTTATATTATCTAATAAAAATACTGAAAAAATCTTACTTAAAGATGAATTTGAAGTTATGCCACAGTTTTCAATAATCAAGAGTCACCAATCAAGCCCATCCTCAAATTCCTATCACTTGCTTTCTTCGCTCCTGCATTTGATCCTCCAAAGCCCTGTCACAGGATGGTAGTCATACTTTACCACTTTAAGCTTCATGAATTTCAGTTTCTGGAATGAGTTTGTTTGTTAAACATGACAAGTTCTACCAACTTCCTTTCCCTTGAGACTATGTAGACTTGTGAGAAAGTAACACACGCACCCACTGGGTGGCACAACATCGTCCACACACTATATGGCTAAGGCAATGGAAATAGGTTATAAATAGGACGTTGGGTTAGAGTTTGAGGCACCACGAAGTAAAGAGAGAAGTGAGAGTAATAAATGTACAAGTGAAATGTTATATGCATGTCGCTTATGACTATTTGCATGAATCCCCACAAGTGGTACTAGAGCTGGAAAACATGACAAATAGTATCAAAGCTTTTATACCACTCAACAGGAATTCTTGGGCACAGACATATTGGTCAGAATTCCTGTGAACATTAGCATATTATACTACTCTCGAGAGACACGGATGTAAGATTTTTCTTATACATTTATTCTCATTCATTACAACACAAGCATTATGTCATTCATTCCACTCATCTAATTCATTTCTTGTTAACGTCATTAATTACCATACTGATTACACTTTATTAATTATCTCTCACACACCATTTCCATACACTCTTCTAATATTTTCTTGCTCTATACTCTTTTACGCACACTGTATTTCAGCGCGTTATACTACACTTAAAGACACTCTCATTAAATTCTTCATGTCTTTGGTACTCTCCACCTTTGTCAATTATCTTCTACTTCTCGATGCCTAAAACTCCAGTCAAACCTAATATTTACAGCTGACATGCACCACCTTAACTTCTAATATGCGGACAATACCTAGCCACCTAATAGATGTATGTATCTATTTCTCATGTGTCCACATAGTCCTTCAAGGAAAAAGGTCGGTGTAGAAGGTTCAAGATAGGTAGAGCGGGGGAAAGCCATGTGTTGGCTTCTACAATTAGTCTCAGACGTGGTACAATCCATTGACTCCACCAAGAAGGTCCTTTAGCCCATGGAAAGCTGGTGTCTATCAGCCAGTGACACTTGAGGCAAGCTCCAATGCCAATTAGAAAAGGTCATTGAAGAATCACAACTATGGTATTCAACCAAGGTAAGGAGACCAAATCCCAAATTTGTGGACAATGAAGTGGCGGAGGTAGATGGTATATGAGAATTAGGCTCATATGAAGAGGCACCAAAGTGCAGAATGGTAGTAGAAGGCAATGGAAGAGATCTCAACACTAGAAAAGAACTAGATGTCATACTTGGTTCCTAGGCTGAAGGGTGTAAATCCTATCTCATGTTGATGGTTGTACAAAGTAAATCCTATCTCATGTTGATGGATGTTAAGAATGCTTTTCTTCACGGAGAGGTCGATCGAGACATGTATATGGAGTGGCCGAAGGGATCGAGCCAATAACTTCTTTAAGCTAAGAAAGGCCCACTATGGGCTAAAGTAGGCACTGAGGGCCTAGTACGGCAAAATTGTTGAGCTCTTGCTACAGAATGGACACTCAGCCGCACCCGTCGACTCTAGTTTTATTTGTAGAAGTCAGAAATAGTCGACTATCCATCACACTTGTTTATGTTGCTGACTTGATATTATCAGAAGGGATGATGTTGAGGAAAGTGATTGCATAAATAAGAACCTGTTGGTAAAATTTCAGATTAAGGAGCTTAGAGAGCTCAAATATTTTTTGGGACTTCAAATTGATAGAGTTTAGGAAGGTATGTTCTTGTTTCAGTAGAAGTACCACAATAAACCTACTCCAGAAGTATGATATGGTCAACTACAAGCCCATATCAATACCTATGGAGGCAAATATGAGGCTATGTGCAAATGAAGGGGACAAACACAGATTCATCCATGTACAACACATTGTTTGCAGTTTGATCTACTTAATAATGACACCGTTTGACATGTCACATGCTGTTGGAGTAGTTAGCTAATACATGCCGAATCTGAGGAAACCTCATCTAGACGATGCCTGTAGAATCCTGTGTTACATTAAAGGTACTATAGACTATGATATATTGTACAAAAAGGGTAGATGCGAGTTGGCGTAGATAGTGCGACACAGTTTTTGCTAGTCGTCGAACCAGTGTTATCAGGATCTGATGGGCCACCAAACCGGTGAGAGGTCTAGTCCAGTCAAAACCGGTTCAACTACCGTTCGAATTGATTAAACCGGGTTTCAGAAAAAAAAGAAGAAAATGTATAGTAGTTTAAAAACATAAAGTACATTCCTTAAAAAATGCTCAATTTTGTTTAACTAGTCTTATCAGTCAAAACTGGTTAGCTCGACTGGCCAAAACCAGTCAAATATTAGTTTTGGCCGGTTTATGATCAAATTTGGTTTTTGCTTTAGAATTGACCGAGGAAGGTACTGGTTGGCTGTTCGACTGGTCGGACCAAGCGGTCCGGTCTGATCTTGATAACTATGCGGCACACTACTCGCCAAGCCACCTTTTGATATTATTTCATCCTTGAATCAGCAATAGCCTATTGATGTTTGAGAGACATCTGTCTCCCTGTCGACCATCGACGCATAATACATATTTGTAGCAATTGCTGCCCAAGAATTCATCTGGTTGACATTTTAGAGATTTAGCATCAACAACTAGAGAAAACAGTGCCACTATTTTGTGACAACTTATCAACCATTCAATTGGTTGAGAATCTTGTCTTTCATGCAAGGACGAAACATAAAGTATATCATCATTACATCTGAGTAAAGGCCCTACATGAAGAAATCACATTGGCACCAATCAAGATTGAGGAACAAGTTGTCAATATATTTACAAAAGGACTTACTGTTGCAAAATTTGTTGGATATAGAAAGACTTGGCATCATAAGAAGATCAACTATCAAGGAAAGCTATGTTGAGGTGGAGATTTTAGAAGCAAACACATGGCTTCTAAAATCTTTCAAGCCACCTTTCCTTACTACAGTGGACTTATGAGAAAGTGACACACAGTCATACACACCCACTTAAACTAAATATCTAAGCTGGTGGAAGTAAAAGGAGGTTCAATTGGAATTTTACACATTGAGAGGTACGAAAGAAGTGATGAATGAAGTGTGAGAGAGAGAGGGGAGGTTCTATTGGAGTTTTAGACATTGAGAAGTATGAGAGAAATGATGAATGTAGTGAGAGAGTCAGGGTGTCATTAGAGCTTAGTTATCAAGATTGGACCGCACCACTTGAACCGGCTTGTCGAATTTCCATTTGGTGTTTTTGTCGGTCTAGTCTAAAATAAAAATCAGATTTGGTTGAAAACCGGTCAAAACCAATATTTGACTGGTTTTGGCTGGTCGGACTAATCAGTTTTGACTGGTCATACTATTTAAACAAAGTCGAGCATTTTTTTGGAATGTACTTTATGTTTGTGAACTATTATACATAATTTTCTTTATTTTTGAAATTCTGGTCCAATCGACTGAAATGACGGTTGAACCAGTTTTGATTGGACCAGACCTCTCACCGTTTTTGTGGCTGGTCTGATCCGGATAACACTAGTGTAGAGCGTGCAATAGGGAGTAGTGTGAGAATGAGATAAGAGTGGTAGGGAGTAATGTGACTGAGAGTGTGTAATTAATGAAGTGTAATGAGTAAATGTATTTAATGTGTAACAAGTAATGTATTTAATGAGTGCAAGGAGTGTGCAATGATCATAATGAATAAGAAAAAACACAGGAATTCCATCAAGTGGTATCAGAGTTGACAAATCTGACATGCATGGTTATTTTGAGGAATGTTAAAATAAAGGACGTGTTTTTGGTGAATTAGCCAACTCACCAATTTTGCTGTGTTCCCTTATGCATCAAACGTTCGTCTCTATGATGGACGTCGAAAGTTGGAGCCTCCACCAAAAGTTAAAATGAATGGTGGAAAACGAAGTTTAAAAAAACACCATTTTTAGAGATTCATGATCATTATTATGGTTGATATTAGCAACCACTAAAATTAAAATCCAAAATCCTTCTTTAAGATAGACTTTGGAGGTGGGATGCGCATGATTTGGTGAGTTGGCTGACTTCTTTTCCTAAATTGAAAGTGTGGTTAACTTTGAGGGACTATCAAGCTCACAAGTTGGTGTGTTCAAAGATGGATAATTCTGTGGTGTGTTTGGAGAGAGAGAGAGTACTCGTTCTTAATCTCGCTAGAGCTCTCTTTTGCACAGAGAGGGTACTCATTCTTAGTCTCACCAGAGCTCTCCTTTGCACATGCAATTGCACCAGTCTTCTCTAGAGAGAGGAGGGAGGGAGGGAGGGCGAGGACTCATTCTTAATCTCACTTGAGCTCTCTTTTACACAGGCATTGGCACCCGTCTTTTCTCTCATTCACCCCACGCTCCAATTCAAGGGAGCCAACAAAAGAGGCATCCCGGTTTCTCGAGACCCAGCCGCTCTCGTGGCCAAATACACGGACCCCCTTGTTTACACAGGCCCCATAAGGGTGCGAACGGGTCATGAAATCCTTCGCATCTGTAACTACCTTCAACGAAACATGGCAGCCATTACAGTGCCATTCTTAGTTCTTCATGGAACAGCTGACAAGGTAACTGACCCCCTCGCCTCACAAGACTTGTACAAATTTGCTTCTTCTAAACACAAAGACATCAAACTTTATGAAGGCTTCCTCCATGACCTGCTCTTTGAGCCTGAAAGGGATGAGATTGCAAGGGATATCATGGACTGGTTAGAGATGAGGCTTGAGTCTAAATAAGTGTCACAGGGGTGTTGTTTTAAAATTTTATTAGATTTCTTTGGTCTAGGAGTTGGGGTCCCCAAACTTGGGACAAATGAGGTGGTATGCTGGGTTGGGTGAATGGTGGGGATGTTGTGTTTTTCGTTGATTGGATTCAATGAACGGTGGAGATGTGATGGGTGGTGTTTACGTATGGTAAATATTAGCTTTCAGTTGTAAAGATGAATATATTAAAAGAAAAAGAGAGAAAAGCAAACAGAAGCCAAGTCTGGTTTCATTGTTTGGTCTGAATGTGTAATGTGGGTTAAGCACCCTTGCTGGTTGGCTCTGCCCTTTGTATTGAACATTGGTTTAATATATCATATTTCTGAAGATGGATTGGGAATGTTCTCTCTCTCGATAATGCTACAGTATTTTGCCACCGCTACGGACTTGTTATGTCTATAGCGGTTTATTGAACGGATGCAACAGATAGTGCGTCTACTGTTACAGTTTCCTATGATTTTTTTACTATCATGGACCTAATATGTCTGTGATGGTACCGCTATGGATATGCTAGGTCCGTGACGGTTAAAAAACACACGCCGTTTGATTTTCTCGGACAGTGATGCGCCTATGGACAAAAATACTATTCATTTTTCGTCCAGGCCTTGCATAGATGCTTCCATATATATATATATATATATATATATATATATATATTCTCCAAAAATACTATATATTGTAACAAATTATCTAGATTGTCAATTTCACCCTAAAAATAAGTATTCACAAATCTGCAAGTATATGTACCATTATTTTAATTTCAAATTTCATTGTGAGTATTGGAAATTGATTTTAGAGCCATGGAAATTTTTTTAGCTGGAAATTCTTTCTGGACGAGGATTTGAGACGACATTTTATTTTTTTATCATAAAGCCTAGGTCCAATAGAAACCTCATGCATAAAAAAAATGGAGTAGACATGAACAAAGGATACCTTGGAATTTATATTTCTCTTTAGACAGGTATGAGAGCAATAAGGATCGGATCAATTGGCAAACGCTTTAGCTTATTCATTGTGCATCATTCGAGCTTAGATACTGTAATTCTTGTTTCTTTATTCTTTTTGACTAACTCTTTTGACCGCTTGCATTTTGGACAAGTAGGGAGGAAGTTTGTGCACAATTTGAAATTAGCAATCAGGGTTGCAATGGGATGGGCAGCCTGGTTATGAAAATTCTTGGTTTGGGCCACAAAATATGACTTGAGGATTGAGTAGGGGCGAGAAAGACGAGGGCGTAAAAAAATTAAAAAATATAAAGTAATAATTCCAATTTTAGTATATAATATTATAGTTGGTTACATTGTGATAATTTTGAATGATGGACTCTATTCCTCACATGAAACTTAAAATCGTTCCTTCTTGCCAAACAATCCCCGATCTTATTCTCAGTCGCCAGGGCTTTTAGTATTTTTTTTAATCATGTTTAATGCGATATCATTATATTCACAATTTGGGGTTTTAGTATTTTTTGAATCATGTTTAATGCAATATAATTATATTATATTATAATTATTAATTATATAGACATCCAAACAGGAAACAACGTCTCAATATTCATGTACTTTTACAAAATAACAAGAGTACATAATGTAACAATTTTAATTTTTTTTAAACTAAAAAAACACTATTTTTAGAGATTTTTAGTGAATTTTTGAAATATTTTTGAAGCCAAAACTGACCGATTCAGTCAATTCTCTGGTCCAAATCGCGATCCGACACGGTTTTTGAATAGCTGATCTGGGTGATCGATCCGTTTTTTTAAACCTTAGTATAGACTGATGCCTTATTTGGCTTCATGTGCAGGAAAACTCGTTTAGATTCATATCTTGGATGTAGAATACAAGGTTGTGGACATCCTAATTACCAAGACAACCGTTCTGTGTAGCTTTTGGATGAAATATAGGCTACACAAATCCTATTCTTTTAGTCATGGGAAAATTCTAAGATGGCTCTAAATTCAATTTCTACCACTAATTATTAAATTTGTAGCTCAAAAAAGGGTAAAGATCTAGCAGAACCAATTGAAAATGGACGGTCTAGATTATGTGTTATATTATGTATTATTTTTAGAACTTAAAATCGTAATGTTTTTTCGTCAAGGTCAAGATGATCGATTAGTAGGCTTTTCGACACCAGAACTGCAATTTTTCGTGAGTTATGAGGTGAGGCTTTATTATTTTGGATGGGGTATAGTCCTATGAAAACATTTTTCTTTTTTTTATTTATGTTTTAATATTTCATACTCTAATAACAGCAGCAGCATATGAAAGAGTAGAAATCAACCAAATCCACTCATAATCCCCATGAATCGGGCTTGGGCTTAAGTGGTTGGCACTTAGACTCTATCTCAAGTTCGATTTCTAACTTTGAACTACCCCTAAAAAAAAAAAAAAAAAAAATGGAACGGTCATCATCCCCACCAATTTTCAAACTCAATGCCTGAAAATTTTTCATAATCACTACGACATCAACGATCAAAACAAAACAAAAAAAAGTTTATTGGAACCAAGGAATTCACACAATTATTAGAAACTATTGAAAATGATTACTATGACCCACCTAAGAGCCCTAACCAAAAAACTAAGTATACCCCTACATGTTCAGGTTGAGTCAAATTAAACAACCATTTATCGTTCAATGTTCCTAGTTTTGAATGCGGACAATTAAACATTTTTTGCGATATTTTTTGAAGATGTACTTAATTGAAAATGAAAAGTTGATATTCTACTATTAATTATGGCTTTTTTACTTCGTTAATGATTTTATATATTGTAAAAGTAACATATGTGTGAGGATGCAATTTTATATTTTCTTTTCCCAAGGTATTAACATCCATCTTTAAGATGGATGCAAAGTTGCAGTCCCTCCTAAAAGAATAAAATCTAACCGTTAAAAAAGTTTCTCCAAAAAACTATTTTTTTTAGTTTTTATTTTTATTTTATTTTTACATATTAATGATCTCCATGTTAGGGATTACATATAATCTGAAAAAATAGGTCCAAAGTCTATATAAAAAATAGATAAAAAAAAGGGACTGTATCTTTACATATGAAACATTGTCCTTATGTAAAGATAATTTCCAAAATAAATAAATCTAACAAAAATAGTCCCCCAAAAAATAATTTAACTACAAATAAAAATTACGTAAGTTTTTTAAATTTTTTGAAATTCGGAAAATTTTGAAAAGGAAACGATACTTAAGAGGCAAAATATCCAAAATTTAGTGATTATAGCCATTTCTAATATCGTTTCAAAATATTAAAACTTTAAAGAAATCTCTGCAATCGGATCATAAAACACCTTTTCCACTTGCTAAAATGATGCTATAATCATCGAATGAAAACGAGAGAGAGAGAGTAAAATTAGACTACAGGTAAATTTCAATAAAAAAAAAACAAGCTGAAGAAAATTAGAAGAAGATTGAAAATTCCAAGTTCCAAACCACCTCCTAAAAAATACTTAATTTGTATCATTTAAATTAAGTAAAAATTGATTGGAATGGTTTGGGTTCTCTTTTGACATTTGGGTTTTTTCTTGAATGGATTGGTTTGATGCAAGTAAAAATTAAGTCATCGATATTATGATTATGATAGGGAGAAAGACTGTCCGGATTTAATAAAGGAAACTGTATGAGAATTTCGTCTCAGAACTATTTGACAATGAAGTGATAGTGAGATCACCTCATTTTCCCTCTTTCCTGTTTCCTGAAATCTACTGTCATTTCACGAGCTGACACAAATTGGGTACAGATCCATCTCAAATTTACACTTGTCATTTCTAGTAAAAAACAATAATTACAAAAAAAAACTACATACAGACCTGAAAAAAAAGTAAAAAAGAAAAAAAGACAAAAAAGATACTGCATGATATTCATATTTTGAAGTATTTTAGGCCGCCTTTTTTATTTTTTTGGCCCATGTTTGATATTTGCAATATCATATCGATTTTTTATTTTATTTTATTTTGGTTTGTAGAAATTAGTATGATGTTTTGAATATCGGACAGCCCTATAATGACCAGTTTGATATATGGAACAATATACCGTCAGGCCTACGAACGTTTTGAGCAGTATGATATTCCAAACATTGGACTAACATATTTTAAGGAGTCCGACATTTAAAATATAGGATTGCGCGACATTTGAACGTTCTAAGTAGGCCTATCAATCCGATGTTACAAAAAGTCAGATAGCTAAAAACTTAAAAAAATCTTGAAGTCTAGAGAGGTCTAATGTTAAAAATATTAAATGCCAAATTCAAGTTCAAGGCAAATTGATGTTAGGTATGTCAGACTGACCGCTAAAATACTTCAACCCAGTGTACAACCCTCCAGAACACTCAGAAAAAAAATAACAAACATCGAATTGGAAGAAAAAATTGAAAAAAATAAAAAAAAGGCACTTCGTTGGATCTCGGCATAAAATACTTTAAAATATGGATCATTCCTTAGCAGTAAAAGAGTGAATTACGTATGGGCACAAAAAAAACTAAAATATTGAATGAGTCAATTTTGTGTTAAAATTAGACGAAAGTTTGGTCAACCTGAGGCTTTTTTATTTTTTCAAAATATGCCGTAAGTTCGAGGATAACATCCTGGTACTGCATTTTATAAATATATTTTTTAGTCTTTTTGATAGTAGGGTTGCGTCCTAATGTTTGGGGCATAGCCCAATCATTCCGATGTTAGCATTATTTGACTGCCTTTTGTGGTGCTCTTCAAAGCCATCCAAAGTTGTCATCCTCGGACCGCAAAGATTGATTTTGTTAAGCATTCAGAGGTGGTTCGAGCTGCCCATTCTTGGACCGCTTTCTCTTGTGCTCTTTAGGGTGGGCCGTGGTTGGCATGCTCAGACCACATTAGCTCATTTGTTTGCCAAAAAATAAGGCAATCTAAGGATACCAACCTAAGACTGCCTTTTGGATTGGGCACACCCCTCACACAAGTCATTGACCTATTGACAAAAAGAATAACAAAAAAAAAAAATAGTGGTTCGGAGATAGCATCCTCCAACCAAGGAGCAATTTTGGAAAAAAAAAATTGATCGATATTCCGTGCAATTTTCCCCCGAAATTGATCCATTTCTCATTTTCTTATTTTTTTTGTCGTCACATAAATTACTAAAAGTAAAATTTCAAAGCCAAACTTGCCATCTACGGTTGCAGTTGCATCCAAAATGAACCATGTTTAGTTGAAGCAACGGTTCGCACGTGTGGCACCTTCAATGGAGCTCCCAAGTTGCAGAGAAACACATAAAGAAGTGATTCATCTCATTCCTTTTCTCTTTAAAGAAGAAATAAAAGTAATTTCATGATGAGTGTGAATAGTCACAGAGGAGATAGACAAGGTCGAGAGGAGGCACTCGTGAATCGAACCCAAGGCAATGGCTTAGGGGCGACAAGGCTTTCAGCCATTCCTTTTTTTTTCTCTCTCTAAACGTACTAAAGTCCTGATGAGAGAGAGAGAGTGGATGGCTCTCGTGAAGCCTAAAAGTAGAGAAGCTCGTGGCCTTCTTCTTTTTCTTCTCTTTGTTATGTGAATGATAACTGTCTTCCTCTCTCTCTCTTCCAAAAATGGCATTAGATCACAATAATTGTGACTTGCTAAGGTAGAAAACACACTCTCTCTCTACATGTATGGAGAAAAATAGGTGAGTGATTCCATGCCACAGAGTTAAAAGAAAAAAAATATAATAACATGATATTAAAAATATAGGTTAGAAACATTTGTTCGACTTCAAAATTTAAATATAGAATGAATAATTACCAAAAGGTAAAGTTTTAAAATATACTCTAGATATTGTTTTTCTAGCCCAATTAATAAGACAAGCTTACTATGCTTCTTTTACCACATAAAACTTATATACTTCCCCTTATCCAACTGTCTATGGAGGTGTAAGATTGTCCCAATCACAATGACATGTCTATACATTATTTTATTTTTAATTTTTTTATACAAGCTATTTTAGCAGCATTTTGTGCACGTCTAATCCTCTATTAAACTCGCACTAGTGAAAAATATAAAACAAAATATTTCTAAGAATATAAAATGACCAAAATACCCTTAACATTTTAAGTGGTATTTTAGTCATTATATTTTATTGCAAAATTATTTTTAATATTTTTTTATAGGTGCGCCCCAATGAGAAGATGACATGTATCAAATTTCATATTCATACAATTTGTATAAAAAAAACTAAAATAAAATACTTTGAGATGTCGGATCTAAGATCAAACGGTGAGTGACTCTCTTGATCAAAATTGGACGGCTGGATGGTAGGGGAAGCATAGATCTTCTATGCTATAGGGGAACTATAGAAACCTTTCCGTAATTAATATAGATCGTCTATTTTAGTGAGATGCTTAGATCAAGGTCTTAGAATGAATTTTTTCCTTTTCAAAATTTTTAAATAGCTTTATTACTATTAGATTAATAATGTTAAAAAAGAAATGATTAATTTTAAACTCGTAAAGGTCTAGATCTTGAAATTCACCAGATGGATGGTCTTTATTGTTGGAGAGGTCTCATTTTGACCACATTTAAAGTGCAAATTGAATTTTATTTTTTTAAAAGCAATTATTAGGATGAAGGGATCATGTGTTAAAATACAAATACTTTCTAATGGAAGAAACAAGGTTGCTCTCTCTCTCACGCACACAAATGTGGCTGCCTACTAATTTCCATTTTGACCAATATGTGCACGATAGGACGTATAAAAATTAGCAAATTACAATTTGCGAATTCTATGTTACTTGAAAAAAAAAAAAAAAGTCGGGTCTGTCTCCCACCTCCCTCTCAATCCCTTCCACACAAGAAAACACACCACTATTGTGCTTCTCTTTCTCTCTCTCTCTCTACTAAAAAACACACACCCCCACATGACACATTTGTAGTGTGCGTGTTTTATTGATTTTTTTTAAGGTCATGTTTGGTTGGTGCATAAATATTTTTTAAAAAACATATTTACATAAGTAAACACTTTTGCAAGAAAAACTTTTGTAAACTTTCTTTTCCCATGTTTGTTAACACGTAAAAAAGTATTGTGCACTAAATTTCATATGTTTGGTAACTTATCTAGTATTTAAATATATTTTTATAAATATGTTAAATCTATACATGCATTTAAAGGGCTAAAAACCAATAAGAAACTACAAAATTTGGGAAGAAAGAAACTTAAAGACTAAGCCACTAGTTTTATGCAAGTAATTGGATTGCTTTTTGACTTTGTTTTGCTTTGCATGAATATGGTTGGTTTCATGGAGCATCTGAGACCTTCACTCCTTTTCCCCAATGTCCATTCACCATCAACTATTGTAAGACACAAATTTTGCATGGCCCAGGCTTGCACGCACCTCAAGTTAGAGAGAGAAAGAGGAGAGAGAAGCCGAGAGAAAAGTTTCATGGCCCACATTTACAAACACTGTCAAGAGAGAGAGAGAGAGAGGTCTTCTCTATATAAAGCCATTGTAGGAGACTCAATACCCTTCAAACACAGTAGACTTATGAACATTTTCAATTTAACTTCTCACTCTACAGAGCAAAACCAGAGATACAATCCCCTTTAACTCTCCATTTTCACACTCTTCCTCAGCTTCCATTGAAAAACTAGGCATCCAACTCTCTCTCTATCTAAAATACAGAGCCCCCAACTCTCTCTCTCTCTCTCTCTCAAGCTATCTCTCTCACTCTAGAATCAAAAGATGGCACCGATTGCAGAAACATTTCCAAATGGATACCCAAGTAAGACCATGATCACCACCCTGAACCCTTACAACAAAACCCCAACCATCAAACCAAAAGAGATGAGTGAGAAAACCAGTCAGAAAAAGAATAGTTTTCGCAGACCTCAAAAGCTCTCTGTAGAGGGATTACAACGAGCAGTCTCTGACCTCTCTCTAGAACTCAGCCGAGAACCCATCGAAGAAATGAAGCTTCCTACGATTTCCGAAGTTGAAAACGCAGTGTGCGAATGCTGCGGCCTCTCTGAAGAATACACCACAGATTACATGAAGCAAGTTAGAGAGAGGTTTTGTGGGAAATGGGTTTGTGGGCTTTGTGCTGAAGCTGTGAAAGAGGAGCTTCAAAGGCTTGGAGAAGTTTCTCCCACTAAAAAAGAAGAGGTTTCTTTCACTAAAGAGAAGGTTGAAGAAGCACTGAGTGTTCACATGGCGGTTTGTGTGAGATTTAGCAGAATTGGTAGGACTAATCCTGCACTTTTTTTGGCAGATGGGATGAGAGAGATTTTGAAGAGAGGACAGAGGACAAAGTCTAATAGCCCAAGAGATAGGCAACAGGGTAAGAGATCAGGTGGGATAACTCGTAGCACCAGTTGCATTCCTGTAATTGCTAGAGAGAGAAACAATGATTCTTCAGGTGGCCATGACTGTGTGTGAGGGTTTCTCTCTCAAGGCCTCGCTTCAATTCTAGAGAGAGAAACTGGGCCTAGCAAGTTTCATTGAAGGTGATCTTGGTGGAAGGAGTTTTGGGGTGGCTTTTGTTCACAACGGTCGTTATATTGTTCACAAACCGTTGCTTTTTGTCACCATGTTGATCAGTGCTAACATTTCCCTTTTTTTCTTTCTCTTCTCTCTCTATCTATCTCAATATGTTTAGGGCTAACATTTCTCTTCTTGTTTAGCCATTATCATCTCTCTCTCTCTCTCTCTATTATTTTGTGTTGATTGTTTGGTGGGTAGTCTTTGTATTTGCATGGATTTTGGTTTTTTTTGGGTCTGAGAAGTTCGGAGCCTTTTGTTTTTGACAAATTCATGCAACTGGCAGCCCTTTTTTTTTTATCTTGCTTGTCTTCGACTTTCTTATAAATAAATTTTGTTGGACTTATATATGAACTTTCTGACAAAGCTTGTTTGATCTGATTGGCTCTTTATATTTTTTTTTTGGTTTTTTGCGTGTTATTGCTCTCTCTCTCTCTTTGTCTCACTCTATTTATACAGACAATGAAAAGGTTTACATTTATGGTGTCACCAAAGGTGTACATAAAAAATCTATTGGATTGGAAAAAGTTGATAAAAAATCTATCGGAAAAAGTTGTCTTCGTGATAGAAAATCCTCTTATTGATCATCTCAACCTTGAGATATATAGATATAAAAGAAAAATAAAAATACAGTTTGCATACAGATGCATTCGTAGATGTAGAGGTAACGTGCACCTTCAAATTTTATCATGATATATAATTTTGATGTAAAATGTTCTTAGGATTGTCTCAAAATCTATTTTTATATCTAATTATAAAATTTTAAATTTAAAAAATAGTTGAAATCAAGTAGATCATAAACATATGAAAATCTTGAAAATGGACGGTGTAGATAATATGTTGTAAAATGCACTATTTCTGATACTTAAATTTTTTTTATTTTTTGTAGTCATATATCTCGATGTCGAAATGATCAATCAAAGGATTGTTCAACATTAAAACTACCTTTTTCAATGGATTTTTGAGGGGCATCCGTAGTTCTACATGATAAGGTAGCATCCTTGTATATACTTTTTCCAAAAATAATTTTAAGATTTAAAAATATCGCATCTTGTAGTACATTATCTAGACCATCTATTTTCAAGGTTTACAAGTATTTATAGATATGATCCATTTGCAGGCTTTAAATATCATAAATAGAAATATAAGTAGATTTTAATGTCGTCCTAAGATTTTCAGCGCTGGAACTGCATCTTCAAGTGCAGTTTAAATATACCTTACTTTGATTGCTTTAAGATGAACACCACTTGCGTCAAGCCTCTAATCTGAATCCATATTTTTCTAATGCATGCAAATTTCTACCCTCTTTAGATGGGCCACTAACATGCTTGTTTAGTGTTTCCTCTGTAAAATAAAAAACAGAAGGAAAAAAACGAAAAAAATGCGGTTAATCCTCTTCAAAAATGCAGTTTCAATGCCAAAATTCGTTTTATTAGCGTAAAATTATTCCGGCTCCTAATTCATCTACCCAACTAGCTAGGATAATGTTCAGATGATGATGATGATGGTACTACTATTCAAGTGAAACTAATAGAAATGACAATAGCATCTCAGAAGAAATGATTCCACTTAAAGCATCCATTAGGAAGTGTGAGTTAGTTCAACTTGAAAGCTAAAAAAAGACAAGGGAAAAGTCAAATTGACATGGTTGGAAGGTGAAAAGATATGTGGATTTATAGCTTCACTGAAAGTATGACCTTTGAAAAAGCGGAATGTTAGATTATGATTCGTGTAACCGATCCCAAATAGTTGAAAAAAAACAACGATGATGATAATAATAATCATGCAAAAAATCATGATCCTCAGGAGAAATGAAGGATAAAAACTCATATATGGAAATGTAGAATACAAATGTCCAATCGGCATTGAGCTTAAGCAAATGGAGTGAAATTTTTCATTTTTCTCAATCCTAATCTATAGTCTAGACAAGGCCTTCTCTTTTCATTGACTCGCCCTTTGGCACCATTACTGCTATAAAAAAAAAGGGTGGCAGTGCAAATCCAAACTTTAAATAGCTAGGGGGCCATTACCTCCCTATTTTTTGGTGGTCCCATGGCTTTTCTCATACTCAAGTTTTCTTTGTATTTAAGCTCCCCTCCTAGAAACTTGACAATATTCACCTTCTCTGCAATCTTTTCAGCCTCGCCCTCCTTTTCTTCAGATAAATTATGCCCCTTCTAATAATGAAAGTTTATGAAATAATAATATAAAAGAAGGGTGTGCCTCGCCCTCCTTTTCTTCAGATAAATTATGCCCCTTCTAATAATGAAAGTTTATGAAATAATAATATAAAAGAGGGGTGTGGTTTCCATAAGGTTCCAACCTTAAACAATCTTATTAAGATGCACCTTCAAATTTGATCATAACATATAATTTTGATGCAAAATATTCTTAGGATTATCTCAAAATCTATTTTCATATCTAATTATAAAATTTTAAACTTCAAAAATGGTTACAAGTAGATCTATAAACGTATAAAGTTTTTTAAAATGGACGGTCTAGATAATGTGTTGTAAGATGCATTATTTTTTGAACTCAAAATCCTTTTTTATTTCTTTATCATGCATCTCGATGTCGAGATGCTCAATTAGAGGGTTTTTCAATATTAAAACAACCTTTTTCAATGAATTTTTTAGATGCATCCGTAGTTCTACATTTTAAAGTTGCAACCTTTATATAAACTTTTTCCATATAAGAAAGAGCGATCTTTGTCCATTTTAATCAATTTCAAAAGTATTGTACATTGATTTCTCTTTGATCTTTCTTCTACATTTGCATTTCCATATATCCTCCTTCTCTCTCTCTCTCAAAAAAAAAAAAACAGGCACAAGTGATGTTATTGTAATGCCATGTTTGAATTTGGACCCCTTAAACCAGGTTAACTTTGGCATGGGACAGACTTTATGACTAATCCCTGGGATAAGGGAGTATTTTATTCAATTCTGCTTATAAAAATGAAGCTAGGTCCCAAGTTTCATATTACGATCATTTTTAAATAAAAATGAAAAATGAAAAATGAAATTGATTTTTGGCCCTTTTATGAGGCTGGTTCAATCTAAATGATTAAAAGGTGCTTGTGCACTTTTCAAGGGTCCACAGCATGTGGACCCAATACCAACACTATTTGAATTGCATAAATACTATATATTTTGCAAACATAAAAACTATATATTTTGTGCGATTGAAACCCTTCACAAATAGATATGAATTCTTTTATTTTGTTGTTATAAGCAACTAGCAAAGTGTATTAGAAACCAGTCCCATGTACGGAAAACCTTTCAACTTGAGTATTGATGTGTTACTCTGATGTGTTTCAGAAATCTGTATGACTATTTTGTGAAAGTGCATTCTTGTTATATTGAAATTGAATTTTTCTTGATCAGGCATAGTGCTTTTAATATTTTTGACTATGGAGTTGAGATCATCCATATTTTAGAGATCTTGGGTAGAGGTTGTTTTGTTAATATACCCCTGAGGCTTATCAGTTTGAAAATATGAAGTTTGTTCATTGAATTCAATATTTTGTGAAACATACATTCGTTTGGTTTTTCAGTCATAGCATTTGTAACCTTTTTTTGAAAATAAGGAGTTTTGCTAAGCAAGTTTGTCTTTATAATTTTATGATAAATGCACAAAGCATTCACAACTAAATATATTCAAATGATGAATAGTAGGAGGATAACCATGCAATATTTCATAGGGGCTTCTATTATCCAATATTTTAGTCGGCAGACGATTTATAAGATGATAAGCAGTAAGAATGTCCTTAGACCAATATGATATAGGAACATTCATTTCAAAAAGTAAGGCACATGTTACTTCAAATAGATGCTTGTTTTTTCTCTCAGCAATTCCATTTTGCTGAGGAGTTTCTGCACATGACATCTGGTGAATGATCCCATGATCAATCATATATGAAGAAAATAATCTATTTGTATATTCTTCTATGATCAGTTCTATAAATTTTCACCTTAGCATCAAATTGGTTTTTGATCATGGCATGGAATTCCTTAAAGGCAATGAAGGCATCACTCTTGAATTTCAATAGATAAATCCGAATATAACGATATCTATCATTGATAATGGAGATCACATATCTAAAACGAGATGAAGAATCAACTGTAGCAGGTCCCCATAAGTCTAAATGAACAATATCAAAGTTATTATTGTTGATTCTATCAGAATTTTGAAATGGAAATGTGATCTGTTTGGCATAATGACAGACATCACAAGATGAAAAGAACACATCAATACTAAAGACCACCTGCTTCAGAAGTCTATTAGATGGATGTCCCAATTTGCAATGCCATGTGTAGTCCTTAGATTACTTTTTTCTTACAAAAAACGTTTTAGAGGTTTGATCCAACAGGTACAACCCATGTGATTGGTTACCTTCACCAATATTCTTCCTCGAGACCTGATCTTGAAAAACAACATTGTCAGCAGATAAAATAGCCAGTCAATTAGAGGCACAATAGATTCGAAGGGAAAGAATGCATATATAAAACTCTACATGGCTTATTCTTAGAAAAAAAGATTAATATTTCCTACTCCACAGAGTGATACAATAGTCCCTTTGGCCAATGACACAAGACTCCTTAAGACATGTGTTCATACCCTTCGAGTCTTTCACAATGGCCAGTCATATGATTTATATATCCAATATCAACGATTCAGGTATGACAATTAGTAGAAGATAGGTGACCAAAAAGATTAAGTTGTGTAGTATGTGGTATCTCAAAAGAGGAAGTAATGTTCGCCTTTCCAATTTATTGAAGCAAACTCTTTTAGCTTGTCAACAGAGAGGAACATCTCACTTTGAGCAACTTGAGCAGCAGGTTTCCCCTATCAGGAAGTTTTCCAAGGAGATCCCAACACCATTCTTTAGTGTGTCCCAACTTTTTGCAATGAGTGCACCTAGGTCGTTCATGACCACGACCACAACTAGTATTCTCAAATTTGTCATCGGTACAGTTAATTTTTTCAATTTGTTGAGATTCAATACAAAAGGCTGATTTGTCAATGTTGTCGTTGGGATCCTCCTTTTTAATGGCAAGGTTATGCCCAGTTTTTTCTTTCTGAATAGTGGCGCATGCAAGAGTATAGGAAGGAAATTCAAATGGCATTAGGATTTGGCTTCTAACGGCCCCATACTTTGGAGCAATGCCTACTAACATAGCAAAGGTTTTATCTTATTCGACTTCTCTTATTCTGTTATTTTATCACTAGTTGGGAGTGTAATGGGACAAATCATCCCACATGCCTCCAAGAATTCCAATGTACCTACATCCCTTCACCAAATCATTTTTTAATTGAGTTTATAAGCCACGAACTGACAAGGTTGTCCTCAGATTCCCACACTTCATAGGCAGGATCATCGGGTTTTGGAGCTGGTTTTCTTCATTCACAAATTCTAACTTACATTTGCAGTTGAGATACGTGGTTGCTGCTGTAGACTAAATTTCATAATTAGTTCGATTAAGAAGCTTGACAGTAATTTTAATATTTTGGTTGTTGCCCTCATGCACTATAATGTTTGAACCATAATTTTTAATGCCCATTTAAAAGAAAAGATGCTTGGAGATTACCTAATTGTAGGCAAAGGAAATTGGCGGAAATTGATTACCCCAATTATCTCCAAAAATAATTTTTCGATAAAATATAATGACCAAAAAAAATATAATGACCAAAAAATATAATGACCAAAAAAAATTAAAAATAAAATAACCTAGAGACATGACATTGTGATTGGGTCAATCTTAGCCCTCCATTCAGAATGGACGGTTGAATAAGGGGGAGGATAGAACTTCTATGCTGTAGGGAAAGCATAGAAGACTTGTCCTGCAATAAAAAGTCCGTGGGTTTTTCTTTTGGATACGAGTTAACTTGTAGAAAGAAAATTATCTTTAGTTTTAGAAAGTATATTTTGTTTCTTATTTTAAAAGGATGGATATCTTTTTGAGTTAGATGGAAATAATCAATATTTTGGTTAATTATTATTTTTGGGTTTTTGGTAGAAAGCATGGGGGTTATCTTTTGGGGATGGCACGTGTTATTTATAGTGTATGTGTTAGTGGGTGAGATTAAGAGATAATAGGTATAATTTGTTAGTCGGTAAGTTAAATATTTTGGTTATAAATGGTAAGGTATTAATTACTAGTTTCCTATTTATAAAGAGGTTATTTCCTTAGCTCATAGGAATAGATTAGGTTGTTAATAATAGATAAAGTTAGATTATGAAGGTTTATTATGTGTTTTTGGAATAGGACGTGCCGGTAGGAATTGAGTCAATAGTATTTTGTTAGTTATCTTATTTTAGTAGTTACCTTCAGTGTGGTGAATGTAAACTCCTATAAAAGGAGCACGTGAATTGTAATTGGGAGATGAAATTTAATGAATGAAAACAAGTGATCTTTGAGACCGTGTAGAGACAGTGTTTTTTTTTTTTTTTTTACTTATGGGTTTGTGTCAAAATGCTCGTATCCGCACATTTTGTTCTTTTTTCTTGTGATTTCCTTCAGGGTTTTTATTCTCTTTCTTAAACGCAGATAATTTCATGGGTGTTGTTTGCCAATAAATTTTATTTTCATGTCTAAGCTGTGCACGATTTCGGAAAAGAGAGAAAGAAAGAAGAGACCTTGGAATTGCATTAAATATCAAGATCTTAATGAGATCAAAGGCGTGTGACATGTCACAAGTTGGATGTCTGATGATTGCCACATTCCCATGAATATGAGAGCACACAACTTTATCCCATGAACCCTGACTTGTTCATTGCAACAATCTGATCCCATGAACCCTGACTTCTTCATTGTGACAATTTGATCCCTTGAACTCTTGAGTTGTTCAATGTTTATTTTGATTTGTTCCATGTAGCCACACCACTCCAATCTGGCCATGCACTTGTAGATCACAGCCACTAATGCCCGTCAACTCCACCAAGGCCAAGACAACTATGTCAACACAAAAGGGATGCCTCATCCTCAAGAACCTAAATGATAAATCTCTCTCTCTTATCATCTAAAAGAGGCTTGAAAAAATGAGTCTCTCTAAGCCTCTTATCCTCTAAAAGAGGCTCGAAAAAAAATGAAAAATATCACCTCTCTCTCTCATCTTTAAAACTGAATCTCTCTCATCTCTCTCTCTCTCTCCTCCTGTCCTGTGAGCCTCTAATCCTCTTAAGGCGCTCTCTAACTCTTGGACATTGACATATCATGCCAAAAGCAAACTTTCGGCGTCACGTAACTGCAACTGTAAACGTCCTATCCATTAAAACTAACCTTTGCCCACTGCTTAAAACTCCAAGCCTCTCAATTCTTCAAAAGTGGGGCCATCTCTCTCTCTCTCTCTCTCTCTC
>NW_006499905.1:1049074-1072610 GCF_000471905.2 Amborella trichopoda | reverse complement strand
AAAGCTTTCTATGCTCTCCCTATAGTATAGAAGTTCTATCCTCCCCCTTCAGTCCAGCCATCCAATTTTTTTTCAAAAGAGCCTCTCACCGTTTGATCTTAGATCCGATGTCTCAAAGTATTTTATTTTTAATTTTTTTAATATAAATTTTTTGAATGTGAAATTTAGTACGTGCCATTTTCTAATTGGGGCGCACCTATGAAAAATATTAACAATAATTTTTCGATAAAAATAGTGACCAAAATACCCCTTAAAATTTTTAGGGGTATTTTGGTCATTTTATATTATTAAAAGTATTTCTATATTTTTTGTTGGTACCAGTTTAATAGAAAAATAGACATCCAAAATTTGGTATCAAAATAGTTTATAGAAAAAAAATTAAAAATTAAATAATGTAGAGACGTGACATTGTGATTGGGGCAATCATAAGCCTCCATTAAAAAATGGACGGTTGGATAAAGGAGAAGATAGAACTGTAGGGGACGCATAGAAAGCTTTCATATATATATATATATATATCAAACACTACAAAACGCCTATAGATGACATTTATCATCATTCAAAATTTATCACACGGTCACGGTCACATATGTCTAATAGTGAGAAAGAGATTTTACATTAAAAACCTTAAATCCGTGGACCACAACTCCATGATTCATTCGTATTGTTTAGTTACTAGGTATCATGAAAGGCAACCCAAGATTTAGATGCCTATAAAAGATAAAAGAGAAGTGTTTCAAGTGTTGTTTACTTAATACATTATTTTATTTCCATTTTGAGTTGGGAGCTTGGCTTTCATCCCACTAAACATCTACTTATTTATTTAATTATTTGATTTTATTAATTCCCATTGTTTATTAATTTCTATCCATGACTAAATATCATGGAAACCTAGTTGTAGATGCCTATTGGAATATAAGATAACATAAAAGTGCTTTAGTGTTTGTTCACTAAGGTAGTGTCCTTTAACCCATGTAGTTCTATATTGTCTACTTTTAACTAACCATTGGTTTATGCACTTCCACTTTGTCGGTTGGTGTGTTATGCTCCTACGGGAACATACTATAGTCCTTGTCGGTTAGTGTATTATGCTCCCATGGGAGCATACTATAGTCCTACTCTTCAGGCACAAGAGCTACTTGAAAGGATTTTTTTCATTCTAAAATTTTGGGAACCACATACAAATCACGAGATGTTTATTTTTAATAAAAAGTTTGAATTTTGAATTCTTTAGTACTTATATCCCACCCTTGAAATATTGGATTGCCTATGTTCAATATTGATACATGATCTTTTTCAAGTACAAAGAGAGTGATTTGGGGAAAACTTTTATTGAGAATACTCGCCGGGAAGAGGAGGATACATCCCCAAATTTTGAGGTATTAAAAATACTCGTTGGACTTTATTGAGGGAGTAAATGGATAGTATGTTCCTGTTCAACGCGAATTATAGTGGCTTCTCAAAAACATCTCATTTATTTGTCATTTATTTTTATTTTTATTTTTATTATTTTTTATTTTTTATTTTTTAGGAGGACATGTAGAAATAGTGCGATAGTAGGCAAGGTCACTCTGTGACGGAATTCAATTTCTCAAGCGAAATAATCATGCCTTTAAGATTCATGTGTTCATCACAATAATATGGTCTTAAAGTTTATCACTATCCTTCCAAAAAAATGAATGGTGATGGAGATTTCTGTATGACCCAACAAAGATGTCACAAAATTATTTTACAAAATTATTTGAGTAATTTACATACGTACACAGAAAAAGAAGAAAGGAAAATATTAAATGGGGCAATTTTGGGCAAAAATTATGCTGAAGGTCAGCGATCTGAGGTTCCTTTCTTCAGACAACCCGTTTCTTCATTGCCAAAAGAGAATATAGGCAATCCAAGGATGGGAACCGCATACCGCTCTAGGATTGAGAACTGAGCTCTGCTCAACGACCTGGCGTTCCTATCCTCGGACCACCCATTTCATTATTCCCAAATGAGAATATGGTCACTCATAGGATGGGAACCTTAGGCCCCTCTAGAATTGAGCTCTACTCTTCCTCAAACTGCCCATTTCTTTATTCCTAAGTGAGAATATAGGCCGTTTGAGGACAACATGCTCGAAGTGAATGGGCATTGCCCTAAAACTTGGGGCACAACCCTATTTAAAAAAATGTTTTTAAAAAATAGTATGCAGTCAAAAGATGACATCTTTGGACCGAGCAACAATTTTCGAGAATATTTATAAAACGACGTGGGCTGATTAACTTTCTACTTAATTTTCACCCAAAATTGGCCCATTTCGTATTTTCCAATTTTTGATATGTATATTATTTATAATTGTACGTCCCAATTTCCCTCCATCGCCCTCGAAGTTGATGAGTAGGATTATGAACATACTTTTGTTTTCTATTTCATTTTTTCTATTTCATAATTTGGAATATGATTTTGTACACGATTTTGTAAACCCACCAATAAACATAATAGTGTAAGCTCAATGGACTAGATTAGAGAATCCATACATGAATTGTGTGTTTGTACTTTTTCCTCATAAAAGTGGTTGTCTTGCCGATCTCAAGTTTTTCACAAATTTGCACTTCATATAAATACTCCAAATAAAAATAAACCAGAAATATACATAAGAATTATTGAACTCAATATATCCACTAAATGTGGTCCGGATACCCTACTCCCCTTCAAACTAGGTTGTTGGACTCATGCTACAATGCAAGCTCTTTAGCTAATCATATTATTGAAAATAGTTTATATAAAACAACAAATTCATTTTTTGCTAATCACATTATTGAAAAAAGTTTATATAAACAACAAATTCATTTTTAGAAGTAAGATTACGACTTTCTACACATCCGATTTAGTTACACGATGATATAGATTTGATAGTGTCTTAAAAAAAGTGTCAAATTTTGATGGTGTCTTAAAGAGCCTAATCTACAGTAGGGCTAGGAACTGGCTAGGCCAAGGCTAGCCATGGCTCGAACCAGACCTGAAGCAGCCGTAGGATAGGGACAAGCTTGGCTAGCCCTACCTTTCGTAGGCTCAGTTTATTGCCACACTAATCTACGGGATTTGATTAGTGTACGAATCTAAGTCGCACTCTTACATAGGCCACTTCCTCTGATTTTTTTTATTTTTATTTTTATTTTTAAATATTAAAACTTGTGTGAAAAAATAAAAGGAAAAAGAATGAGAAATAAAAAGGGCTGCAGCCCTATGAAAATAAATAAAGCCTCACCTCATAACTGATTGAAAATTACAATTCAACCAATATGAAACTTTTACATAAGTTATCTTGACTTGAACATTATAGTTGTAAAAAAAAATTGATTTTAAGCTCTAAAAATAGTGTATATTATAATAAATTGTCTAGACCATCTATTTCACTTTAAAAATAAGTGTTTTTAGATTTACAAGATCTGTATTATTTTTTTAATTTTAAATTTCATTATTAATACTATAAATTGATTTTATAGCCATCATAAATATTTATGTTGCCACGAATACTTTACGGAGGATTTGAGATGGGGCTTCTTTTGTTTTCTTGAAGCCTAGGCCTTGTAGAAACGTCATCCAAAAGGGAATTCATAGTGGGAAAAAGAAGACGGGACCGAGCCCTAAAGCTAGGGTTTTCAGAGTAAATGAGGCTTAGTGACGGCGACATGACGATGGGTATTATATTCCTTCCAGAAACAAGGTGGGTCCCACCCGTGCACGAGTAGAGTAGAGCAGTAACGTAAAGATATCCCACTTTTCCCCTTTTCTTTTCCCCTCATTCTTTTTGTTGCCTCACTTTTTTTTTTAAATAAAAAATTTAAATATTAAAAAAAAGTGTGGTTTCCGTAAGGTTGTAACCTTAAACAATCCATTTAAAAGGCACTTTTAAATTTTATCATAATATATAATTTTGATGTGAAATATTTTTAAAATTATCTCAAAATCTATTTTCATATCTAATTATAAAATTTTAAATTTCAAAAATGATTAAAATCAAATAGATCAATAAATATATGAAAATCTTGACAATGTTATGCGGAGATAATGTGTTCTAAGATGCACCATTTATGGGACTCAAATTTTTTTTTTTTTCGAAGTCATTTATCTCGATATCGAGATGATCAATTAGAGGGTTTTTCAATATTAAAACAACATTTTTTTAATTGACTTTTGAGGTGTATCCGTAGTTCTCCATTTTAAGGTTGCAACGTTATATAACCTTTTCTCATTAAAAAATGCAAAAATACTAACTTATTTTATTTAGAAAATTAAGAAGACTACAATATAGTACTCTTGCATGATCAAACTATGTATATGCCTACAGTAAGAACCATGCCGAGGATAGTTTTAGAAAAAAAAAAAATTTAAATACGTTTTACATTTCAACTATGGGATTGTATACAATGACATCATTTATTTTGTACCAGAAGGTCATAGTTAATATATAACTATCCGATGTGAAAATCCGATCATTTAGGTGTGTTATAAAGTTCGAGAAAATTTATATCGAACTTTCAGCATGATCAATGGACTAAGTACAACCACCCAATTTCACATCCAATAGCCTAGATTATGTGTCATCTTGTATCAAAGGTAAACAGCCTCATTGTATAATTTTCCTTTAAATGTTTAGTATTTTTATTATTTTTATTACTACTCAAAGTAAAAAATCATGTATATTCCGATGGGTATTTTGAAATTGAGTCAAAACATATATGTAAAATACTAAGTAGTTAATCTATATATTTTCCTTTAAAAACAATAGAGTGAAAAATTCAACACACATCTATAAGCTTAATAAACAATGTCCGATCATTAGATGAACACCGTCCAATTATTGGATAACAAGACCTAAGTACTAAATAGCTAAAAAAATGTATTTATTATTTATGAAAAGAAACAAGATCTGATTATGTTTTAGTGGATTAAAATCCAAATAAAATCTTTTCAAATGTATTTTTCCTCCAAAAAACAAATGAACAATTTGATCCCGCAAGATCATAGTGTACATCGCAAAAACTTAACAAATACAAAAAATGTAATTTTATAAGGAAGACGACAAGTATCTATCCCTGCATGCGCACGATGCTCAAATTACTAAAATGCACTTCATCCTAGTGGAAATTACAAAGCGAATTTTATATTACAAAAAGAGGGAATGGAATGTTACCCTTGTCATTTGAATCAAAGACATTGCAAGTCCCTTCTCCTAAGAAAAAGACAATTTCCGTGGTAGTGCAGAGGCTGTAGTCAAATGAGAAATGATAATGCTCTCTTGGCAGTCCCTTTCTCCTTCATAGAAGAAATGGACAAAAGTTACTATTATCCTAAGCAAAAAATTTATAGAAGATAATCTTATACCATAGATCAAAGGTGCTCTTCAAAAATCTATGTAAAAAAGGTTGTTTTAATGTAAAAAAAATCCTTTAATTGATCATTTCGTTATCGAGATTTGTAGATATGGCAAAAAAAAATGGATTTTAAGTTATTTTTATAATGCATCTTATAATGTATTATCTAGACCGTCCATTTTCAAGATTTTTAAAAAACATATAGATATGCTTAATCTGTAATATAGTTGGAGTTTTAAATTTTATAAGTAGGGATCAAAATAGATGTTTTAGCTATCATAAGGGTTGTAGCAATCTTTTCAAGTAGATTTTTAAGGTACACCTTACTTTTGTAATATGATGTTGGCACCTTGTTCAAGCCGCACCCCTTAAGATTTTCAATGCTCATAAATTACTAGTGATCATGCTGAAAGATATCCTCCTTGGTTGACAATTTTTTATGTTTTCTTACAAAATTTTTAAAGAAGTGTAGTTTGAAACCTTTTGTAAGGCTTTTGGAAGCCTCTTGCTTACACAATATCAAAACTTCAAAGATTACAATCTCACTCAATTTGTATATATATAGTTGGCTAAATCCAAAATAAGCAAATACAACAAGAATATGAGCATGAACATGAGGGTGACAAATAAAACATACAACAATTACATAAGATTTGTGGTCTTAACTCTTGAGAGGTAGCTTGGGCAACTAGAAATTCATTGTTAATGAAGATTATACTTTTTTGTTAAAAGAGATATACTTCTCTCTATGTCAACAAACGCCTTTTTTTTTTTTTTCTAAACTCACTCCCTCAATTCTTCTTCTCTTTTTTTTCTTTTTCTTTTTTTTTTTTTGATAATTCAAGGCAATGATGGGCTCCTACTCGTTTTTGTAAATAATTTAGGAGTTAATTTTTTGAAGATATTAGTTGGGTGGTATCAATAGGAATAGAAACCCAATATGGTGACTATGATGTGGGAGTGCTACCACTACGACCCTATCCGCTTTTCCAACTCACTCCCTATCATCATTGATCGAACAAAGCTGGTCATTAATGTCCATGCACTAGAACCCGGAGCCTCTCTAAATGTAGAAACTTGAGCAATTCAAAACCTCTCTAATGGTCATGTCTTCCATTGGAGATCTTCTTTCTCAATACTCAAATTAGTGGCCTCTAAAAAGGATGAGTATTATGTCTATTGATCCTCCTGCATAGAGATCATTATAATTTCATTCTTACTCTCATAATATCCCCTTTTTAATCAAAGACCGTAATACACTTAATTTTCTAGGAATATATATATTTTCTGATAATACATATGTGGGATAGTTTTGGCTATCTCGAAAGTTAATATCTTCAAAGAGCATAGAGTTCTGCTGAGTTTCAATTGAAATTTTTTACTTTTTTTCATTAAAAGTTTTTAAATTTTATTTTTTACAAAATCCCACCCTTTTAAGAATCTTGTGGGCATAGCTTATTCAAGAATTCCAGGGAACTAAAATTTCTAATATATATAAAACCTTCCTTGAAAAAGGTGCATGAATAAACTCGACCTTCCCTCCAATGCATGGGGATTTCCAATTGTATTTTAAAAATATAGTATATAGATCATTAGAAGATGATTAACTCATGTAAGTAACCATAATTTTCTAGAGTTTCTACAAAATCAACTCCCTGATATTTTGTATAAGGTTGCATTCTTAACAATGAAAATTAGGTGCACCTCCAAATTTTATTGTAGATGTAATTTTGGTGTCAAATTTTTTTAGGATGGCTTGAGAATCCATGTTCATCTCTAATTATAAAATTTTAATCTCCAAAAATGCTTCAAATCAAGTAGATCAATAAACATATGAAAATCTTAAAAATGGATGATCTAGAAAATATATTGCAAGATGCACTGTTTTTGGGACTCGAAAATATTTTTTGTTTTCGTATTCATACATCTTGATGTTGAAATGATCAACTAGAGGTTTTTTTAAAATCAAAATAGCCATTTCCCATGGATTTTTCAGGTGAACCTTAGTTCTACATTTTAAGGTTGCAACATAATATAGACTTTGTCGTCTATACTATGCAAATTAGAGTATGAATTGTAGACAAACATAATCCGAGTATTGTCACTTAAGGTTTTTGAAGAGACCTATTGTCATCTTTCTTTAGTTTCCTGTCTAATGTTTTACTAATGGGCTCCTCTTTTAAAATTTTTAAAATATTAATAATTAAACTATGGGGTGGACCTGTAACTGGTAGCAACAATGGAAATGGATTTCACACAAAGGTGAACTACAACGAGAATGTTACTATATTTTGTTAGATATATTTGATATTAAATTGACCTATCATTAAAAATCAAGTTAGTTATAGAAAAGTATACAATGAGACTATTTCCTTTTGGTATAAGGTAGTCATAATTAATCTTGACTATTGGATGAAATTGGTGGTTGCATTTATTCTATTGAGCAAGCTCAAACTTTAATTGTTTTTTTTTTTTTGAACTTTGCGACACACCCAAGCTTTCATATTTTCACATCGAATGGTTGTAAGTAATTGTGATCTCGTTATACTAAAGATAAATGATCTCATTGTATATTGTTTTAAAAATCCAAAGTGGACCTCCTTGTAGGATTCTCATGTTAGATTGGATTTCATATTGCAAAGAATTAAAAACTCATACAAAAAAAAAAAAACATTGGGGAGCCAATGTGAATTCAGATTTCCTCATACTGGAATCTACCAGCTACCTATCCCGATTTGGATCAAGAGATTTCTCCTCCCATTGATCAGTTCCCGATTTGGATATTGAGAGTTCGATTCGACCCAATGAACTTTTAGACCCTTTTCAAGGATGATCTCGTAAGTTACTCCAGTAACATCACAACTGCCAGAACGAGGTTGAGGTTGTGTTGGTACTATCTGAGTTTTAATTAAAGTCTAGGCTTTCATTCTCATCCAATAATTTAAAAAACCACTAACTATTTTAAAAACTGATCAAGATTTATTATTCCATCTGAATTACCTAAAAAAGAAAAAATAAAGGCTTGAGCCAACCCATAAAGGTGGTATGGTCATTTTCAAGTCCAGCTTAATAAAGTGAGCATTTTGGTCATTCTCAAAAATGCTAGAGACCTAAAAAGTAATTTAAAAGAATCTTTGGGTCAGTTACGTTTCCCAGTCAAAAGACCACTTCCTCATGCTCCATCCAAATTTTAAAATAAAAAAACCAATTAAACAAGCGTTTTAAAGGCTTCAGATTGACACATGTGTCCTCGAAATTGAAGCCCTTCCGATTACGGAACAAAGGCTCAGATTCATTGCACGCATCCGTTTTCCCAATCTGGACGGTCCATTTTAAACACTAAATCTTCCCCTGACGCATCGTATCACGGACCATGATACTATAAGTAGTCGCTTCGCACCGGCGTTTAGAGCTATACTCTCTCTCTCTAAAACTCTCTTTCTCTCTCTATCTTACAGTCTCTCTCTCTCTCTAGTCATGCGTGATCATGGCATTGAACACACGTTCTCAGAGGAAAAATGGCGAAATTATGCAAAATTTGGAGGCCGCCATTAAGGCAACTTGATTGAAACTTTGCTTTGAGGCAAAGTCCAGGCATAATAAGTTCGTTTACCTGAGAAATCACGGTGAAATTTCGTCTGATTTCGGCGAAAAAGCAGGTTTTCGCGCATAACTCTTTCCAAGTACGTGTTAGTCGTTGTCTTGAATGATTACTCCGAAGAAAAGTTTCTCTGTTAAATCTGTGATGAATTTGGATTTTTCTGAGAAATTATTCCTCTTGTCCTTGAATAAATCACTAGTCCTTTTCCATTATTTTCTTTTGTTTTCGCCGGTATTTTTCTTGAAGAAAAGCCTCTCTGTTTTCGTTCTGATTTGCATTTGGACCTTTTGTTGGAAACTAGTATTTAAATCTCTAATATTCCTGTCTCTTACTTCAATTTTTTGAGCTGAATCTGAGAGAAATCAGTTTGATCGGCGATGAAACGAAGTTTTATTTGATTTTTCTCAGTAGGATTCTTAAGATTTCAGCATTGATCAGATTTTTGTTTAGAAACGCTGTAAATTCGCTGGTAAGAGCTTCAAATTCAGTGTTAGTTTCTCCATTTTTTTATAGCCTGTTTGAGTATATTGTGTTACAGTACAGTGGAGAAGCAATTTTAGATTTCCCTTTAAGAAGTAGTTTTTTTTGGAGAGAAACACGCTTGAGATACAATCCCCACTCTTTACCTTTGTTTTTTTTTTCTTTTCTTTTCTAAATCTGAAAAGAAACTCTTTGGTTATGGTCAGTTTTGGTTGGATTACCAATGACTTAATTATAGGATTTTCAATTCTTTTCTTTTAGCTCTTAGTACTTAAAGATCACTGAAGAAGTAGCCTTTTTTCAGAGAATAGATTACAATAATAATTTCTCATATTTCTGGTCTTCTTTTTTTTTAAGCTTTTGCTCTGAGAACAAATGCATTTAACCCTGAACTATCAGTATTCTTTTGTAATTTTTTGTAATTTTGAGACATTTTCAAACTAGTGATTAGAGTATAAAACTTCAATCTAGAAGAGAATTCCAAACTAGGTTTTAAGAATAACTATAATAATAATTTTCAAATTTCTGGATTTTTTTTTTCAAGTCCTTAAGCTTTTGCTCAGAGAAAAAATGGATTTAATCCTGAATTTTCAGTATTCTTTTGTAATTCTGAATCATTTTCAAACTAACGTTTAGAGTAGAAAACTTCAATCTAGAAGCTAATTTCAAACTAGGTTTTAGCAGGGAAACTAGTGGGAATGGATCAATTTACAATGTTTCGCAGCATTGATCCTCGAAAATATTAAAACAACTTAATGATTTTCATCTGAAACTTGCCATTTTTGCCAAAAAAGAATGAAGGAAACCAGTCGGAATGGAAAGAAAGAAACTAGTCGGAATGGATCAATTGAAAATGTTTCGCAGCATGGATCCACGAAATATAATTTTTTTTAATGATTTTCATCTGAAACTTACCATTTTTGCCAAAAAAAATCGATATTTTTTTCCAATCGATATCTTGTCTTGAAAAGACTGCTTCAGATCCTGTCATCAAAAGGTTCTTCTGCGAGAGAGAGAGAGAGCAGAAAGCTCTTCTTTTTAGAGACAGAGAGAATGCAGAAAGCTTTTCCTCCTTGAGAGAGAGAGAGCGAGAAAGGATAGAGAGATGGAAAAAAACTGCATAGAAAAATGTTGTCCTAAAGCTATTGAACTTTTGGGTAACACTAACTGGTTCTTCCTCGTTTGAATTTGCAGAGAAATGGGAGTTGAAGTCACGGAGAAAGCCAACAAAAAGCCTCTTCTCCTCCTCTGTATATTCCTTCTTCACGCTTTACCCACCTCTTCACAAGCATCAGACGAGCTCAAATCTCTTCTGTACTTCAAATCCACCGTTATGGATCCGTTAAAGTCCCTCTCCTCCTGGGCCGACCCCGTCAACTTGCCATTAGGGTTCAGTTACCCCTTGTACTGCAACTGGTCGGGCGTGCTCTGCAACTCCGAGCTCCATGTCAGAGAGATCAGCCTCGCGTCAAAGAACCTTTCCGGAACCCTAGAAAGCCTAGACCTTTTACAATTCCCCTTTGTCGAAGCCATTAACCTAGGGTTCAACAATTTTACGGGAGCATTACCTTTACATTTTTTGAACTCGACCTCTCTTAAAACCCTAAATTTGAGCTCGAACTCTCTCTCTGGTTCTATCCCCAAAGCTTCTGCTCAGACCCTAGAAACCATAGACCTCTCCAATAACTTCTTTTCTGGTTCGATTCCATTAGAGATCGGTTATTTTTCTGGCCTTAAAGTGCTCGATCTTGGTGGAAACTCGTTAACGGGTCAGTTGCCTCCTTCAATATGGAACTTAACGGCGTTAAGAAACTTGACCCTGGCGAGTAATCAGTTAACGGGAAAATTATTGCCAGAGATCGGAAACCTTCTGAATTTGGAGTGGATCTACCTTGGTTACAACAACTTTTCGGGCGAAATTCCATCGGAAATCGGCCAGTTAAAATCGTTGAAACATTTGAATTTGGTTTACAACAACCTTACTGGTTCCATTCCTCCTACTCTTGGTAATTTGAGGGGCTTGAAATACCTGTATCTTTACCAGAACAAGCTTACCGCTTCGATTCCTGGTTCATTTTTTAACCTAACCGAGCTGGTTTCATTGGATCTAAGTGACAATGAGCTCAATGGAACTCTGAGTGAAGACATGGGAAAGTTGCATAAGCTTGAGGTACTGAACCTTTTCTCTAATTGTTTTCATGGCGCTATCCCTCAAGTTTTGGCTTTGCTTCCTTGTTTACATGTTCTTGCTCTGTGGGCTAATGGTTTTTCCGGCGAGATTCCAACCAATCTTGGCAAGAAAAGCAACTTAACTGAGCTTGATCTCTCCACCAATTACTTAACTGGCGAAATTCCGGCCAGTCTCTGTGATTCAAAAAGGTTATATAAACTCATTCTGTTCTCGAACAAGCTTAATGGAACCATTCCTTACAGCTTGGGTCATTGTTCAACTCTGAGAAGAGTGAGGCTACAAAACAACAGCTTTTCTGGAGAGTTACCGCCGGAAATTTCAAAACTTCCTGTACTGTACTTCCTGGATATTTCAATGAACAAACTTTCCGGCAAGTTAGATGGCCGGAAATGGGATACTTCCTCTCTTCAAGTGTTGAAATTAGCCAGCAATCGGTTTTCCGGCAACTTGCCAGAATTTCAAAACAGTTCCATGAAGCTGGAAACCCTAGACTTATCGGAAAATCAGTTCTCCGGGGTTATTCCAGCCAGCTATGGGGACCTTTCAGAGCTGACACTCTTAAATCTTGGCTGGAATCAAATTTCCCATGAGATTCCAGCCAAAATCGGTGAATGCAAAAAGCTTGTTACATTAGACCTAAGTCATAACCGGCTGACCGGAGGGATTCCGGTTGAACTTGCTGGAATACCTGTTCTCGGGGACCTTGATCTATCTGAAAACCAGCTAACCGGCAAAATACCGGCCATTCTCGGTGACATGGACTCTCTCCTTGACATTAACGTGTCGCATAACCGGCTACGTGGCAAAGTGCCGGTTACCGGGGCCTTCCTCACGATCAACTTCACCGCATTGGCCGGTAATCCCGGTCTGTGCGGGCTCGTATCCGGTTTGACCCGTTGCAAAACAGGTTCCGGTTCCAGTTTACTTTTACCACTGGCTGTTTTTCTCGGCATTCTGGGTGCTCTCTCCGGCGTTCTACTCTTCTGGCTTTTCCGGCGCCGGAAATCTCAGCGTAAGAAGGTTGACACAGAGGAAGACGACATGTGGACACTAGAAATGTACAGTAATTGCCACGTCATTACGGTGGATGACGTGCTAAACACCATGAATAAGGAGAGCTTGATATCTAAGGGAAGGACAGGGAGCCTCTACAAGGGGAGAACGGACGTCAAGGGTTTAACTCTTGCGGTCAAAGAGTTGGCCGGAAACAGGGATTTTCTGGCGAGCTTTTGGCCAGAACTATCGGATTCTGGCAATGTCAGGCACCGGAATATCGTGAGGCTCCTTGGAACATGCAGGTCCGAGGCGACCGGTATTTTGATATATGAATATATCAGCGGCTGGAATCTCGGCGAAATCATGCATGGGAGTGAGGGTAAGAAGCTGGGATGGCATTTCCGACTGAAAATAGCTGCCGGAATTTCGAGGGCTCTAGAGTATTTACACTGTAAAAGTTTTCCGGCGAGAATTCACGGCTGCGTCTTACCAGAAAAAGTGATTGTTGGGGAAGATGGTGAGCCTCGGTTGAAGCTTGTTTTGCCCGGAACTTTGAGGAATAATTCCAAGGGGTTTCTCGCCTCTGGTTATGCACCTCCAGGTAATTTTGTCTCTTTTTTTTCTTTTGTCTTTTTTTTACCAATTTTTTTTTTTTTTTAATGTTTTTAATTTGGGTGAGGTTTAAATAAGGTGCCCACTTATACTGTACAAGCTGCCCACTTCTCGCATCGGTAAGTTTTGTGAGAACGTATAACACCGGTGTCCGAAACTTGAAAATTCATGTTCTACCCATATAAATTTTAAAATTTTCAAAATGGTGCTAGATTTGAAATTCTTTGTTTCTTTTTATACATGGATCTTGAGGTCGAGGTGAGCAATATCAACAATGTAGGATTTCCAACTTCGTAAGAATATTTTCTATCGGATGTTTTATGTGCACTATGAATCTACATAATAAAGCAGTGTTTTAAAACCCGACGACTTACAATCTGGGTTCCGGAACAATGGACCGAACCGGTTCGAAAATGGTATAGGTACCGGATTGGTTCCGTCACAAAACCACTTTTTTTTTTTTGGCTTGCTTGTTTTTATTAAAAATTATCTAATGTTTTTGTGGGTCCCCACTGAAATTACCACCACGTAAGCCTCTATTTTAGTTTTTTTTATTTTATTTATTTATCTTAATTTTTTTAGATCACTGGTTCAAACAATTCGAGAATGATTCAAATTGCCGATCTAGTAGACCGGTATTGAGGGTCGACGATCTACTCCACCATCCATTTTTTTAAATACTGAAGTAAATTTCAACCTTATATAAATTTTTTTAGAAAATTATATAACAAAACCATTTACCTTTGACTTAAGGTGGTCACAATTAGCTTAAGGTGGTCACAATTAATATTGGCTGCATTTATTTCAATAACCAAACTTTAAAAAAAATTACTTTTTGAATATTGTGACACATCCAAACTATCTAGTTTCAGATATGATTTGTAGCCTCCTTCTACCGTAAGTGTCCCATTTTTTTTATTCAGATAAAAGTTTATATAAATAATTTGAGGATCCAACTTTTTGCCAAACTCATCTGTTTAGCACGCGTTTGCATATTAAAATATCCATGTCTAAAACCAAAACGTCTGCTACCCTTTTTAACTTTTTTCTTTAAGATCTTTTTACAAAAGGATGCTTAGCTTTTCGGCCCAAAGTTTGGGAACAGCTAATGGTTTCTTTGGCTTTATTTATAGAAGTCAAAAAAGCAAATAACCAAAGGATTTCGGTTTCGGTTAATGTGTAATTGTGTTCAAACGCTATTTTATTTATGGGAAATTTGTCAAAATGTGCATAAATGTTAACTATTTAATATTTATCAAACTATATTTTGCTTGTGGGAAATTTGTCAAAATGTACATATATGTTAACTATTTTATCAATTGATTTAATTTCAAAATACTCAACAAATATATATGATTTGAAGTTAGAGTAATAGAAAGAGATTAAAACGTTAAATTCGCTAAAAAGTGCTGGCATGGCTTTCCACCCCAACTCTAGAAAACTTTTAATTTTTTCAAAACTCTCAAAAAAATGAGTGATACTGTGAATTTTTTATTTTCTTCAAGCCGGATCGGAACCGGTTGCGAACCAACCTGCCCTAAAATCTCTGTTTATCTCATTTCCCATGGGTTCTCGGAAGACTTCTATTCTTTTTTTCAACTCCAGAGGGTGACTCGTTCGACGGCCCCAAAATAATAAAAATCTTGGATCCGGATACAAATGCAAAAGAATTGCCAGAGTGCGAGTCTCAAATAGCCCCTTCCTTTTCTCACCCATTTTTCTTATTTGCAGAATTCATGCACAGCAAGGAATTCACTGAAAAGAACGACATATACGGTTTCGGCGTTCTGCTGATCGAGCTTTTGACAGGAAAGGGACCATCCGAACCGGGGATATCCGGCCATGGTGACCTTGTGGGGTGGGCGCACTACTGTTATGCGGAGTGTGCGACCGACACGTGGCTGGACCCGGGACTGAGAGAGGAGATGGTTGAGTATCAAGGGGAAATGGCGAGGGCCATGCATTTGGCCGTGGCCTGCACCAGGCGGGAGCCAATGGCGAGGCCATGCGCCACGGAGATCGTCCGAGAGCTGGAGTCCATGCGTGGTGGCAAATCCTGGCTCTCTACCATTTTCAGATCCATGCTTATTCTCAAATAGTCTCTTTCTCTCTCTATCCCTCTATCTCTCTCTCTCTCTATATATATATATATCCCTGCCTCCAATATTTCACCGTCTCTCTCTCTCCTGTCGTCCAATCTGATTTCTCTTTTTCTGCTGTCTGATATCTTCCTCTCCTTGCCCCCAACCTAATCTCCCTCCTCTCTCTCTCTCTCTCATGCATCTATCACTCTCTCTCACATACACAACCTCTAGCTCTTTCACTCATATGCATACATATCATCTCTCTCTCTCCTTACCTGCAACTTAATTCCTCTCTCTCTATCAATCATTTTGTCTCCGTCCTTGCCTCCGACCTTTTTTCTCTCTCTCTCTCTCACACACACACACAAACACACACTATCTTTCAGTCGCCTAAACTCAGATATTTTCCTCTCTCTCTCTCCGACCCACTATTCCCTTCCCTTTGACTCCAACCTAATCTGCTTCTCTCTCTGTCTCTGCAAATTTTGTTTCTTGATCTCCTCCATACACTTCTCTGTCCCTATCACTAGAGTACACATGTTTCTCTCTCTCATTGCTTTCTCACTGAATTTTATTGCCTCGGGTGATATTTTATGTATCCTGCTGTGTTTCTGTTGATTATTCATGTTAATTATAAGAGTGTAATTGTAGAATGAGTGGTTGGATAGCCGAGAGCAGGTTTTGGTTTGTATACGAATAAGAAGTGTATATACATTATGTATCAAACAAGCGATTTTCATACAAAGATATGGCCCCCCTCCTCTCTCTCCCTCTCTCTCTCTCTATGCTTGCTAAAATTGATCAATCTCTCTCTTGCTATGGGTTTTTTCTCACTCTTCCTTTCTAAATTGGTTATTCCTTATCAAATAATTGCCCTACAATATATTTGTCACTCTCCTCTGGTACTTCCCCCCCCCCCTCTTTTGGTCCTGGGACTACTAACAAATTTTCTATCTACCATTTAAATTTTCGACTATTTCAACTCATAATCATTTGTATCTTACTAGGCTTCTTAAAACTAAATAAAAAAATAATTAAAAAATTAAAATAGTTCATCCGTCAAGTGTATCGTCTCTCATTAACTCTGGACTAAATTGAAGCACAATGCGTTTTTACTCACTTGGGTAAAGAATTTACTTAGGGGGAAAAGATGGGATTAGCCCACTAGTTGATATGAATGAGCCCAATGTCTTAGATTGATTTTAGGTCGATCTGACGATCACGGATGTTCGATAGTGTTTGAATATTTTTTTTTTTTTCTACAAATTCAAGTTACTTGAAATTTTAGGCATGTGTGCATAAAAAATAGGTGAATCTTCAAAAAATATCAAACAAATATTTTACATGAAATAAATTAATCAAAATACCTCCGAAAAATTTTGGGAGGTATTTTGGTTATCTTATTTTTTCCGGATAATTTTTTTTATATTTTTATTAGGTGCGTCTTGATGAGAAGAACACATACCTAAAATTTCAAGTGATTTAGATTTGTAGAAAAAAAAATTAAAATTCAAACACTACCGAACATCTGTGATCATCAGATCGATCTAGATTCAATTTGAACCGTTGTACTAATATGAGCTCGTGGGCTAATCCCATTTTTTCCCTTATTTAGGAAGTGTTGTGCAAGGAAGCTCAAACACGGGATAGGTTGATTTTTTGACAAATAAAGAATTGAAATAACCACAAGTGGTAACAGACAACAAAAATAAAGCAAGAATAAAGGATATTTATTTTCTATATAATTTGGTTTTCTAAAAACAAGATATTTCACATCTTATAAAATAGAAATTCCAATAAGCATGGAAACCCAATATCATAATATTTCCTTAAAGAGGTAATTTTGGATATCACTGTACCCAGGATGATTTTATTGATCTAATATTTTAGAATCCTCTTTAACCCAAGCTGATGTTCTTGATCTAATATTTTAGAATCCTCTTTAGAATCATTGCTAAGTACAAATATGGAAATTTTCGTAAGTAATGAGATTTGACTTTCCAAAAAGGGGATAATCTTTGTTCATTCCTAATAGAATCACCATTAATGTGGAAAGCAAGTATGAACTTTCAGTTTTTAAACACTTAGATCTCATCATCGAACAATTAGATAACTGCTCTTTAATCTTAAAATCTCAATGCAATAACCTGTGAGTGCTTTCAAAAGAAACATGTACAGATGCCGAGTTTATAGACACTTAGATGTGAGTATTAGAAAACTTGGATAGTCTTTGTTCATAAATTGTTTTGGTCAAATCCAGGGTAATTTTCCTTGCACCCCTCTCTCTCTCTCTCCTTCTTCTTTTTTATTTTATTTTATTTTAATTTTATAAGTAATTCATTTAAAAGAATCGAACTTGAGATCTAACATTATTAAACGTCACTTGCTAACCACTCAAGCCCAAGCCCAAGCCCAAGCCCGATTCCTAATGCATTACACCTCTAAAGTTCTACTACCATAATATGCATGAAAGGGATGGAAATTGGTTGTTACTTGAAAAGGGAAGCCATTGAAAAGGATTAAGAGTGAATTCTCTTTTACATTCTTAAATTTAGTTCTTGGACCATGAAGAAATGTGAGGCACAATGATTAGAGTTATTAGCACAGGCTTGGATTCCTACTTTAGTGTAATTCTTGGATCATGGAGTTAAAGATTTGTTTAACTTTTAGATGTCCAGGCTTGGTTAGTTATTTATCATTTGCATCAAGGCCTCTTTGGATAGAAAATATTTAGTATGTAGGCTACAATATAAGTTGCTAGTGGATCTACCATGGGCATGGTAGTAAAATTTTCTTTAACCTACTAAATATTCAATAGATACCTATTTCAATTTTTAATACAAAAGATTTTTGGGCAAGATTTTTTTCAGTAATGAGGAGTAGAATAAATATTTTAAGTAAAAAACCGTTCATATCTTATTAGTTATTTGACAAAAATTAATGTACCATGAGGATAATAACAAATATTATTTTTATGGATAGTTTTTTTTTTTCTTTTTTGGGTAGTTCTATGGAGATGGGGTTCCTCCCTGTGATAAGAATGGAACTCAAGATGTCATGTTGTAGCTATTTATATTAAAACTCTCATGATGTGTCGTCCAATATGACCATAAAAATTTCCTCAACAGTTCCGGCAAACATTGAGTCTCCGTGATTTACAACAACTACATGGAATTTGACCGGAAAAATGGTTTCTCTCATAATGCCCTATGGTTCTAAGAAATGTGGTAAATGCAACATTGTAAGCTTCACTACCGGGAAATAGTGTTATATCTAAAATAATGTTAAAAAAGCCTTTTTATTATATTACCAGTATTTTTAGGATGATTTGAAGTTCCTAAGCTTTGATTAAATACTTACAAGCTTTTAATTTTTTTTGAGTTTTGAGTTTTTCTTTTTTCTTTTTTTGGAAATACACACCAAGTTTACTTAACTGAGTCGCCAACTCATCCAATTCAACCCGGAACCGGTGAGTCGCCAGTTTGACCCAATGGTCTGATTTCCAAAACATTAGTTGAAACCAATTTTCGCAAAGTCAGCCAAGTAGTTTCTCCTCGACCAAGTTACTCGGGCTCGGACCCTTGCGGACCTTACATTTTCTTGAGTTGGGTGTCTAACTCAGGAACATTAAAAAATTCAACAAAATATAAAAAAGTCTTAAAAATAAAGAATTTATCTGGGATGTGTTTGCTTTATGTTTTCTATTATTTTGGCGAATACTGGAAAATGTTTTGACCATAAATACTTATTTTATATTTTTTGAACTATTTCAAAAATTGCCCTAGTCACATGATTTTTTAAAATATATTTTTTATTACATTTTTAACCTCATTTTGATGAGTTCTGCTTAATCTTACTGTAAACATACATTTTCTATTTGTTTGAATTTTTGTATTTTTGAAACTTTATTTTTGTTGCTATAGTACTTGGCATTACTCGGGCTGAGTTATTCCAACCTGGTCCGAGCAATCGGATCGGGCATGGACCGAGTACTCGGCCAGAGTAGTTGTTCCCAAAACATCAGTTTAAATTTGAAGTTTCAAGAACAAATTGCAGAGTAGAACTCAAGTGGGCGAAGGAAAAGCACAACATAGGTTTCTTTCTTTTCTGTTTTTATTTTTGAATGTTAAAGCATGCAATAGTTTATTAAGACGAGAGAGAGCCTTTCTAGGGTTTAGAAAAAGTTAGAATAATACTGGAAACAAAGCAAACCCATTGTAAGGACACAATGAAATGAGGGGAAAGGGCTATCTCTTTGGTCAATCTGCCATATCTATTGAGGCTTCTCTGGCATTGGAATCTTCCATCAATTGTAAGTGGGAAAAGGTTGTGTTAGGATGATGATTACAAAGTAGGAATTGAAGAAAAAGCATTGAACATCATCATTTAGATATGCAAGGGAAGTGGGTCACGAGAGGGACCATGTCAAAAATCAGAGTTGGAAAGTAAAGGTTTTTCTCTAAAAGAAAGAGCTTCTAAATTGACCTTAGCACACTGAGTGCTGCCATGGCTGGCTTTCTTTAGTTTCTTTCATCTGTCTCTCTCTCTTTCTCACTCCGTCAAAAATCAGAGTTGGAAAGTAAAGGTTTTTCTCTAAAAGAAAGAGCTTCTAAATTGACCTTAGCACACTGAGTGCTGCCATGGCTGGCTTTCTTTAGTTTCTTTTATCTCTCTCTCTTTCTCTCTCTGTCAATAATCAGAGTTGGAAAGTAAAGTTTTTTTTCTCTAAAAGAAAGAGCTTCCAAATTGACCTTAGGACATTGAGTGCTGCCATGGCTACCCTTCTTTAGTTTCTTTTATCTCTCTCTCTCTCTCTTCTTTAGTTTCCTTCATCTCTCTCTATATGTCCAAAAATCAGACTTGGAAACTAAAGTTTCTTTCAAATGAAAGACCTTCCAAATTCACCTTAGGACACCGAGTGCTGCCATGGCTGGCTTTCTTTTGTTTATCTCACTCTCTCTCACACACCATTTTGGAATGATAAATTTGGGGTTCAAACTCCAAACTCGGCGAGATCAACTCAGAACCAGCCAGTCAAACCAGAACTGGGCACTGTCCAGCCTCAATTTTGGTGATTCGGCCAAGTATTTTTTTTCAAAAAATTCAAAATAAATTATATAAAATCTCAAAAAAAAGGGATTTGTTTGTAATGCATTTTTAACTGTTTTTTATCATTTTGGTGAAGATTGAAAAGTGTTTTGACCATGAAAACTTATTTTTACATTTTTGCATCTTTTTAAAAATTTTTAAAAAATACCCAGAAACCGATTTTTTAAAATCCATTTTTTTCACTAATTTTCAATTTAATTTGGATGTGCTTTTCTTAATCACACTTAAAAATATTTTTTATTTTTTTCTTTGTATCTTTTTTGTCACTTTTTTGACCGGACGGGACTTGCCCATCCGAGACCGGTTTGATTTTTCAAACACTAATTTCAGCCCTAGTTCTAAAAGCTGCTTTTCATTTGATAGGGTAGGGTAGTGCTACCATGGCTGGCCTTGTTAAGCTCTCTCTCTATCTCTCTCCATTTTGGAAGGATAGATTTAGGGTTTCAACCCTATTCATAAAAAGTTGCTTTTCATTTTGGCTAACCTTCTTTAGCTCTCTCTCTTTGTCTCTCTCCCTCTCTCAACAAATTCTCAGAGATAAGTATGGGCTTCAGCCCGAGTTCTAAAAGTTGCTTTTCATTTTGGTAGGGTAAGCCAGGATACATTGCAAGTGGCATCGAGTTGAGAGAAAAGATTATATGCTCATGTGAAAGCATACTTTACATTCACTCCTTCGGGTAAAACTCTTACGACACCCACAAATATTGGTAATATAACTATTTTACCCTAGTGACAAGTCTCAAAAAAAAAAAAAAAAAAAGAAGTGCTTTTCACAAAAATTATGTCTTATTATTGACTAGAGACAATCCAATTTTTAGAAGGCCAGATATCAGTATTTCAGAACTCCAAATCCATATTTACTTTTGAAGAATACTCGTTTGGAAATTTTAAAAATAGATTGTAAAATTTCGGATCCAAAAACTCCTCCCAGGTAGATATTTTGCTTGAGGGAGTACATGAACAGTAAGCTTCCAGAGGAACACGCGACCCGCCTTAAATGCCATGATGTTGCTCCAACAAGTTGCCTTCTCGAGTAATATATTTCTTAATGCAAATTTTGAAGACCCAGACCCAGACTCAGACCCAATGCAAAAAGTTCACCAACCTTTTAATGACTTCTTTTGAGCAATTGCTCATTAAAAATATAGAAGAACATTTAAGTTTTTTCTGGTTCTTCAAAAAAGAAAGTTGACAGTTTGAATGTAAACCTTTTGAGTCTGTGAAATTTCACTAGATTTCAACTTTTCCTTTTGACATGCATGTGAGTCCAAGTCGAGAATGAAAGACAGCTCACAGCATCTTGCAAAGTGATGGTTGCTTCAGATAGATGTGATTATTCCTTTGCTTTGAATGAGGAGGCATAAATATGACATAAAGCACAAATGGGGGACAAATTTAAGAGGTGTATGCTGTAGATTTCTATTTATCAGGCATTGTTCTTTTGGGAGATCGCATTGTGAATGGTGGGGTAGATGCAAGAATATTCAATAGATAAAAGCATCAGCATAATTGTTTAAGAGAGTAGGAGAGATGCGTATTTTTGTGGATTAAAAAGCATACCGAATCTCCAAGGGTTCGATTCCAATTTGTACGGCCCGATTTGGTTGATATTTGTTAATTAAAAAAAATATCAATTGGACTCTGCATCTCCTTCCAATTTGTATGGTCCAAATTAGGTGATTCTAAAGTTAGATTGGGCTGTATTTAATTGAAAAAATAGAGAAAAAAAAAATAGAAAACTAAGGGATCGAGAAATTCCAAGGTTTTTCAACCTGGAATCATTAACTTCTCGATCCGGTCAAACTCAAGCGATTCCCAAGTCCGTTATGCGGACTATGAATCACTAACTGATAATATTGTGCCAAAAATGTTTTTTCCTTTAGGAATTTAACTTAAAATATAGTGCTGCAGCCTCTGCTTGATTCCTGCTCGTAGAGGGCCTGAACCTAAATATTGATAGCTTAGGTTTGAAAGAGGGTGTTAAATGCCTACCCTTATTTGAGCACAGGAAAGAGACTCCTCAACGGTCCTTTTTCAAATGTGACTGTTCAAAAGTTGCCAGGATGCTATTTGAATTCCATATGCTATCATAGGGGAGCGTGTATACTATGCAACAACTCCCTCGGGCAAAAAAGTGAACTGGAATGAATTTTTTGATCCGATATTTTAGTGATCCATGTAAGTATCACTAGATGATTATTTTCAAGAAAAAAAAATGGATCCTAAGTTCTTGAACACATAAATCTTGGGATCTAAAAATTGGAAGGTTCTTGTACAATCTAGGGACATTACCTTTTTTCTAAGGAACATAGAGAGTCCTACTTAATATTTATCTTTGAGGCTGTTTATTAGGTTCAAGAGGACACATCCCTAAAATTTGGGGCCCAAGATGAGTTTTAACCGAGTGACTAAATGCACAATATCCTCCTGCATGAACAATAAATCTTTTCGCGTCATAGCATACTTTTCTACCAGTGAAGCTTGTCCTTATGTATTTGTAGTAAAATTGTTCATTTGACATTTAAAGTTTAATTGTTCCGGACAGTTATATTAGGCAAAGATCCTCCAAAATGTTATTTCTAGAAAACATTTCACATAAACCAAACGTGTTAATTAGTCGAAGAGCATTTTTCCTCCAAAGATATTAATTTAGTTCAGAAAATTATACGCTCAAAACTATTTACCTTCATTACCTTTAATATAAGGAGTTCACAGTTAATTTTGGATATTTGATATTGGATGTAAGACCGCTCCAAAAGAGTGCTTTTCGAACTTTATAACACACAGTATGTAGTTAAATTTCATTTGGAACAACTAGGTGTTATTGTGACCTCTTTATACCCAAAGTAAATAATCATATACTATAATCCATATTTCAAACTCAAATAGGTAGTTGTAGTAGCACTAGCAGTAAGGACTCAGCTACAGTAGAGTACACATTACATTGCATAGGATATGTATTTGAATGCACATTAAAAAAAGAGTAATGACACTACGAGACCTTCCCACAAGTAGGACCCCAAAAGATTATCATTAAATTTTGATACAGATCTTCAAAAAAGTTATGACATGGGTGTGGGACTTGGATGAATGAGTTTATTGATAA
>NW_006499905.1:997906-1039802 GCF_000471905.2 Amborella trichopoda | reverse complement strand
AAACCGTAACCACTGAGTTGTATCTCCTCCTCTCTCTCTCTCTCTCTCTCTCTCTCTAGATGGTGAGGCAAGTCGTACTGAGATGTTCTAGTATCTTTTCTGACAGGAGCTCGGGGTTTGACACTGTGTCTTGGGCAGCAGCTCAGTGCAGGCTTTCTCTCTCTACAAACTCACGAATTTGTTTACTTTGATGCGTGTATTTAAATTCTCACTCTCAGAGTAGACGTGCGAGTGAGTTGAAGGAGATTTCGTGAGAAACCTCATACTATAAAATATGGTACACCTCAAAAATCTAACAGAAAATATTGTCATAGAGTTTTGGAAAACTTTTTAAATTATCATCTTGCCTTCAAAATCTATAAAAATAAAAAGGAATAGAATTTCAAATCTTAAAATAATACATTTTATAATAAGTTATCTGAACCATCTATTTTTAAATTTTTTTATGTGTTTATAGATTGATCAGCCCTAGTTTAAAAATCTTGAAGTTATATAATTTGGGTTTAGCATGGATTTTCGTACTATTATCAGATTTCGAATATCATAACTATATCTTCTCAAAAAATTTAGAGATACATATAAAGTGTGCACCTTTATACAAATCTCACAAGTAAAATGAAGGCATCGAGAGCTCTTTGGCTCCCTTATATGAGCTTCCATCTCCTACATATGTTCAGGCTTCTCTCACCCTCTCTTCCATGATCCTCCTATTAGGATATGAACCTTGTTAATTATTTACAAGGGGTATTTGGAGTCTCAAATGAAATTTATTTGGCTTACACTCGTTCGTGATGTCAAGGATAAGACGAGGCTTTTGGAAGGTGCACTCAACATGGACATGGCTTGCAATGCCGCGTCCAATCAGTCCTGTGGGTTCCATGCCCCTCGTGAAAACGCCATTTTCAATGGCTGTCAAAACCTACGCGTCCCAGTCTTGCGATGCCGTGTCTTACTTTCTCATAGACTTTTAGTCTTGTGATGCCGTGTCTCATAGACTTTTAGTCTTGTGATGCCGTGTCTTTCTTTCTCATAGACTTTGTAATATAGCCTCTATTCCGTTATTCAATACACACACACCTATCAAAGGATAGGAGATAGTGTGAATGCTTGGAATTGGTGTTAAAAAATTATTTCTCTCTCTACAACCATCACCGCCTCTCTTCTCTCTCTAAAATCTTCCCTTCCAGCATTATAATAATAATAATAATAATAACCGTATATTAAGATAAGAAAGAAAGAAAGGCACTGGTAAAACTGCCCGAATGGATTCGTGGTCCCTCAAATGCTTTCTACAACAACAAAAAAAAAAAGGCCTCGTACATATCAATTCAAGAGGGAAAACGTTAAACATATGTAGAACTACGGGTGCACTTCAAAAATCTTAATGCCAAAAAACCCTTCGATTGATCATCTCGATGTATGACCATGAAAAATAAAAAGATTTTAAGTCTCGTAATTAATGCATTTTACCACATATTATCTACACCATCCATTTTCAAAATTTTCATATGCTTATAAATCTACTTGATTTTAACCATTTTTAAAATTTAAATTTATAATTAGATATAAAATTAGATTTTGAGATAGCCCTAAGAACATTTTACATCAAAAAGTAAAATTTGAAGGTGCACCTTACCTCTATAGCTACAATGCATCCGTATGCTAACTGCACCCATTGAACAATGTGTGAAGAAGAAAAGAGAGCCAAAACAAAAAAAGTGTCAAATGTGAGTGTGGACCACACTATATCATTGTAACCTGTCATATATTTTACATCAATTGCAATAGTGAAATTTTGATGAGTGAATACGGCTTTCTCTTCACCCCTATTATTTTTTTAGTTTTTATTATTTTCCGATCAAATTATTATATCAACGCTTCCGTAAATTTCCAACAATTGGGCCCTTGCACCATTTAATGAAGGTATCTCTTTCAACTTTTGTTCTTTTTTTTTGGGAGACGCGGTACTGGCATAGAACCGCGTCTACGTCTGCCAAAAAAAAAAATTCCCAAAAATCAAACACACATCCTTGAAACATGTGAGGCATGTTCCTAAGTTGAAGAAACATCTCATTTCAGCTGGGCAGTTAGATGACTCAGGTTCATAGTGACTTTTGGAAATGGATCATGAAAGATTTCAAGAGGTTGTGTGACAATCTTGAAAGAGTAAAAAAAATGGGAGCACTACACTCATCATGGTACAACTCAAAGAAATGATGCTACAGAGAAGATCGTTGTTGCAGCTAGTAAGCATGAGGATATGTAGATTTGACATAGCCGTTATGGTCATCTCAGTGAGCATGGTAAGAAGGTATTGCAAACTCAAAATCTTATTCATATTTCTAAGCATTCCTTTCTTGATTTTTGTGATCGTTGTGTCATTGGTAAGCAGTGTAGAGTTAGTTTTAAAAGAAATGAATTTCATAGAAAAAGTAAAGCATTAGAATTGATTAATTCGAATATTTGTGGCCATGTTAATGTTAAATCTCTTGGTGGAGCTTCTTATATTGTAACTTTTTTAGATGATTATTCTAGAAAGTGTTGGTTGTATCCATTGGCATCTAATGATCAACTTTTTGAAGTTTTCAAAGTTTTCAAAGCCAAGGTTGAAAAAGAAACAGAGAGATTTACAAAATGCTTGCAAACTGATAATGGTAGTGAATATTATTCAAATGCTTTTGATATTTTTGGTAAAGTGAGTGGCATTCGCAAAGTAAAGACTATTCTTGATACACCACAACAAAATGGTGTCATTGAGAGGATGAATAAAACCATAATTGAAAGAGTAAAAAACATGCTATCACAATCTGGTCTTGGTAAGCAATTTTTGGCTAAAGTTGCTAGTACAACTGTATGTTTGATCAACAGATCTCCCAGTGTACCCTTGAATGGAGAAATACTTGAAATTCTATGGAGAGGTAAAAGTGTGTCATTTGAACACTCGAGAACATTTGGGTGTGAAGCTTATGTTCAAGTGCCTAGTGAAAGTAGCGCCAAGCTGGAAGCCAAGTCAAGAAGATGTGTTTTTCTTGGTTATGGTGGTGATGACAGAGGTTATATGATTTGGGATCTTATTGCAAATAAGACTATCAAAAGTCGGGATGTTCTCTTTAATGAGAATGTAATGTTTGCTTAAAAGAAGCAAGAATAGCCAAAACAAGAAAGACTTGTTGTGGATATACAAGAACCAAATTCCATTGTTTTACCTAGACAAGCGCAAGAGAGTCAAACTCTTATACCAATTGTTAGGATCGATTGGTGAAAATCAGCAAAGGTTTATAACATTCATAGCTATTGTGCATTCATATCAATATAAACTATCAAACGAAACTACACAATATCAAAGCAAGAACATAAAATGAAAATCCAGCAACATTCAATCCACAGAGCACAAAGATTTAACGTGGTTCGATCACAAATCATGACCTACATCCATAGGAGAATAGAGCGAGACTTTACTTACTAATTTGGGAAGATTACTGTTGGATTTGGTGTTATCCAAAATCACTAACATAAGAAAATCTCATATTTTATGGGATTGAGATATTTTCATATTATGTGGAATTGAGATATTGAGATATTCCCATATTCTGTGGGATTGAGATATTCCCATAGGCTTAAGATTGATATTGATAGTTTACAAAGGGAAATAGAAATCCAAAAAGGATTATGACTCTCTTGGTCTTTTGATATATACGTAAGATCTATAGGAAATTTCCTATTTAGTTTGGATTCTTAACATTATATATATGGGATGAAAGTATAGAGAATTTGTGTGCCCTATTTAGGTCGCCATATGATAATATTAGTTCATCTATAGAAAGAAAGGGGGCACGACCTGTTGTGCATAAGATGCAATTTCCTATTAGAGAAGAAAGCTTTTTATAGAAAGAAACATTGTAATAGTGCCTCCTGTAGATTCCTAACAATTGAGAGGCTTGTACTTGGAGAATGAGATGCTTGTTTCTTATAGAGAAACAGTTCCCATTGAGAGTCTAGATGGTTTCCCTTTAGTTAGAGAGAAAGTCAGTTTCTTGTTGCTCTCGCGTCTCTATGTGGTGTTGTCGATAATGGTTGCTAGAATTAAAGAGAAGGAAGGGAGAGTAGTTTAAAAATGTTTGTTTGACTGTGTTCTCGTCAAGATTTGTTCCAAAATATTTGATATAACTTTCATTGCTATAATGGAATTCTGTTTGCCGTACCCGTGGATATAGCCCTTTTGGGGTGAGCCACGTAAATGTTTGTGTTTTTGTGGTATGTGTTTCTTGCTTTATTTCTCGTACTTTATTTGTCAAAAATCAACTCATCGGGTTTAGAGCTTCGGCGTACAACAAGTGGCATCAGAGCCCGGTTTGGGGCTGTCGGTATGGCAGTAAAGGTTTCGAATGCAAAGTTCGAGGTGGAAAATTTTGATGGCAAATACTATTTTTCAGTAAGAATGATGGAGGAATTTATTTGGCAAAAGATGAAGAATCTGTAACGCTATCCAATAGATGCTGATATGGTGAGCAGGCGATTTTGATATCCAGGTGGAGATTGTTGGATTTGGTGATATCCAAAATCACCAACATAAAGAAATCCCATAATTTATGGGATTAAGATATTTTCACATTATGCGAGATTGAGATATTCTCAATCTCAATGAAATATAAATCCAAAAAGATTAGGACTCTTATATTTATCTCTTAAGTTTTGAGATACATGTAAAAACTATGGGAAATTTCCTATTTAGTAAGGACTCCTAATCTTATATATATGGAAGTGTTGGGCATTTGTGTGCCCTATTTGGGGTCGGGAATGGTGGTTTCCTCTAGAGAGAGAGGGAGGCAGAGCCTTTTGTGCATAAAATGCAATTTTTTCTTAGAGAAGAGAGCTTCCTATGAAAAAAAACATTGATGTTGCCTCCTGAAGACTACTGCAAAGTGACATGTTGGTTTCTTGTAGAGAAGCGATTCTCATGGAGATTTTAGGTTGTTTCCCATTTAGTTAAAGAGAAAGTCAGTTTCTCGTTGCTCTCGCGTCTCTATCTGGTTTTGTCGATAATGGTTAAAGAGAAAGAAGGGAGAGTGGTTTAAAGGGTTTGTTCAACCGTGTTTTTGTCGAGAATTGTTCCAAAATATTTGATGTAACTTTCATTGCTATAGTAGATTTTTGTTTGCCGTGCCCACGAATGTAACCATTTTGTGATGAACCACATAAATATTTGTGTTCTTGTGACATGTGTTTTTTGCTTTATTTGCCAAAAATCAACCCATTGGGTTTAAAGTTTCTACGCACAACAATTACAAGGAGAAATCATGCTCAAAATATCAATTTCCAACCCTTTCTGACTCTAAACAGAGCCAAAAAATAAGACACCAAGAACGCGCAAAAATGGTATCTCTTTAACACTTTCCTTTCTCTCACTTTCTCTTTCTAAAACAAAGCATACTAAGCTTCCAAGAGAAAACCCAATTACAGCCCAATCTCTCTATTTTTTTCTCACAAATTTTATCTCTAAACAAAATGGTTTTAATCTTTTTAAAAGAATAATACTCGTATAAGACCACAATGCAATCTAATAGCTCGAAATAAAAGATAGAAAATTCAAATAAAACTCCCACATGTGTGATTTGCTTCCACACATGTAACACAAAGAAGTATTTTTATGCACATGAAGCTATATCAGATTGCATTTTAGATATCTATAAAAGTAATTAAATGAAAAATCTAAATGGGTTAGTCCCATCAATTCATTCCCATTTAAAGGTAAAAACCAAATAAATGGTGACTATCAATGGAGGACTTGAAAATAGTCAAAACTTTATACTTACTTTCTATTGAGTTCCTGATCGCAACATTAGGGAGAGAGAGAGAGAGACTGTGTTAGGTCTTTTATTTATTTTTCAAGAAATCCAAGATATTTGGTAATACCTGTAATTCTTCATTTCCCAACCATAAAGAACAACAACTTTATTGAGAGTATTTCTCCACCTCTGCACTGTCTCCTCATTAAAGGCATTCTTATCTTTGTGATCCACAAAAGCTCCCTCGAAAGGCTCCTTTTGCCACCGAACTTGTGAAGCCTCCACATCGTAAAACACATGAACAATAGGCTTCCTCCTAGGTAAACTCAGTAAATAAGAAAGGTGGTGAAGGCAGGATACAGAGGAAGCATAGTTGGAGGAGAAGACGGCAATAAACACCTCACACTCTCCAATGGCTCTCTGCACATCATTGGGTAATTGTTGTTGTTGTTGTTATGTAGGTGCGAAGAAGTTAGAGATACCTGAATCAGTGAGAGCTTTGTAGAGATGGGTGAGAGCTTTGTAGAGATGGGCTGTGTGTTGAGGATTGATGTCATGTATTTTGAAGAAATATATCTGTCAAGATAGAGTCAACGGGACAACTCCGGAGGACCGTTAAAAGCCCAGATGGGCGAAAGTTATTTATCCGTACATGGGTATTTTTGTAATTTGTACGGGACTCTATATATATGATAGCGATGGGGTTCCTTTAAGGGTTAGGGAAAAAACGCAGATTGCTTTGTAATCAGAAAGAACAGAGAGGCATGAGGAAGAGAGCTATTGTAACGTTATTCTCCATTACCAATGAAGAAGCTCTCATCTCCAGTGGACGTAGGCACGTTGCTGAACCACGTATGAGGAAGAGAGTTATTGTAACCCTATTCTCCATTACCAATAATGAAGCTCTCATCTCTCGTAGATGTAGGCACGTTGCTAAACCACGTATATCTTTGCATTTTGGTTAAATTGTCTATTTCTTTTGTATTTGTTTCTGTTTTCTTGTTTTGTAGATTGTTTTTCGTTTCTACATTGTGAACCCCTTTCTCGTGTCTTCATCACAAAAGTTCAAGAAAACTTCCATGGATTTGATCTTCATCTGTTGAAGATATACCAAGTCAAATTGCTTAGTCAAGTTGGTTATTGGTGATAAACCTCATATTATTTTTCTTTATCTCCAAGATTCATTGTGATTTGTCCTCTATATATAGAGGCACGTATTTGTGTAATTTTTTGTCTTTTGGAAGGTGCTGCAATGACCTCCATTCACACTGACAATGTTGGTCGTGGACGAGGTCGCCCTGATGTTTTCCACCACTCTCAACATAATGACTGAGGACGTGGTCGTGGCTCTCGAGGACAAGAACGTCCACGTTGTGACTATTGTGGTTTCATTCGCCACATCCATGCACAATGCCGCAAGCTTCATGGATCTCAACACAAGCTTCATGGCAAACCTGTTGCTACTGCAGTCAATTCCAGCTCCAATCTTCCCACCAGCTTCGAAGTACCTGACCCCTCCATTGTCGTGCATCTCTCACCTGCTCAACACTCCCAACTAATGTCTCTCTTTAACACTGAACAAAACTTCTCTTCAGCCAACTTAGCCGGTATGAAAGTTTCATATGCTTCTATGCCTTCTCTGTCATCCTCTTGGATTATAGATACCAAAGAGTCAGATCACATAGCTTCCTCCTCATCTTACACATCCACCACAACACCTCTCCCACAAGCCCAATCTGTTAGGCTTCCCAATGGTGATGTTGTTCATGTTTCTCAAAAAAGAAACTGCACTCTTTCATCCAATTCATAGATATCGCTCTTTCAGTTAATACCCTCAACCAATTCATGCAGTCACCACGTCAACCCCACATGGATGCCGCTACCCACATCCCCCGCCATCTAAAAACCAACCCCGGTCAAGGTATTCTTTTGGTCGCTTCAAACAATTTCCAACTATCTGGCTACTCAGATTCTGATTGTGCTAATTGCCCCATCAGTCGTCGTTCAGTTACGGGTTACTGCACTTTTCTTGGAAACAGTCCCATTTCCCGACGCATAAGGAAACAGAGTACTATATCCTGCTCCACTGCCGAAGCAGAATATCGCACTATGGCGACAACCACTTGTGAATTAATTTGGCTTAAGTACCTCCTTGTGACTTGGGAATTGCACATGCTCAACCTATGCACCTTTATTGTGATAATCAAGCAACGCTACACATTGCATCTAATCCAGTCTTTCATGAACGTACCAAGCACATTGAGCTGGATTGTCATGTTATTAGAGAGAAATTACAAGACAGTCCCATCCAAACTCGTTATCTCTACACCAACAATCAACGAGCGGACATTTTCACTAAATCTCTTGACAAAGAGAAATTTCTATATCTTCGGAACAAGTTGGGTGTTCTCGACCCACACACTCCAACTTGAGGGGGAGTATTAACAACTAAATCTTGACTTGACTTCGTCAAGTCATTCCAGAGAAGTTGTTCTTGACTTTGTCAAGTCATCCGAGATAAGATGTTGTTAAAGTTCGAGAGAGCATGCACACAGATATTAAATGTAAAGAGAAGAAGAAGAGAAAATAGATAACACAAGATTTATGTGGCTTAGGCTGAAGCCTTACGACGTTCATGCATCCAAAGCCCTAACTGGATGCATCCAACTATTTTTGGATAAAAAATTATACAAATACGAAACAAATCACAATGAATCTTAAAGATAGAGGAAAATAATATGAGGCTTATCACCAATAACCAACTTGACTAAGCAATTTGATTTGGTTTATCTTCAACACTCCCCTCAAGTTGGTACACAGAGTGAAGCGAAGTGCCCCACTTGCCAAACTGAAATTCACAATGAATCTTAAAGATAGAGTAAAATAATATGAGGCTTATCACCAATAACGAACTTAACCAAGCAATTTGACTAGGTTTATCTTCAACACTCCCCTCAAGTTGGTATACGGAGTGAAGCGAAGTGTCCAACTTGCCAAACTGAAATTAGAACTGGAAGGAAATTGGAACTAGAAGGTTTTTTTTGCTCGGCTCTTTCAAGCCGATGTTTTCTTTTGCGCAGCATGGGGCCGTGCAAGTGCCGATGTTTTCTTTTGCGCAGCATGGGACGGAAGCTTTCTTGCGCGGAGGTTTTCTTTTGCGCAACACGACATTTGGGGCCGGAGGTTTTCTTTTGCGCAGCACGACACTTCGGGCCAAAGGTTTTCTTTTGCGCGGCACCGCACTTGGTGCCGGAGGTTTTCTTTTGCGCGGCACGACACTTAGGGCCAGAGCTTTTCTTTTGCGCGGCGCGGCACAACACTTGGAGCCGGAGGTTTTCTTTTGCTCTGATACCATGTTAAAGTTCGAGAGAGCATGCACACAAACATTGAAAGTAAAGAGAAGAAGACGAGAAAATAGATAACACAAGATTTGCGTGGTTCAGGTCATGGTTTTCTTTTGCTCTGATACCATGTTAAAGTTCGAGAGAGCATGCACAGAGACATTGAATATAAAGAATTGAAAGAATTGAATGTAAAGAGAAAAAGAAGATAAAACAAATAACAAAAAATGTACGTGGTTCAAGATTTACGTGGTTCAGACCATATTAAAGTTCGAGAGAGCATGCACACAGACATTGAGTGTAAAGAGAAAAAAAGAAAATTGATAACACAAGATTTACGTAGTTCACACAGAAGCCTTACGTCCACGCATCCAAAGCCATAACGGGATACATCTTCACTATTTTTGGATAAAAAACTACGTAAAGAGAAGAAGAGAAAATAGATAACCCAAGATTTACGTAGTTCACGCCAAGAAGAAGAGAAAATAGATAACACAAGATTTATGTGGTTTACGCAAATAGATAACACAAGATTTACGTGGTTCACGCCAAGAAGAAGAGAAAATAGATAACACACGATTTACGTGGTTCACGCCAAAGCTTTACGCCCACGCATCCAAAGCCCTAACGGGCTACATCTTCACTATTTTTGGATAAAAAATTACACAAATACGTTGTACAGAGAAGAAGAAGAGAAAATAGATAACGCAAGATTTACGTGGTTCATGCCAAGAAGAAGAGAAAATAGATAACATAAGATTTACGTGGTTCACGCAAATAGATAACACAAGATTTACATGGTTCACGCCAAGAAAAAGAAAAAGTAGATAACACAAGATTTACGTGGTTCACGTCGAAAACTTACGTCCACGCATCCAAAGCCCTAACAGACTACATCTTCACTATTTTTTGATAAAAAATTACACAAATACGTAACTCTATATATAAAGAACAAATCACAATGAATTTTGGAGATAAAAGAAAATAATATGAAGCTTATCACCAATAACCAACTTGACCAAGCAATTTGATTTGAGATTTCATGAGAACGAAGGCAATAATTGCGTGTAAAATCTAAAAGAGCACCAAGGAAAGTAATATCGAGAAGGGAAAAGTTTATATACAGCTAAAGCTCTAAACAATCAAATAGCCTACCCCAAAACTTTCATTAGAAGAGGTTATTTTGACGTTCAAATATCCTCAAATTGATCATCTCGACATCAAGATGTATGAACATGAGAAAAGAAATGGATATCAAGTTTTGAAAATAGTGAATTTTGTAACGCATTTTTGGACCGTCAATTTTTAAGATTTTCATAGACCTATCAATCTACACTGTTTTTTAAGCTGTAAACTTTATAAATAAAGATGAAAATAAATTTTAAGTCTATTATTAATATTTTCAGTATTGAAACCACATTTCTCGATACTATTTGAAAGTAAGTTCTAATTTGATTGTTTAGAGCCTAGGCTCTATACAAACCGCACCGGAGAGAGAAATCCTATCGTGTTTGGTCCTTTGGCACGCCGAAAGTGTCATGGAAAGCTATACTCACTCAACCACCAAGGTGGAATGTGCACCCCTTGGGATGGTAATGGCGGACTCGACCCGACCCAACCCATTCCTCCGATCCAAACCGGTTTAGATGCAAATCAATTGGACGGGTGGATCAGGTTGGGGACGTGTCTATAAATTAAACTATATGAAAAGTTATTTTATTTATTTTATATTGTATAATTAGCATCATTCATATGTAATTTATAATAATATATCAACGAGACCCAATTCCCACTCTACTCCAACGGAGCATACTGTTCAGAACTCTCACGGATAAAATAGCTACTTTGGAGAATTTTTTTTATTTGAAATTTAAGATCCACGTATCACTAGATAATATTTTCAACAAAACAGTTTAGATTTGAGTTCCTGAATGTGGAGACCAACCCCTTTATTGGCCGATTCTTTTTCACTATTAGGACATCATTATTTTTAGGCACATAGAGAGTACGAATTTGTTCGGTTTTTATTTAATGTTGGCTATTGGATTCCATGTCTATAAGTTACATCTCCAGATTTTGAGATCCAAGAAACATTCCTAACTTGAGTTTTGCCCGAGGGAGCAAATGGCCAATATACTCCTACACAAGCATAAAAACCTTTAACCCTTTTTATTATTTTTTTTAGAAAAAGAAAACGTAATTATAAAATAGTCAGAGCGTATCGATATGTCATGTCAGTTAATTTATCCACCAAATTAGTTAATAAAATAAGAAAAAAATTTATATAAGGTGGAAACCTTACACTATAAAATATGGCATACCTCAAAAATGTAATATAAAAGAGCGTTATGGAGTTTGGAAAACCTTTTAATTTATGATCTTGACCTCGAAATTTATAGATATATAAAAATAAAAAAAATAGAAATTCAAGTCCTAAAACAGTACATCTTATAATCTAAAACATCTCTTTTCAAATTTTTTATGTGTTTATAGATCGATCAGCCGTATTTTTAGAATCTTAAACTCCATAATTTGGGTTTAGCACGTATTTTTAAACCATTATGAGGTTTACAATATCATAACTATATCTTGCAAGCAAAATTTACAGACACGTATAAAGTGTGGACCTTATACAAATATCACAAGTAAAATGAAGGCATCGAGCTCTTTTGCTCCCTTATATGAGCTTCCATCTCCTACATATGTGCAGGCTTCTCTCTCCCTCTCTTCCATGATTCTATTAAGATATGAACCTCGTTAATTATTTACAAGGTATTTGGAGTTCAAATGCCTTACTCTTGTGATATCAAGGATAAGAAGGGGCTTTTGGAAGGTGCACTGAACATGGCTTGCAATGCCGCATCCAGTTTTGTGGGTGGGTTCCATGAAAAATACATTTTTAGTGGCTTGCCTTTTAACTATCTCACGCGTCCCAGTCTTGTCACAAACAGTGTCTGCCAATTCTGGATGGTACGCCCATCCATGGCCAAAAAGATAAATACCATGTCTGCCATGTCTCCTGCGAGATCAAGCTGTACAATTAATCCCTCCCTCAGGAGAGATATTTGAGAGGATTTGGTGTCCCTGAGATGTATTGGAAATCACCAAATAATCAAGATATGGCTTGGATTGAGCAGTTTAGATTTCACCGCCTAAAAAATGGATGCCGACTTAACCCATTACAAATAGCCCTTTGTATTCCCTATTTTAGATAATTTGGCTGAGCCAAACCGTCCGTGCCAAAGACGGACCTAGGCTAGAGCCCCCGGACCTAGGCTAGAGCCCCTTGGGCACCGGGGTAAGGCAATGGCTAGGGCTGACCCGAAGCCTAGGTTGTTGCCAGGTACATATAACTAACCCCACTCCCTTGGTTCCAATTAGCTGTCCAAATCTAATCGGAAGTCAACTCAATTAACCACATGAATTTTCTTTATTAAGATTCATAAGTTTTCAACCAACAAACTCTATCAAAAAGTATTATCTCATTCCTCTACCCATAATAAATAATCAAATTCTATGGCTGACTATTTACCCACAAGGAACGGACCATCCAAAACCAACACATTAGCACATCGATTCAAAAACTCTTATTTATTAAGATTACATAAGTTATCAACCCACAAACTCTATCAAAAAAGATTATCTCATTCCTACACCCATAATATGTAATCGAATTCTATAGTTGTCCACCTACCCACAAGGGATGGACCATCCAAATCCAACACATTAGCACATCAATCCCAAATTTTGTATAATCAAATAAGAAGTCTACTATTTTCCTGAGAGGCAAACGCCCTCGAGCCATCCATTTCTTGGATTGCATAAAAATGGTGCCAAAAGTTATGCTAAAAATTTGACTCATGGTGCACCAATTTGTAAGACTAGTAGCCTCTCCTTTTTCTCTCACATTGCAAGACGGTGCCCTCTCACTGCAAATATGATTTCTCTTTCATTATTTACCTATTATTTACCTATTTTGATTAATAATAAAACGGATTTTTCTGATGTATAAAATGAAAATCCAAATGGCATTTGCTACTATTACCTTCCCAACCACGATTTGTTATTTCTTCTAGCCATTTCAACTCGAATAGTAAATAAGGATAAATTAACTAAAATAATATAGTGGATTTTTCACACGTTATTTGGCCATATTTTTTACTGCTTTGGTGGATTACTGATTCTTTTCTCTGGTTTACTTATTTTGAGTGTTGTTCTTTTGGTTGAAAACTGCAGTATTTGACTGATCACATAGATGGGGATGTGACATGGCAGCTAATTCGGGGACCAAAGAAGGTACTAGAGGTGAAGGTCTTTGGATAAATTCATTGTGAAATTTGATGTCATGTTCAGTGCTATTTCCTCTTTTTTTTCTTTTATCACTGTGGAGGGAGAGAGAGAGAGTAATGATAGCAGAGTTATAAATCCAAACTGGACGGGCAGCTATGACATGTTGGACTACCGACGCTAGTCTCAGCCGATCTAGTCTATAATAAAAACATAATTTGATCAAAATAAATATTTGATTGGTTTTGGCAAGCCAAACTCGCTTATTTTATTCGGTTTGACAGGCCAAACATAGGTTAACTTGTTTTGTTATATATTTCATCTTTTTAAAATAGTATTTATATTTTCTTTCATTATTCTAAAATCCCCTTAGGCAGGTTCGTCTAAACAAACTGATTTTGATTCGATCAGACTCCTCATTGATTTTGGCAGTCAGTCCGATTCTAGGTCTACCAATATACCATACACGACCCACCCAGCATTTTCAAGGTAGAATTTGAAGATGATCTGTAGCACTATGGGCCTATTTGACAACTGGAAGCTAAATCATGAACTGTAAATTGGAAGTTCCTCTTTGCTGAGAAGAAAAAATTTAATGTAAGAAGTTGTAATGTAAGAAGTTATGGGTTTCTGTGTTTGATAATCTGCTCGAATGTTGAAGAAGTTCTAGGTTTCTCCTGGAATGTTAAGTTCTAAGGACCTGTGTTTGATACATGTTGAAAGACTAGGTAGTTCGGGATATCTGTGTTGGATTAGTTATAGAAGTAATACACAAGACGTAAATTGTTAAAATTGAGATCCATATATTATTTATTTTCTATTAATTTTTAGAACATTATTTTTTGAGATAAAATATCAATTGAAAGTAAATTACGTTGAATTGAGAGAGAGAGAGTTCCATCATGTAAAAGTACATACCACAAATACAGCTCATACCACAAATACAGCCCACTTACTGTTGTTGTAGGTTCTTCCACGTGCATCTCATAAATAATCAAGGCTCATGAGTAATCAAACAAGTGTCCATGCCTGTAAATTTCCCACAGCAAACAAAGAGTAAATTAGGGTATGAAGATAAGAGCATGTCATCCATATTTAATAACAGATAGTATGAATTAAGTCCAATTTTTAACAACAAATAGGATGAATTACATCCAGTTGAATGTAGCTATCCCTTCATCTGTTTTATGAGAACAATTGGTTGTCCAGAATTCCTCAGGCTCGTGAGCTTGTATCTCCCATTATCGTTCAACAACAAATCCAAGAGTTGGGAACCGCAAATAAGAAAAGAAAAAAGAAAAAAAAAACAAAACAGTTAATGCAGCACATTATAAAGCTCTGTGCTGCTGAATGTCATTCCATAATGTATTTAACGTATTCGCAGGTCTTTCTAAAGTAGCAGTCCCCAGATGTTAATCTAAGTTGGTGGCTTCGCACAGATCGTGCATGTATGTATTTATATAGGAAAAGTATACAAAGAGAGCATTTACTTTTAGTAAAAAGATGTCACAATCACTCTTGTCCTTTAGATTTTAAATTGGGTGATTGTGAACATGTCATTGACTAGACTCAAAGTTTAAAAAAAAAAAAATGCTCAAACTTCGTGACACACTCCAAGCCATCCAATTTGGAATCTAATGGTTATGAGTAATTGTGACCTCCTTGTACGAAAGATAAATGGTCTCATAATATACAATCCCATTATATATGTTTGTATGTATGTATGCACATATGTCTGCCTATGCATCCATTCCACAAAAAGCCCCCATTGAAAAGCAGTTCCAATTAGCTCACGTGTGTTTGCAGAACGTTTGTCTGTGTTATCTAGGTCTTGCATTCATCTGTGAGTGCATTTGATTTTGAGCCGAAACTTGTCATTTCCTGTACCACTACCATGGTTGTTAACGTGGAGTGCTACAGGATATGGAGGGACTGGAGCATCCAGCTACCCCAGAATTGGGATACCTTAGGTCCTCCCCAACCCCCCCAAAAACAAAAAAAAAAAAAAACCACAAGGGTAACTGGTGGAAATAATTGTCCTGTGTGGAAGCCACCTCACATTTGGAAGAAAAAAAAAAAAGGTAACACACACACCCCCTCTTCCCCGATGCCCTAAATTTCTCTTATCACTCTTTCCTCTCTCAGCCCTCTCATTCTTGCCCCACCACTCTGCAACACCATTTATCACTATCGCCACACTCTTCCATGATAGAAAAGCTTAAAGAGAAAAGGAGTGAGTGCCCTTAATCTCACTTGGGGGGTCAGTACCTCTCTCTTTTAAGTACATATAATTACATTGTATAATTATGTCCTTGACTATGATGATCATGACAATATGGCACAAAATTCGTATATACAAGAGACATACATTTCATAGAAGGTAATTGTTATTTCAGTTTTATATATAACTGAAAATGGTAAGGAGGGATGCCAAAAATAGCCCTTCACTCCATCATAGAGAAAAACCTGCCACTTCATAAGCACTTTGAGGATCATATCTCTCACATTGCTTGCTCATCAAATTACTTTCCAAAAATCCCCTTCCACTAACAAGGGCGCTCAAGAGTAACTAATCATAATTCTGATTCTCAAAAATAGAGGCGTTATGTCAGCCAATGTGGAGTCTCTAACAACAATTTCATGCTCTGATTTTACATACAGTACATATACAGTCTTCACAAAGTTAGTGCAACACTTACTAGGCATGCTAAAGGATCAAACATCAGTTAAACTAATGGAATTAGAAAAACCTGTGGCTTATTAAATGGTGCAAGAATTAAAGGTCAGAAATTTATTATTCATTAAACAGAGTATAGGTGATACAACAGAAAAAACTAATAAGAGCCCAAATAAATAAGTGAGCATCTATCCTTGAAAGAGCTACTTCTAGGGTATGCAGCATAAGTTGAAGGCATGATTCCATTGACTGATGGTTTGTTAAAATATAGGAATACGCGATATAAAACAATTTTATAGACAAGCCAACATTTTTTAACATAGACAACAGTTAACTATATCCGATACAAAACAGAATAAGAAGAACTTAAAGAATATTGGAATAAAAGGATGGTACATGTTTCTTGCGAGGAGGCGGTCCGAATGTATAGCTCGTATTATTTGTAGACAGATAGATTGAGAAGAAAAAGGGTGAAACTTGGGGTTTTCTTCATCTGAGAACTGGAAAGTTGATGGATTTTTCTTCCTTAGACAGAGTACTGCAAATTTATAGCCGTCGCTCTTTGCAGAGAGAGAGGAAAATGGAGAGAGAGAGGGAGAGTGGGTTTTATTCATCAGAGCAACTGAGAAATCACATAGATAAGAGAGAGAGATTGCGTATTTTCTTCTGAGATAAAGAGAAACGAGAGAAATTTGTGGGTTCTAAGAGGTTTTAGAGAGAGAGAGAGAGAGAGAAGGAGAAAGAGAAATCGGATCCGGGTAGATGCTTTTGAACAGGGGCAGAGAAGCGGTCAGCAGGGTCACAGGAATGCCATTTCTTGTATCTCTTATGAAAATCAATCTCCATGAGATAGCCTGTAACAGAGGTAAACAGCATGTGACATCGCTGCCCCCTTATCGCATGCTCGAACTCATACACCTTATTGTACCTCGATCACCCCTCTCTCACTCTAAACCCTCCTTGAGAGAGAATGCCTGCAACTGCCTTTGCCACTGATGGCTTCTCTGCAACGTTCAAAACCCTAATCCCCTCTCTCATAGGCATTGCAGAAACTTCAAACAAAGAGAACAATCTGCGCAGATGAGAGAGAGAGACCAGTAAACACACTTGCAGAGAGAGGGGGGGGGAGATTTTCTACACTAATTGTAGACCCTGTTAAAGCTACCCTTTCCTTACAATTTTCAGTCAACAACCTGTCGTACATTTTTGGAGATGTGTACCATAATCCGTATGATAGTAGAAACAATATAGTCATAAGAGTCAATCCTGTGTCCGATCAGTGGATTGGATGGTGATGGACATTGGGTGTAATTGAATGAATGGATGCATTGTGGTACCCGCTCAGCATCACCATCGAATGGTAATGGCCCCATTGACCATACTTGTTACCAAGGTAATAAGGCTCATTTTTTTTTAACACTTCTTTGGCTGTAGGAGCAAACGATGGATGAATACGGACCCGCCAAAGACGTTCAGGAATTTAGATTTGGTAGTCCATCTTATTTTTACGGGGTATTGTGTAAGCCCCAATGATTTCGTGCTTCTGCAGGAGGAAACTTGTCCATTTGCTACCCCGCCCAAAATTGGGTATTTTTAGGATGCCAGATTTTATTATGTATCCTCTATTATGTATCCTCTACAACCTAGAGACAATTCTGAAGAAAAAAACAAAAAAAAAAAAGGATAACACAATCTCTAAGAGCCCTTTTTTTTTTAGAAAATAATCATCGAATGGACCGGCCCACCCACTGGCCCTAACCCGGCCCTAGTCTTCAAAGGACAAGCCTAGACCTGGCCCAGCCCTAACCGGGCGAAAAAGTCCCTGACCAAATGCGGGACTTGCCCAAGCCCAGACCTCGGGCACCTTTTGTGGCCCTAGCCATAATGCCGGGCCACCCATTAACATGGCTAACGGTGATTTTTAAATGGGTCCAGCTTTTAAATCCAAAAATTATTTCTAAGCATATTTTCTACGAGAGGGAGCAAATGGAAAGTTTGCTCTCGTTGGAGCATAGTATACGTGCTCTTGGGTAAAATTCACAAACTAACCCGCCTTATTCATATCGGTAGAAATTTCTTGAGTGATTTAACGTAAATTTTTTTTTAAATTACAAAATTTTCTGGTGGAAATTATAAAGAGGATCGATCAACTTATTTTTTTATTTTTTTTCAAAATTACTTTTCAATCTAAGGATATCCTTGGATTGAATTTTAATATTATTTTTTTTAGTTTTTTAGTTAGTAAGGCACCACCCTAAAGCTTGAACATTGCCCTACCAATGAAAAAACTATTAAAAAATAAATTAAAATTTAGACCAAAGATTCCATCCTCATATCAAAAGGAAATTTTGTAAATATAAATCTATAAACCGAACATTTTGTATTTTAGAAAAACTTTTAGAGCCCATACGGAAACCACTCAAATTTCTTTTAAGCAAATAAATTAACTATATATAGTGTTTTTGAATTGTGAATGATGATACGAACTAGAGGCCAACTTCCCTTGCTTCTTAATATGCTCCCCTTGCTTCTGCGTTTTGAGCCTTCTTAGCACAGCCACCAAAGATCTTGAGGGCATTCATAGTTATGTTCATTTTATTAGTTTAAATTTCACTGTTTATGAAATTTACAGGTCTTATTGGTATCATAGGTTCCTTTCCCGCTTTACGATTAATGGTAAGAGGGAATTGAGTTACATGGTGTGCGATCCTGGCCACGATAAGACGCACACCGTCGGAAAAACCGACCGGGTCAACCCGGACCCGACCAAGTTACTCAATACCAGCCACTGGCTGTCGTTGGCTTTGGTTGGTTGGGGTGGTCAACCGGATTGACCGCTCTAACTTAAAAATAAATACATAAAAATTTATTAAAAATCTAAAAAAATAAGAAATTTGTTTGTAATATTTTCTATTATTTTCAAAAGAGTAATGAACCTATGAAACCCTCCCACAACCATGGGTGTAGGACCCCAAAGGATCACCATTAAATTTGGCACAGATATTTAGAAAAGTTATCACATGGGTGTGGGACTTGACTTTTTTATAGATCTGTGCCAAATTTAATAGTGATCCTTTGGGGTCCTATATACATGGGTGTGGGAGGGTCTCATAGGATCATTACTCTTTTAAAAAATATTGGGAAGTATTTTGGTCATGAATTTTTTTTTTTACATTTTCCCATTTTTTTGAATTGTTTCTAAAATAACCTGGCACAACTTGATTTTTCAAAATCCATTTTTTTACTAATTTTTAAATTTCAGTTGGATGTATTTTGTTTAATTATACTTTAAACATATTTTTCATTTTTTTGCGATTTTTTTAGATTTGTTTAACTCTTTTAAACCTGGTCAGGACCTGCCCAATCATGGCTAGTCACCCAGACTGGTTCAGGGTTACTCAAACCTGGGCCATGGTCAAGTACCAAGGCTGGTTCGTGCAATCGAACATTGAGAAGGACTTCGGAGTGCATTGCAGGCACACCATCGCTAGTGTTACTGGGTCAGGACTTGAATTCCCTTAAAGGGCTGGTTGTCCAAGCATAAGATGCCTTCTTTATCACACCAATGGCATTAGCACCATAAGATCTGGACTTGGGGTCCATGGGAGGATATAGCTCTCAAAATGCACCACCATTAACTGAAAGAAAAACTAATGCGATCTTGTCGGGGGAATATATATATATATATATTCTTCTTTTTACTTTTTTTCTTTTCTTTTTTTTCTTCTTTTGGCAAAGATCACTTACAAGTAGTCATGTTATAATAATTCTTGCTTCAAAGAAAATAAAACTAACAAATCCAAGATCTTAAAAACCTTGATGCCATTAAACCAATTTTCTTTAAACAAATAAAATATTCACAATTCTTATGCTTGAGAATATAAAGACAATATAATTAAATATGACAAGAAACAAAAAGAGAGGGCTAGAGATTACCTCAATCGGGCTTATTACGCCCCACACCGAGTCACCACGATCCGATGACACGGGATCAATGATCAACCTTCAATCTCAACCGGGAAAGCAAGTTTAGGCCAAGCCACACCAATAGAACATGAACCCCTTTTATCACAAACTCAAACCTAGGTGAATTACCTTAGCAACCTAGTTTAAGAGAGTTATATTATCATTTTGCTAAACTCTTAACCATAAATCTATAGTTAAGAGATAAGAGATAACGTCATAACGTAAACCCTTAAGTTCTTTCACACTATGGGAGAGAAAGTGGGATGTGCGATGTGCCCCCTTTGGCTTTCATAAAAGAGAAATTTTTCTTAAGAGAGACAGAGAGAGAAATTCTAAGTGGGATATGAGAAAGAAATATGGAATTAGGTACAATAGATAAGGTGTAGAGATGTTTGGGTAAAGATAACCCATTTTTATAGGCTTTGAACAAGATTAAAGTTTCTTAAGGTTTTCTTTAGCTTGCATCTTCTTGTAAATATAAACTATTGATCTTGGGTGACTTATAACGTGAGAGATTTGAGACATCCATTTCATAGATGGGTCATGAACATTATGGAAGGCGCATGAATCATTATCCCTATTTCTTAAACCATTTTTCCATTAATAGAAATTAAATAAATTAAATCTAATTATAATATTGTGCATACCATAAAATAGCACAACTCTACTCAATCTTTCCACAAAATCTTTCAAAGATATATCAAGTCAATATTTAGTTAATATCTTCTAACCATATGGCCACATGTCATATCACCACAAAAATAAGAAAGAGAATACGGGTGGGCCGTGCCACCCAAGGCAGGCACTCATGGGCCCCACCTTCTAGAAATATGGTGGGCCCATGTCACAATGGGTCCCTATAATATTTATATATAAAAAAAATTAATAAAAAGATTTTAAAATATTATTTGAATATTTAAACCATTGTAAAATCAATATCTTTAATTTTATAAATCCAAAAATTATAAATAAAATATCATGGGTTTATAAAAATTCAAATAATAATTCTAAAATAATTTTCATCATAAAAAAAATACAATTAAATTAATTTGACGGGCAAAGGATTCATATGGTTTAAGAATTAAATCAACTATCATGGGGCACTCCACCTTCAACTATGGACTATAGACCACACTTGCTTTATCAGACCAATCCAGTATTTTTCATAACCCACAGTCCAAGTAGGGGCTCATTAGCGGATCACCAAAGTCTGCCCGATGAGCCAAGGGGTCACAATCCCAGTTTGTAGATTCAGGTTCTCCCTTAAAGAAGAGTCAATATCACCTAGACCTGATACGACCACATCTCCTATGGTGGTTAGGAGTATCTCTCACACATGCATAAGCTTCACCTTGAAATGTGGCTTACTTGCTTTTCCGAACGATCTATCAATATGCATGTCGTGTGATTGCACATAGATGAGGCTTTAGCCCCCGTCTCTGTAGGTCGCCATCACATACAAGGGTTACACAGTCCCTCGGCTCACTCATCCGGCCATATGCTCCAACTTCATCCAGAGATGATCCATTAGAACCCTTATTGGTTTGTTCTTTATGCCCAGGTAACATGGGTTTTTCCAACTGACTAGCCTAGATCGTCAAACACTGTTCGGTATCAGCAAACATTATTTGCTTAGCATGGTCTACGAGGGACCACACTCCCACTAAGTTCATGTTCTACTATATTATTTCATTTTATAAGCATTCATAAAGCCTTTAAAGGCTACATAAACCCAATATTAACATAGTGAATTGCAGGCTTAAAGCTCTTGAATCATCTCATATCACTATCTCTTGATGTTTTATAAGGCTGCATTAGTTCAGCCATTGACAACATCGTTTGGGCTCGCTGTCTGCCGAAACCTAAAGGCTCCCATTCAAGCTATCACAAAGTTACATGGCTCGGGCTTGAACTATCTTTTACTAGCACTGGATTTGCTTGCTGTTTCATGTGATTTTTAGGTCAAATTTAGTTTTTCTTTTAAAATTTGTATGATATTGTCTTGGCTTTGTGTTCTTAAATATATAGCTTGAGAATTTTCAGACACAAGAATACAACATGTAATCGATGGAGGGAGTTGTCCATAGAAAACTTTGGGAAATCTATAAAAGTGACTATAAGAGATGAATAATTTAACACTTTATCCGTATCTTTTGATTTAATTTTAAAACGCCCATGGTAAAAGCACATGTATTGAGGTTGAACATTCACAAATCAGTAAAATGTTAAGGAATTATTTATTATTAGTTGGATTATATGCATTGCATGTAAAATTGAAATAGGCGATCATATAAATAATCACGTAAATATGCAATGGAAAGTATATAGAAATGTAATGAGCATTCACATAACCTGGACCACCTTCACAAGATTTCTTGAATGATCTACCAATCTGGGATTAAGAATTGGATATTGAAAATCCGACCATGTTACCTCCTCAAAAGGTAGGTTCTCTAAAAGTTATTAACGACATGAGCACAACTCTAATAAACGAAGCACCACCATATTAAGAGAATTCATCATGTAAAGAACAAGTTCCCAACAGAACAGAAAGCCCAGCAGGGGCAACTCCATCAAAATATTCAATAGGGGCAAACTCCTCTCATGAAGAGGAAACAATAAGGGCAACTAATGAGAGTGAACCATTCTTCGTTGACTCCCAACATGCGGTAAGGCCATCTAATACCACCTTAATCACTCTTCTAGTGCGAAAGTCTCACCTAAGCTCGAGCACTGAGCAGGAGCCTACTATGGAGTTAACTTCCGAAAAGCAATTCGAAATTTACAATGAAAAAGATTATCGAAAAGGAGTTGGGTGATCACTCACCCCTTTCAAATAACTAAATGAGGCATTCATGCCTCATATTTCAAAAGGCATTAACGCCTAATGTATAACATAAAATACTCCATTAACGACAAAACCATATCTGTCCATACAAAAAACAGAGGGATTAGGAAACTGAGAGTGATTTGTAATCCCAAAATCAAGGTCCAAGTGGAGCACTTTAAAGGACAAGTTTAACGAAGACTCAGCAGCCATTGTCAAAGAGATTTTGGATGCCAACCTGGGTTAAAGGAAATCAGAGGAAGACCGATATTTGAACCTCCATGCCACTTGGATGAGGGAAAGATGATCGAATTCTTACATGATCTTAAGGTGAGTTGCTAAAAAAAAAAAAGGGGGGGAAGGGGGGGGCACCTTTTGACTCTTCTTCTTCCCCCCCTCTTCCTTTGTCACTGTTTTTTTCTTCAAAAAAAAAAAAAAATCCACTGGGCTAAAAATCCGAAAGGAACCCCAAGCGTTAGAAAAAAGGCTAATGGGCTGAACAGCTGAAAGGGACCTCAGAGTGATTAAAAAAAAAAAACAAATCTGCTGGGCTGAAAATCCGAAAAGAACCTCAAGCGTTGGAAAAAAAGGCTACCAGGCTGAAAACTCAAAAGGGACCCCAAGGCGATGAAAAAGAAGAAGTTCTCTCCTTCCTACCCTCCAAAGTCTTTTCTCTCTAAACATCTTCTCTTCCTCCCCCTCAGTCAAAGTGGTGTTAAAAAAAAAAGAATAAACATTAGCTTGACGGAACATTATTAAGAACCTAAATCGTCTTAAACTTCGAAAGGTAAGTGGTGGAGGAATGAAATTGAAAATCCAAAGAGATTCTGAACACCCAGGGGCGGTATCCTGTATTTTCAAGACTCTGTTTCGCTCGAAACTCCGGAGAATTCTCCTTAAATTGCAATACAAGAGCTGACGTTGGAAGATAAAGAAATACCTCATCCCAAAGATTCAAGTAAGGATTTGATACGCTCACATAAGGACCACCAAAGAGGCCACAGGTGGTAAAACTGTATGGGCCGTCCCTTTTTAAAGCACTTTTTCAATCTGATTGTTAAAACCCTCCATTTCTAAAACCCTTTTAGAAAGGACTTCCTCCACCACTGCAAGAGGTTAAACTGTTAGTCGATATGGCCTCATTCTCGAAGCCAACTTCCTACGCCTATTATGAATGCTTGAAACTAGCCAGGCACTCTATGGTTGTATGAATATAACTACCAACTACCACACGTCGGAGATGGGTGAACCTCGCCAATGACGATATTGGCTAGTCTGGGACCATTTTTTCTCTCGACTGGATCCCTAGAGGCAAAATGAGGCAAGCTCATCCCCTTGTGTGCCTACGATGTCCCAAAGTCTAATTTGGAAAAAGTCAAACTCGTGCGACGTAAAAGAGCCGAGACATGATAAGCATCAAACTCGTGCGACATTAAAGAGTCGAGACAAAATAAAAGTCAAACTTGTGCGACATAAAAGAGCAAAGACAGGGACCGTCCAGCCCCGTATGACGTGAAAGGTCAGGTGTATCTAGGGCACAACCACCCTGTTCAATAGAAAAACGTCAAACTCGTGCGACATAAAAGAGCCGAGACAGGTATCATCTAGCCTCGTGTGACATGAAAGGTTGAGTGTATCCAGGGTACAACCAACCTGTTTCAATGGAAAAACATCAAACTCATACGACGTAAAAGAGCTGAAGCAGGTACCGTCTATCCCCGTATGACGTGAAAGATAAGGGGTATCCAGGACACAACGACCATGTTTAATGGAAAAACATCAAACTCGTGCGACGTAAAAGAGCCGAGGTAGGTACCGTCTAGCCCTGTATGACACAAAAAGGTCGGGTATATCCAAAGCACAATCACCCTGTTCGATGGATTCCGTCTAATCCCCGTATTGATGTAAAAGGGTCGGGTATAAGGACCATTGCTGCATGACGCTAAACTGCTTAGAGGGCTCTATGGTTGCAGGAGTTAAAACTGCTAACCAACCATGTTTTTCGCAATATCTTTCTCCTTTCAAAATGTTCACTATAAGTCCTGTGTTTTCCAAAAACTTTAATTTTTTTGTTAAAATCATAACATGTCCTTGCTCCGGGTTCTATTTTACATCTCCCTTTACTTTCAAAAAAATTCTAAAAAAGTCTTAAAAAAACGAAGGAGTTTGAACACGCGTATATGATGGTTACCGCGTTGCCGCGATTGCTGCGTTGCTCCCTCGTCTCTCACTTCGGATTCGGCCAGACAAGTCTCTTTCTATAGAAAGCCTTTTCCTATAGACAGCCTTAGGAAACCCTAAGGAGATAAAAAAAAATGTCAGAGTTAAAAATTCAAACCACAAAAACCCCTGAAGTTAAGTGGCATGGCTAAAAAACCCAACTCGAGTTTCAAGCTTGTGTAACCCACCGACATCTCACACCAAAAACCCTAGGAAGAAAAATGTCTTAGGTGGATGAGCTCGGTGAGCGTAATGACTTGGAGGGACAGTTGGTGTGCTCGCTGACCAGGTGACATCAAGAAGAAATTTCAAATGTCTGTTTTGTCTTTGACATTCACATGCCCCTCGAAGGACAGGGAACACCAAAGTGTCTACTTCTTTGCCACTCACTTATCCCTCGAAGGACATTGAGTGTCAAATAGGGGCAACTGCAGACACCCCTTTTTAAATCTGGCAAATTATATGGTTTTCTGAACCCTTAGAACTATATTATCCTAGTAGACCCAATTTAACTATCCCAAAACTACCCAAATCCTATCCCAATTTGAAGTAGAGCCCAAGAGCTTTCCAACGGTCCAAAAATCACTTAAATCGGACCTACGGATAAAAAAGATATAACAAATGCAAATTTAGTCCCTGTGAGACCCAACTGTCGAGCCGCGGTCTGGGCTGTAACGGGCCCGACAGGCCCAAACGCGGGTTGATGATGAAGTCAACGCATCTGATGATGCAGTAAACACGTTTTCTTGAATTAGATAAGGCTAAAACTTCAAGATAAATCCAAAAAATTCTGAAAAAATTCCAAAAAATAAAAGAAAAATCACCAATTGAATCTTATTAATGCCCGCTCTCTTTAACCCAAAAAGAGAGAGAAAAAGCGACCAAAAGAACCTTAAAAATTCCCAAAATTAAGAAAATTTCCAAAAAAATACTAAAAATAGGAAAAACCCTTAGAAAATTCCTAAAAATTTAGAAAAAAATCCCAAAAAAATTAGAAAAAATATCAGAATTCATATTCAACCTTTAGAGATCACAAACTTAGAAAACTAAAGAAATTCTCCTCCAGACCTGAGAGAAACACTAAGAAACAGATAGAGATTAAAACCTTAGAGCTTCAGAAAGACAGAAACCCTAACCTCCTGAGACCCTAGCCCCCAAGCTTGATAAAACCTAGACCTAAGGATAAACAACTCTATATCAAAACTAGACTTAGGGCACAACGACCCTAGATCTAACCCTTCTATACTAGAAATCTGATGGTCAACGTCCGAATCAAAGAGGCAAAGAGGACCGGTTCTCATACGAGTGAGCCCTCGAAGGCTCGAGAACCCCTGGCCATCTGGCCCGATTAGGTATTATTTCTTCCTCTCTCTCTTTTATTCTTTTATTCTTTTATTTCAGTTTTATTTATTTTGATTTGTTAACTTTGTCTTAAAATCGTATTTTAATGCTTTGGATCATGCTGACTCTACCACATATTTGAGAGTAGATCTGCTCATTTTCAGGCAAATCTGGTCTCAGATCTGAATTCGATTAGTCCCACTTTCTCTACCACTTTATTTACATCTATTTTATTAGTTTAAGGTGTTAAAATTCGAGAGATCTTCATCAGAAGATCTGTCAAATTTTCATCATAAACAGTTTTATAATTATTATGTGTTACTTTATACATAACTAAGATATTGAATCTAAGAAATTTTATAATGTTAGTTAGAATTTGTTATAATTAAAAATTATTTATGACTAATTTGAAATAAGAAAAATTATGCTAATATCCGTTATAATTTCCGTTATTAGGGATCCACCTTTCAATTTCCGTTATTACCTGGATATCCGTTTTTTACCTTTCATAACACAATTGTTTTAAAAAGACGACTTTACCCTTTTTCGAGTGTTGAACAACCGAATTCAAATTAATTTCGGTTCTTCAACAACTAAAAATCTGATTTCGGTTGTTTAAAAACTAGAACTATTTCTTGGGCTGCACAGGTCAAAGAAATTTTCAATCTCCCCATTTTTCACTCTCTTACCTTTCTCACAATCACAATAGCTATTTAGATTTGGAGAGAAGTATTCTAACAGATCATAACTGCATTTGACGCATTTTGAAGGCATTTAGCGCATTTCAAATTTGTAGTGAAGGAATGTATAATCTAAATTCTTGTTCGATTTTTAGAAGTTAGCATTGTATAAGATTATGATTTAGGGTTCCACACTTGAGTAGAATCAGTTGATTTAGGGTTTCACACTTGAGTAGAATCAGTTGATTTAGGGTTTATTTGATGGATTTTACATATCCATAAATGACAATATCTTTGAGTGATAGTTAGGTTGTTTAAGAAATGTAATTATTTGGAGTTTTTATAACTGTAAATTTGGGTTTTTTTTTTTGGGTTTTTGAATGATATACATGAGTTATTGAGTTATGTTTGTTTCTTATTTATTGTTTAAGAATTTTAAAATTTGGGATATTGAGAACTACAAATTTGGGGGTTTAATTAGATCTCAAAATGAATTCATTTGCAATTTGAAATCAATAACTTATTATAGTTAAATGTGTGAGTTGGAATGTGCATTTGTATTTGAAAATGTATAACTTATGCTATATTGAGTTTGCAATTGAAATGCGTAATACAATAAAATTGATTTCTATTTTTGGACGCCTTTGAATATTTGATCTATCAGTGCTTTATTTTGATTTTCACTGGTGATTTCTATTATTTTTTTAAGCTTTTGAATGTTGTTTGTTTCATTTTGCATTTTGGGGGTTTGGTTTTTCAGTAGTTGAATGGATTTGTGTTTTGTGACCGTATGTAAATGAATCTGTCTATAATTTGAACTCTATAGCTTAATATAGCACCCTCTGTTATTGGATGTTGGATTTATCATTGAAAATGTATGACTTGTGATATGTTGGACTTGTAATTTGAAATTTAGTAGCTTAATACAGATTGTTGGATGTTGCTCTGTGTTGTTGGATTTTGTTGTCTGTATTTTATTGTAAATAACATTTGGGTTATAATAAAAGCAAAAAACAATAGTTGTCTTTATTTCTTCCCCTTTTAACCAATCTTTTAGTTATCTGAAATGGAGTTATAATGAATGGGTGTGGGTTTTGTAACTTGAAAATTCTTATAGCGTATATTTTGAATAGGTACAGAGATGGTATAGAACACTGTTTTGGTTATCATATATGAATAAAAATTGTGCCTTATAGACTTCATGCCCATTCCATTGTTAGTGATATATGATTTACTGATATATGGATTACGTACGAGTTGCAGAAGTGTTAGTAACTCCATTTATAGTTCGATATGTAAATTTGTTATCGCATTCTTATCTTGGAGTAGTATTGTATATGCAAATGCATGATGCAATTTTAAAATGCATGATGAGTTATTGGTGCCTTGATTTCAGTGAATATAAGTTGTGTCCATCTAGAGGGGGGATACCTAAGAGGTCCTTAGGACCATAGCTTGCTACAACTTCATCCAGAACATTCATCATATTTCATATGGGGATGACATGTATATGGATATATTCATCTGCTCTTTCCATTAGTTTGTTACTTTTCAATAAATTGTAGTTTGTTTCAATTACATCTGGGAAGTACATGTATATATATATTGTGACTCGTATGTGTTCTATTTGTTGTATTTCAAGAAAAACAAGAAATTAGAATCGATGAGAAGACATTTCAATTGAACGATTAACATCTAACCGATGAGCAAGTTCAATTAGTGAACGCGTCTAGGTTGGGTGCTCTATTTATCGTTCGACCAGGTCGAATTGATCATCTTTTGGTTACAGCCAATGCATAGAGGTGGCGCTTAGAGACCAATTCCTTCCATTACAACAATCAAATTGGTGAGATGACACCAACTTTATTTGATGTGTACGAGATTTTAGGATTGGCTGTAGATGATGAGCCTGTTACATGTCGTCCTATCAGTGACCTCCACGAGTTCATAGAAAACAATTTGGATATAGTCCCCATTAGAGGCAACTTGACAACCATAAAATATTCATGGTTGAAGACTAATTTTAGGGAATTGCCACCTGGTGCAACTCCTGTGGAAGTCATCAGATATACTCAAGCCTATCTACTCTTCGCATCGGCGTTATCATTTTCGTTGATGCATCAGTTACAACAGTGCCAACAAGTACTTGCAATCCTTTGAAGATATTGAGGAAGTTGACAGATATGCATGGAGTGCTGTAGCCCTCGTATTTCTTTACCGTTCACTTGGAAAAGCTTGTACTTTCAAACGAAGACATTTTAGTGGTTCAGCCACTCGTATGCAGGTAAATTCAATTTTTGTATATACATAAGCATAATAGTTTAGACTACTTAGAAAAAATATTTTGTACTTATCATATTTTGATATAATGCAGTGCTGGCCTTATGAGCATATTATGTATATGGGGCCTATACTGCATAGTATCTCTCCAAATATGCCTAGCGCAAAAAGATGGGAGCCACCGAAGAATTATTATGGCAATCCACATAATCTGATGCCTCCCATTAGACAAGAATTTGATAACCTCCAACCTAATGAAGTTCGTTTGTACTTTGATATTCATTACTTTCAATTATATATAATTATTTGTAATTTTTTTTATTGACTGATTGTCATATATGTGATTGCACTTCATATAACATGTAATATGGAATCCCTATTTCAAGTCTAATGAGGCAATTTCAGATGATAGGCAGGAGGCATTACAAACTGCAATGTGCATAACGACTTTTATCTTTGATGATATTGCCGAGTCATATATGCCAGATCATGTTTACCGACAATTTGGAGCTAAACAGGGCATTCCAAGAAGTCCCTCATATGTTGGTAAGAGGTCTAACAGACAAGGTGGACACCGAGATTAATGAAATGTCAATTCTGATAAAATTGGTTGTCTCGCCATGGGCACATGATGACAAATATTGAAGTTGATACTGCCAATGAGTTGCCCTCAAAAGAGTACAAGGCCTGGTACAACAAGTGTCTCATCCTATCATATATAATGTCGCTAACCCACCAATAGACATGTTACAATATCATAACCAGGAAGAAGGAGAGGTTGTTCCTGCACATGAGCCACAATATATAATGAGACCTCGAGGTTATAAGGATCAGGTGGTATGTATGTATTAACCTACAAATTGCTTTAGTTTTGTAGTTGCCTACACGAGGTGGTTCATTTTATATGTTTATATTAACCTAGAAAATATTTTTGCAGGTTAGTGCAGTTCAGGCTAGTACAACCATATTAGTAGAGGCATTTACACGTAGACAGAAGTAGTACCCTAAAGTCTATAATCATGTTAACAACGCTTTTGAAATGTCATCTAAGTTTGTGCCTATCGACATGGATGATATAGAAGCCAGGATATAAATTTTACAATGTGAAGTTAATGACGAAGCTGTATAAGAAGAGGCTTGACAAGATGTTCTGGGTGAGAGCAGTCAGACTGCTACTGAAGACTTGGCTCCATCCACACAACCTACAGTTGAGGAGCCTAGAAGACATAGCACGAGAAAGAAACAGTATTAGCCCAAGAGAAGGCAGCCCACCTAAATGTATTTTTTGGCAATGTAATGGTCATTTTGACAGTTGTAATATTATGAAAGGACAATGTAATGGTCATTGAGTACATTTGTATTGTTTTGAAAGGATAATGTAATTGTACATGACTCTATTTTTTTGGGAATCTAAACTTAAAAATTTACAGATCTATCAAAACTTGGTGTTCAAGGATATAGGAAAAATCTTCCCAATGCTTATAGGCAAAAATGAACAGTGATTTTGCCTACCATCATCACCATCCAAAGTTCATCGCATGGTCACCATTATCCGGTAGTATTTTACTTTTTATTTTTTTCTACAACTCGTAATGATCTGAAATTTGAAATATGTGTATATCTTAGTGAGGTGCACCTAATAAAATTATAAAAACAATAATTCACAAAAACAACAATAACCAAAATATTCTTGAAATGTTTTGGGGGTATTTTGGTTAATTGTTTTCGTGTAAAATATTTTTTTGATATTTTTCATAGATTCTCCAATTTTTTACGAATACACACTTTAAATTTTAGATCATTTTGATTTGTAAAAAAATAAAATAAAAAATAAAACACTACAAAGACATGCTATACAAACATGGTGTTCAAGGTTACCAATGTAAAGCTTGTATTGAGAAATTTTAAAGACTATCAAACCAAGCAAATTTAGATTCCAATGAGCTTGACGTATTTTCGGTTGTTGTAGAACTAAAATTGTCACTTTTTGTATAGCATGTACTGCTCTATAATTTTTGATAGATTTGCAACATAAAAGATACATCTATATCATCACTTACATCAATCAAATCAAGCCCACTACAAATACTTGTGTTGTGGTACATAATAGCTAATTTGTTTGGATCACACATTGTTAAATTACCAAAATGACGTTTTAGTTCCTCCAAAGAACTATTTTCATTATACTTTGTAACCTTCAATTTTCCCCTTTTGTAAAAGATATGTCTGTCCTCTGCATTTGTCTTAAATGACCCCCCATATCGGAATACCAGTTGCACTCCCTCAGTAACCATCGTCAATGTAATAGTATTAAATGAATAGCAAAATTTGTGTTACAACAAATCAATATAATAAAGAATACAAAAAATTTGGATATTTCTAACTACTTTAGGGTTCATAAAATATGAGTATTACATAATAAATTGAAATAGTGTACTACTAAAAAAGTTAAGTAATAAATAAATGACAAAAATAACAAATACTCAAACAAATACAAAATAAACAACAAATATTAATACAAACAAACTAGTTGAACAATACTTAGCCAAAACAATAAATACAATGTATCAATATAATACAAACAACAAATATTTATACAAACAACAAATAACTATACAAATAAACAACTTCAACAATATTTTAACAAATATTATTTATTAATCAACAATACACAACAAATACTAATATAAAAATATAATATTCTACTAATTGTGACAAAATTAACAAAAAATAATCAACAGCATAAGACAAAAGTAAGATCGATACCAATCACGACCAAATAGTGAGCCAATCTCGTGGGATACTGTATTGGAGGAAAGCAAAAGGGTTATGATCTACGTATGATACTGTATTTGGCATGTTTTCCCCCAACTTCATATGCATAAAAAAATTTCTTACGCTTAAAACGTGTGAAATATTGGCACGAATATTTTCGATTGCTCAAAAGCTGAAATCCGCATAATTTCGATTGTTCAACAACCGCAATCAAATTTTCGGCTGTTAAACAACCAAAAACTCTAATTTCGGATGTTGAACAACCGAAACCATAGCCGGAAGTTTAAACGAGCTACTCTCCTTTTCGTTTGTCCAACAACGAAATCATATTTTCGGTTGTTCAACACCATAAAACTCTAATTTCGGTTGTTGAACAATCGAAACCATAGCATGAAGTGTAAATGAGCTAGTCCCGTTTTCGGTTGTTGAAGAACCAAAATTAATTTGAATTCGGTTGTTCAACACCCGAAAAAGGGTAAAGTCATCTTTTTAAAAAAATTACATTATGAGAGATAAAAAACGAACATCCAAGTAATAACGAAAACTAAAAGGTGGATCCGTAATAATGGAAATTATAACAGATATTAGCGTAATTTTCTCTTGAAACAATTTTGGTTATAATTTGTTCTAATTAAAAATTATTTATGACTAAAGTTTCAAATTATTTACTGATAAGCTCTAAAAAGTTAATAGAGTAGAAAATCCAAGAAAAATAAAAATATATTGAATTATTATCCTAATTATATGAAAACGTCATTGTAACTTTTAAAATTTATTACAAAATTCATTATTAAAAAGTATGAAAGATGAGTTATTCACAATAAAGTTATCTATAAATATAAGTTCTTAAAATGATGCATCATGTATTAAATACTACTGGAATCTGATTTTCTATTTTTGAAAAAAAAAAAAGAAACATAAAGTTTAAAACATGAAAATATTGAAATTCAAGTTACTTATAAAACATTTAGAGAATAAAACACTCGTGAAGGAGATATTTGAAATTTTAAAAATAAAAAAAAAATTAAATAGTTTTTTGAAAATATAAATTTTTTAAAAAAATATTACCTAATTGTTTTCAAAAATTAATTTTTTAAAAAAATATAAAAATAATTCATAAAATTTTTTTGACGTAAAACTAAAAATCTAAGTTATAAAATTTTAAAACTAAAAGATGTTGGATAGCTTTTTTTGCAGCAAAGATATCACATATATCCTTTTTTTTTGCTTTTTGGAAATCTTGTAAAAGCTTGCAATAAAACTAATAAAAACTAAAATTGATCATATATAATTCTCAATATCATAAGTTTTTGTATGTAACAAAATAAATTTTTCTTGAAACGTGTATCTCTTTTATGGAAAGGACAATATAAATTTAAAAACTATTTACAAATATGTTACTAATAATTATGTAAAATAGGTCACTCACAATTTTTAAAATAATTGAAAAACTTATGGAAGCACTCTACAATTTAATAAATAAATGAAACTATAAAACAATAACATACCTTTAAATATACATATGAACATTGTTATGCATAACAAATTCGGAAGGAATCCCTGTACAATAGGAAAATAAATAAACGTAATATGACAATAGAATATGTAGGATTTGACAAAAAATAATTAAAAAAATAAAGAATAGATGAAGGTGAACAATTATAAAGCAAAATAACTGACAACAATGATGAATTATAAAACATTTTATAGAGAGGGTGATGACTGATGAGATGTGGGGAAGAAGGAATGTATGATATCTCTACTTAGATTTGATTCAAATAAAATATAAACATTGAATGAACAAACAAATTAGGTAATGAAGAGAAATATCAATCAAACAGTCATAAAATAATATAACAGTGCAATAATTCTTTGCTTCTTTGAGTATGAAGTTGTAGATCCTACTTGACAACATAACCCATCGTGCTATTGATGTCATGTTCATCTATTTGGTTTTCAATTGTTTGTATCGATCTCCTCAGTAGCATGCACACCTTAATTTTAAATCATATTTGTGTGTGCCAATCTTTGTAGTTCCTAATGTTAGTATGCACAAATTTTAAGAGGTGATCATAGGATTTAATAGGGGATCCTTGTAAGACCTTCTAAAATTTGATGATATCTTTCTCTCCCAGAATTCATCCCACTACTCTTTAGAAGTATAACTCCTCTCTCTCTCTACCTCTCCCACCAACCAACCCAAACTTTAATAACTATTATATAGATTTCCTCCAAAAGAAAAAAAATATAAATTATGGGTCAAATTAAATAAAAAGTTTAGAAAGACAGAGATTCGAGATTTCTGGGGGAGAGTTTTGTAATACTTTTCTTATGTAAGATTAGTTTACAAAATTTTAGAAAGTTTGTATATCTTTTCTTTTCTTTTCTTCCAAGGGAAACACGCCTAACATCTAAAGTTCTTAAAAAACTCTCATGTAAAGCTCTTAAACTTTGGGATTTCTCTTGCCTTTCTATAACGCTTTCCCTAAATAACACCCTAACTCTCAGATTTCTTACCATATCTTCTCTCTCATCCTAGGGCCTCCTTTCATTCTTCAGACATATGTCAAACCCCTTAATTCTGGCATAATAAATACGACCATTCATTTTTGGTATAAGGAGATCGCAATTATTCTTAACCTTTGGCTTGAAATCCGACGGATCTAAATGTGTCACACAATAAATTTTGTTTTGAACATTGTGCCTAGTCAGTGAGGTCTTCAATACTTAGATCGGGTCCACGGTTGGGTTTGAGTCCATTTTCACCCCTAATTTTGAGGTTTTCAATACGTAGATCTTGCATTCCAAAATTATACAATCCGTTTTCAACCTTGCGAGGCTAAATTTTACAAGCACATAGAATGTGTTGAAATTGGTCACTAGGTTGAAGAGGTGGTTAATTCAAAATGGATCCAATTTTCACTTAAAGAATTGCCTGAGTTTGATGGCTTTCATGATAGATGATCAGAGACTAGGAAGCAATGGAGTGGGGTTTGTCCAATGGTATTAGGAAATCAATGGACCATAGTCCTTGATATATTTAGCTTTCATGCACTCTACAAAGGGATAACCAACCTTCAATCATTTCACCTGGATATAAGTAGTATAGATTCGCGAATTCCATGTGATCAGAGATGAGTGTTTCTCCCCTTCTGTAAAAATTAGTACATCAGAAGATTGTAAGCGCGAATACAAGGCAACCATGAGGGACCACAAAATCTTTTCCTAGTCCCTTATGTATAACATGATTGTTCACCACACACCATCTAAAAATGTTCATTCTAATAGATCATAAGCTTTCTTCCTATCAATTTTTACAGTCAAATTAGACCCACAGACTTCCTCTTCAAGTACAAGAAAAGTTATTGGCAAGTCGCATGTTCTCAGTGATAATCCAACCTTCAAGAAAGGCACCTTGCTATGGTGAAAATTATCATAGGCAGTATCCAAGCCAGTGGAGAACCAAGTGTTTTTTGTGATGAAAGTTGCATTAGCTTTAAGAATGAGAGTGATAAAACCCGTTTTTGTGGGACATTGGAGAGAGGAATAACAGTAAAACCAAATTGCATTGATTATATTATTACAGTATTACTGATAATATCCAGCAGCCTGATAGAAGACCTCCCCGAAATCGTCCAACCCGTGAGGTCCAAAATTTGGTAGCTTATAAACTGTTGCTGATTTCATGCTCATCAAGAATCGGAGTAAGCATATCATTATCTTCTCATGTAATGATATGGGGAATAAATTGCAAGAAATGTTCTGCAGCATCAGGAGAGCTAGTTGTGTAAAGATTTTCAAAAAATTTCTGGGCATATATTCTCCAGTGCCTTCCAAATATTCCAGCCATTCCCCTCTCTAATATGTAGTTCTCTTGGTTAGCAGATCTTCAAATAAAAGGAGCTCAAAGAAAACACCTTGGATTTTGTGTAAAAATAAACAAATTTACAAATTTAAGAACTTGAAAAATATGTAAATCTTTCTTCGATCATTGTTCATGATTACTGAAAAACAATAATATAGATCTAAACGTACCTGGCATGATCTAGCAATGCAAGAAAATGACTTCTTTTTTCTGATCTTTGAAGGGTGGATCCGCCTTCACCTCTTTTCTCCTCCAAGCTTGATGGGAAACTTCCTTATGGATAATGAGCAAGAGCTAAGACCGTCACCTTATACCATTTCCTTATTATATTTTTTTCCTTTATCCTAACCCATTATAGGTAGTTATCTTTAAGAGAGAGTGGAGGAGATGACTATCACTAATCTTTATCTTAATATTGGATAATCGACTTACTTAAATTGTGGATAATATTACTTGTATATAATAATCGTTAGACCGCAAGTTAGGGATATTTTCTAATATTCTCCCACTTGGGCTAACAATAATCATAACTTGAAATACATCCTCAATTCAAGCAAATGCAAAATACTCTCTTAAAATCAAGACTTTGACAAGTGAAATTACTAATATTAAATCATGAAAGCTAATTGTATTCTATAAATGACACATTGTCGTTCTATGATTATAGTCTTAACACCAACAATCTTTATAGTCACCAACATTTAACCTTTATGGTGCAAAAACTTCATGATATGGTAAAATCCATATCCTACCTAAAAAACCCCAAAATTTTATATCTAGTTATCCTTATGTGTACATATAAATAAGAACTTTGATGCATCCAATATGCATAAATCAAATTGAATGAGTGCCACATATTGTATGCTAACAATATAACTCCCACTGACCAAAAGCATCACACATGTCAGTTAAATCCATATGAGCAACATGCTCTACAAATCATTTGGAACTCAAACCCTTAGTCAAGATAACAACAATCATCAGTTTTGTACTTATGTGCTCAATGGACAACAAGTTCCCTTACCTTCTCCTTTACAACAAGATATTTAATTTCTATATGCTTGGATAAGTCCACGCTCTTGTTGTTTTAAGAGAAGAAAATTGCAGCGGAATCATCACAGAAAAATCTCAGTTGCTTGGAAATAAAATCTACAACCGAAGCCCTGATATAAAATTCTGCAAATACAAAGCTTTGTTGGGTAGCCTTATGCAAGCTGCAAAATTTGCTATTGTAATCGACGAGTCTACCACAGAACAGCTCCACCAGTCATCGTGAAGATATAACCTGATGTTGACTTCCAATTATCTTGATAGGAAGCAAAATCTATAGCCGAATATCCAATCACATCAAGATGATTAGATTTACTTTATGTGAGCATAATGTTCTTTATCCCTTGCATGTACGTCATTGTTTTCTTAGCTGCTTTCTAATATTCTAGTCGTTGATTACTCTAATATCTAAGCAATATACTGACCACAAAAGCTATATTTGGACAGGTGTAGTCCTTAGCATACATTAAACTTCCTACGGCTAATGCATAAGGAATATTCTTCATATAGTTTCTTTCTAAGTTATTTTTAGGATATCGAAATTTGTGACTTTATCACCCTTAATAATAGGTTCTACAACTAGGGAATAATTATGCAACTATACTTATTGAGCACACTCTCAATGTACGCCTTTTGTGATAATCCCAAAATACTTCCAAATTTGTGTCGATGACTTTCTAGGCTAATCACACATGAAACTTCAACCAAGTCCTTCATATCAAAGATAAAAATATTTATTTCATGCAACATATGAATGTCACTGTTGACAGTAGAATGTCATCTACATATAGAACCTAAATAGTGAATCTACTCCCACTGAACTTGAGGCAAATGCATTTATCCACAAGTTTCTCCACAAATCCGGAACACGTAAAAAGTAACAAATTATAAACTTTAAATCTAACTTATAAAATATGATATCCGCAGAGCATCCCCATAGATGCAAATGTCTTAAACTAGGCTTCCTACTAGTCCATAACTTCAAAATAGCTTCTCTAGCATAACTTTTTCTACTAAGAGCACGATTCACTATATAAACAATAGTCTGTAGTGCTTCACATAGAGAAATAGGCAAATTTGAGTTACAAACTATGCTCCTTAGTTGACTATTCTCTGTAGCCTTTCTCTTAGGAAGTATCCTAGCCTTCTATGCCACAACATAAAATATTCCCATTCACATTTTCATGTTTCACATCACACACATGAAGGGATAAAAGAGATTCAACAAAAATAAAATCCAAATTCAATTTATAGAGACCATCACATAATTGTTCAGAACCCATAATACACTTATTGTGAAACAAGATAAAATTTTATAGCCAAAATTAGATTAAAACTATAAATATCTAATGTTCATACCAATATAAGATTATGCCCAACAGTTGGCACATAAAGAGCGTCTTTCAGGTCTATTACAAAACTACCATCTAGGGTTAACCTAACTATTTCTATTGTCTTTATTTCTTCTTCAACTCTATTTGCCGTCACAAGCTTCCATTCTCCATATTTGATGCAATCTCTCTTCAAATGCCCCTTCTACCTGCAAAAGAAATACTTTCTTTCTTTCCGGTCACTTTGTTTCTGAATCTACTGCAAAAGAAGCACTTTCTTTCCTTCCGATCATTTTGTTACCGAATCTGGGGAGTAGTCCCCTTTGATTGATAATTTGTCCCATAATCTTTATTTTCTGATGCTCTAAAAGTTCAATCTTTCTTCTTCTAGAACACACATAATTTGAATTTCATTCAAACTCCACTTTTCCTTATGAGTTTTATAAGCAAGCTTGAACTTATCATATAAGCTTGAACTTATGATATTATGCAAGCAAAGAGGTGAGAATAAACAGCACCCAGAAAACCTTATGAGATCTCCATGTCAATAGATTTCAACTGATTTGTGATATCAATTATTTACATAATATGATCCCTAATAGAGTTGTGATCATCATACCTAATGGTCAGTAACTTTGTCATAAGGGTGGCTTTAGTGAGACCTATAAATTGTTCATATACCTTGCTCACGAAACTCTCAATATTATCCTTATCATGAATATCACCACCTATAGTCTTACCTAGAGACCTCTTCATAATCATGAGGCTCATCTTGTTAGATTTTTCCTATTTCTCGTATTTAGCTTTCTGTTCAGTAGTGTTCTCATTATTAGGTTTGGGAGATTCATCTGTAGAAATGAAAAGCAATCCACGAAAACAAGAAAGAAGAAACAAACACAAAAGAAAGAGACAACCAACCACAACGCAAAGATATACGTGGTTCGGCAACGTGCCTACGTCCAATGGAGATGAGAGCTTCTTTACGAGTAATAAAGAATTGGGTTACAATAGCTCTCTTCCTCACACCTCTCTGTTCTCTCTGATTACAAACAAATCTGCGTTTTTCTCTTAACCCTAAAAAAATCATATCTCAACGAGTCCCAGATAGACGGTACAAATTACCGAAATACCCCATGTACGGATATATATCGAATTCCAGATATATGGTATAAATTACCGAATACCCATGTACGAATCTCTGTAATTTTTTACTTCCAATAGGAGAAGTTAGATCCTTTCAGAGTTTCAATTCCAGCTAAGTATCCTATAAGTGCAAAAGAATTTAGAGCTACCATGATTTTAGATCAATTAAGCTCACAAAACTGTATTTACCCATAAAACTAAGCAATTAACATTTCATTATCTTAAAATCAAGTATCTCTAATAAACCGATGCATCATCACAATCCTTCCTTTGGGCCGAGATTATGACACGCAAACAATATATTGTTAGTGAACAATCAATCGTTATGTCCATCATAGGGCTGGTTGATCACAAATATTATAGATAACGAAGATGTCACTCCTTTGAGTTTAACATCATCTAAGTCTACAATGCTCACACCAAATACCCTATTCCACCAAGTCATACAAATAAAAAATCAGCTTTGGGTTTGATTTTTATTTTTAACGGCCCAACGCCAATTTGTGGCCTTCCCGATGATTCACACCTTTTTTTTATTATTAAAATAAATCAAACCAAAAATTATTATTGAGAATTATCAAATATTTTAATATCATCCAAGTTCTCATGATTGCACCATTTTGGCGGTTATACAATCATTCCAACTTGTTTGGTTTAAAATAAAAATCACCTACCCTTAATTGAGAACCAATTTAAACTGGCTTTTATTTATTTATGTATTTACTATAAGCAAATTTTAGTTTGCTAAAGGATAAGAGATTGCACACAATAAAATATATAAATTGTAATCCATTTTAAAATAAAAATTCACATTTTTCTAAATATTAAGACACTATATAAGGGCACCTTATATCAATACCGTCCAAATACTAATTGATTTCTCATAACTAAGGTAGGAAGCCATATAAGAAAATCATATTTTACATATGAATCCTTTAAAAGGGAAAACCCAAGATAGATTTAAGAGAGACCAAAAGGCCAATGCTAGAGAGAAATATTAACAGTTCAACACAAGCTTACTACTGGAGGACATGCTATCATCGCATGTTCTCAATCATGGGCTACTGATTGCCCAACACAACATGAACAATGCAATACAATAACTAAGTTGTGCAACCAAAAAATTTGCACTCAAAACAAGCACTACATGTGCAATTGGAAACACATGAATTAAGACATGTATACACCAAAGATCAGCGCATATATGCACACTAAATCTAGAGAGAGACTCTTTTTTTTTAATAAAAGAAAAACAACCGTATATAAAAAAAATTTATTATAAGTCTCTACTAATCTATCTCTACAACCAACGCATGTCCTTTTTCTCTTTCTCTCTCTCTGTAGTTCATACTATCCCTTAACATGATTTTTAAAAGTTGTTGCATCATACTAGAATACAACCGTTGCATGAAATAAGTTCTCTCTCTTTTTTTCTGCAACCACCCATCTAGGGAAGAATATAGGATAGTTTAGGATGAAAATACCGTTATGGTCAAGAAAGCCCTGTAGCCTCATTTTAAACAAGAGTTTTTAAGAGGGAAACACTGGTCCAGCAAATGGTGACCAGACTTTGTAAGTGACCTTGTCTGATTGTTTGCTCCGATTTTCTAATGTATGGCTGGCCTTGCCTTAGTCCGAATTCGAGTGTAGAATAGTTAAGTTAGCCCTTGTGACTACAGCTTAGACACCAATTTCAGCCACTAGAAACATTGAAAAATACCCTTTGGCGTCCAACTATAACAATTTATCTTTCAAACACTTCATGAATCACTATATTTTGATATGCCATTCGAAACTTATGTGCAAAATATAAAATAATCTATGAAATCTCATTTTAGAACGATGTAAGAGATCCACCCATCCTTTGTGTTGGACTCGTTTAAGATAGGGTTTAGGATTCAGACCTTGAAGGTAGGAATTGTGAGGCTAAAAACTAACAGCCCTAGGATAAAATCCTCATAACGTATTGAATCTTTATCCAAAGCATACCATATAATATATCAAATTTACTCTGTAGTCAAAATGTAATAAAGCTACGAGAAGACAAGAAAACTCTTAATCTAGAGTCCCTCAACCTAGATCATTTCCCTCAAAAGAAATAATTTGTTGTGTTCAGAAAATCGACTCAATCAAGGTACTCGGGCCATAGTAAGTTTTTCGGGCGCGTCTGAGTAACTCACCTAAGTTTAGCTCAATTTTTTTATTTTAAAAAAATGAAGACAAAAACTTTATATATTTAAAATAGCGTCTAGCTTTCTTAATCAAATATTGAATGGCATGCTACTTAAGCTGCCTGATGCCAAGTTGCCCTTTACAATAGGTCTTGA
>NW_006499905.1:961699-987885 GCF_000471905.2 Amborella trichopoda | reverse complement strand
CGTTTCTATATATATATATATATATATATATATATATATATAAAGAGACCAATTACCTTTTGTACAAAGATGTTACAACTATTCCCACTAGATGACAAATTAGATGACTTAGGGGTGAGTCACGAAGTGTAAAAGTTTTCTTAAAAAAATTGTATCTAATCAATGATACTCTTAAAACCAGCCATTTTGAAATCTAAGGGACAAGAATAATTGTGATGTCTTTGTATAAAAGGTAAATGGTCTATTTATAGACAATCCAATAATTTGAAAATCTTAGACACAATGTTTTGTACAAAGAGGTCACAATCATTAATTTTTTATACTAGAAGGTCACAATCATTTTTGTCTCTTAAATTTCAAAATAAGTTGTCGTAAGTGCCATTGAATAGATACAATGTTCCAAAAAAAAAATTCTCAAACTTCGTGACTCACCCCAAACCATCCAATTTAATATCTAATGAATAAGAATAAATGTGACTTTCATGTACAAAAGATAATCAACCTCTTTGTAGACAATTCCAAATTGAATACTTCAAATCTTTAGTGTAATTTGATAAGTTTCATTCAATTTTGATATAAATTGTGGAATTATTCACTTCTATTACAATGAAGTGTATTTTGGTAGGAAAAAAACGTAAAGGCCCAGAGAAAGAGAAGTATTAAGGGCGTGTTTGATTTCTTGAATTAGCAGCTTTGGAGGCCACCGCTTACAAAACTGTAAGATTTATAGTATTTGATTACGCGAAGTGCTACATAATGTTGCCACTAATTCCTAGTGACTTCCGAAGTAGTATTAAAAAGTGGAAGTGGTGGCTTCCATGCCACCCATAGAAGCGGCCACCTACCTTCCTTGGGACTTCACAAAATCGGAGTCAAAGGAAGACATTAGGGGCGGCAACAGGTTGGTTCGGGTCGGAACCAGGTCCAGCCAAACTCGGACCCAGACCAGCATTCATTAGACCCAAACCCGGACCCGAATTCACTAGACCTAGACCCAAAACCCAAATAGTTTCCAGGTCCAAGATTTGGACCTAGACCTGACTCGCCAAGTCCAATATTTGGACCCATACCAGACCAAGATCGGATCTACCCTCGGGTCTTGGGTCTGGGTGCATTGCCACCCCTAGGAGACACATAAAGAGGGGGAAAGAAAGATTAGCTTTGTGGTTCTTTGAGTACTAGTGTTCATTCAAAGGCATGCTTAAAGGAGAAATGGGAGTATCTCATTGCCTCCTCATTCAACAAAGGAGGCATAGACCTGCGCACTAAGGTTTTAAAAGATATATTACCACAACCTTAGTGCTTAATCTTCACTCTAGATTCAAAGCAATAAATTAAACCAAAAACTATATATTATATACAAAGAAATAGAGAGAGGAAAAGACCATTAACAACCAACAAAGAAGAGCCATTTAATCTACCCACTATCAACTGATGTGTCCGAATCCCTGCAAAGTGCAAGCAAATGGTATCAATTTGCTTAAATTCTTTTTCTTTTTTCTTTCTCTTTCTTCTTTGTTCTTTTCCTTTTCTCTTTATTTTTCCTTAGCAAAAATTAGAAGGAAAATAATCAAGTGGGGTTAATAGAAAAGTTGTTAGTTAGATAGACACCTCAATATGGCTTTACCTTTTTCCATTGAAGACATGGCACTCATTGACATTTGATAACATGAGATAACATTCTAAATGAATTTCAAAGAAGCATTTGGAATTAGATAAAGAAGAAAAAGGTAACAAAAGTCAAGCTAACAACCAACACTCTTCTTGGCTTTTTACCCCCACCCCCCTTCCTTTTATTCTCTTCCGACAAAAGCAAAACATCCACCAACCCCACCATCGCTTTCCTTTTCTTCTCGTTTTTCAACCCATCAGGGTCACAACATTCCCTTGTCGGCCATGTAAATGAAAACCCCTAATTCCTTAGCCAAGACCAAAACCCTAGACCCCTATTCCCCGAACCCAAAAGTATTATAATGCTACACTTTTTTCCTATTCCTTCCCCTCTTTCTTTTTTTTTTTGTTTTTTTTTTTTTTTTTTTAAACCCCTTAAAAAAAACTTCGAGATACACTAACGGGGTATATAGGCTCTAAATGAGAATGTCACAATCACCATTAACCATTAAATATATGCCAGCTTGAAATATATTAAAATGATTGACAAATTCTATTTCAAACTTTGTGCTTAAGCTGTGGTACACTAGAATGGTTAATACCTATTAGTTGATTTCATTTTCGATATATCAAATGAAATGGTCTTGTTGTATACTTTTTCTTATAGCATATACCACTTCTGTATTTATTTTTATAGCATATGTATCCCTCTTGTATTGCATGGGAGAACAATAAGAGAAAACAGTATGACCCGTATGCTGATATACTAATTTATCAAAGTTCCATCAATTGTTTGGATGATGACAAAAGAACACACTGCGTATTTAATCAAATATGAAACGTTTATGCATTCTTTCCTTATTTTCACAATCTTCAGTTATTTATATATGTATGCATATTTCATGTTTAATTTTATTTTTAAATTTTCATTTTCATTTTTTTTTGTACCTAACATAATTGAATACAAAAACATATCTGAGAGTTCACATAAACAATTTTAGAAAAGTGGGAGGAAAAGAAGAATTACTAATAATTTGAAAGTAACGCTAACTTATTCTCCTTTTTGTGTGTGTGGAGAGAGAGAAACTTGAATGGGCAATGTTATGATAACTTATCTGTCAATTCAGGAGAAAATTTAGAGAGAAAAGATTAATTTCCAGAGAATAAATTTCTCATCAGTTCAGTTGAAAAATCTTTTTCTGAAAAATGATGTAAAATTAGAAATAATAATAAAATGTCACCAATTCAGGCATCAATCATTGAAAACCATTGGGGATGCCATATTCGGTGAACGAAATATCCTGTAAATTAATTTTCAAGGACCCAAATGAACCCTCAGAAGATAAAGGGATCCACTCCCAAATCTTGTCATCTCAACCAAAAAGAAGACGGATTCTCTTTGAAATCCTTCCATCATTTCTCTCTCTCTCTCTCACTACCCTCTTTCGGGGAGCATTCCCATGGTTCCCTCCTAATAATGTTGTACTAAAACATTATCCTGTCAACCATTATCATTCCTTTTGCCCTCTCAACGTTATATACCTAAGGGTGATTATGGCACCTTCCATATATTATATAAGTAACTTTCCAAAACCCGCAATCTTATTTTCATCCTACTTACAAAATTTAAAATTTTAAAAATGGTACAAATTAAGAAGTTCTATTAACACTAAAAAACCTTGAAAATACACAACCCGGAGTGCTTGTTACAAGATACACCTAGGACATCGAGATTCTTTATCTATTCTTATCTATACCTCTTGAAGTCGAGAGATCAATTGGAGGGTTTTCCAAAATCATGTCACTCTTTTCAAGGGTTTTTTTAGGTACATCTTGCTTCAATAGTGCTTACACTTTCTGTAAATTTTTTCCGATACTGAATAGCAAGCCGCCAGTGAAATGCAATAAAACAAACAGCAATCGGTGCAATGAAATAGAACACTTTCTCTCTCTAAAAAAAAGTCAAATTTGCCGGTAACCCGGGCAATGCACTGGGAACACTCCTCTCCAAGTTAACGCATGAGAAGTAATCAATCCCAGAAAACAAAAACAAAAACAAAAAGCCCTCAGTTTACACCAAAATTTAGTTTCCTGAAACTGAATAGAGAGAAGCTGGTATAAGAAGCAAGGTTTTGGACTGGTTTTTAAACAAATGACCAGTTCATAAACATGAAGCAAATGCAGTGGGTGCTCTCCTCCTCATTGAGGACCTTCCATGCAACCGCTCTTTCATAAGAAACTGGCCTACCCATGCTCGAAACGCACAACCCACCTTGCAGATATGCAAATCCCTGTATAAATTACAGAGAGATGGAGAGAGTTAAGAGAGAGAAATTAAGATTTGAAAATGAAAATGAAGTTCAATAAAAAAAGGTAATTTCAACTGCTAGGAAACTAAGGCCAAAATATACTGGGATAGTTTGGGTGAAAATTTAGAAGAGGAAAAATATAGAAAATTTTTAGATAGAGAATGAATTGATTACCTGTTGCATGATTTGAGCAAAATCAGCACAGAGTGTTTTACGACCATTTTCGTCGAATATTTTCTCGAGCGTTATGTCTTGAAGGGCAACCAGTGTAGTCTCCAGCATGTCAAGACCAGCTTGGTTTGCAAAAGTGAAGACGGGGAGGGCCTGGAAATCAACGAAATACAAGGCGTTTTGGTCAGCCATGTGCATCAAAATACTAACCTTAATTCTCCACAGCACACAGGAAATCTCTCTCTCTCTCTCTCTCTCGTAGCATGATTGATGTGAAGCAGTATTATTTACCTTCAAAGAGCAGCACATGATGGCATCCGCATGATGCCAGAGCATTTTGAGCAAAGATTCACCACCCTCACCATTAGGCCTCAGAAGCTCCACTCCTAAGTGAAACCTGTCGTAGAAAGGCACAAACAAGACAAAAGAATCAGAGAAAGAACCAGCACCAGAAATTCCATCCGCATGCCCACACACACACGCTCAGACACACAAACACAGAGAGAGAGAGAGAGATCATCACCTATAGCTATGACAAATCCATCTCGCAAGTGTCAAGGCCTCAGGTGTACCAGGCGGTGGCCTAAGTCCATTGTGAGGGTTGAGTCGAGAGGGAGTAAGAGCCATGGCCACCCTTTGAACCGAAGATATCACACTCCTCACATATTGTCGAGCCATAGTTGCCACATTGTCCCGTATCTGCTCATGATTGTTCTCATAACTGAATTGGAATGCTATTGTCAATACTGACCTAAGGCTGCCGGAACCACCAGCAAACTCTCCGGAAATTCGGTTTCCAGCTGGCCCCACCTCGAGGGCAGAAGCAAGATCGAGCGTTCGATTGGGGCTTGACCCATCCTGTAATCAATCACCAAAAAGAGAAATGAAGGCAAGTAATGAAACCATTTGAAAAAAACTTTCTTCATTTCATGTTTGGATGAATCCTTGAGAAAATATTCACGAATTTCTATAAATTGCTCTCATTTCAAGTTTTTAATGCATTACTTTTTTGCAAGCAGCAAGTTATATAAATTCCTACAAAGCATGACTTACAAACAATGCAAAAAAGCCATGTATAGGAACTTTATTTAGAAAAAGATTTTGCGATTTTTCCCAGTTTTAAATGTTAGAATCTTCCGCTTTTCTTATTTTCCTCGAAATACATTAGGATGAGAAAATCCCCAAAGAAAGTACTTTAACAACAAAATTACTAAGATTCAAATTCTGGTGATATTTCATAATAAACTAGGAATCTCCATTTTGCCTAAGAAATAGTTAACAAGGATGGTGTTACTGGTACTTACAACACCGTTGTCAAGAGGAATGATTCGAAATCCAGAGGGGAGAAGAGGAGCATCATCTGCGAAAGATGGATCAATAGGTGCGAATACAAGTTCTGCACAAGCGCCCACGGCATTCTCGTCCACTCCACTGCAAAGCTGCCCAATGAAACACTATTTATGAGCAACTGTACCAAACGAAGAAAAAACAAAACAGCTATGAGAAACTATGTAGATTTTATAATAGATTATTACAGAAGATACAGTTATATGAAATACATATATTCAATGTATTCGAAGATTTTTCATATTGCCCATAAGGTCATAACTGGCCCACTATGAAATATGAGAGAGAGAGAGAGACCTGCAAGAGAAACATGTCCCTGGGAATGATGGAGTCATCCTGAACAAGGCCATGGTTTTCCAATTTGATCACCTCCAAGAACTGCAGGGAAAAAAATAAAAATTGTTTTAATGTCATGTCATGCCAGGATCCCTCCTACCCCCAGTTCAACCACCAGGAAGCGAAGACAAAGAAATTGATCCCATGCTACATGGTTTAACAGTCACAAGTGCACAGAAAGTAAAACATCTCTTTTCTTTCTGCAATTTATCTCTTTTCTTTCTGCAATTTCATTCCTTTCTGTGCAGACCACACACACACACACACAGAGATTGGTACAAAATATTATCTTATATACCTCTTCATGCTCCACTGTATGAGCCAATGGAAGGATAACCTGCCCCCCGAAGCCTCCCATACGGGAAGTGGGTAAAGTGCCAGGATTTGATTTCAGGGCAGCAGCAGAGTAAGCATCGATGTTACTATCCGCCCATTCTGATCGATGCTCTCTCAAGAATCTGATGAGTAGAGCGGGAGGTACATTCTGCATTGCAAGAAAACAAGAACACTCCAAATAAGGAACAGAATTGACAAATTCATGCAACAAAGAACAAGAAATGAAAACCAATAATAAGAGAAATAGATAAAAAAGAAGTCAATGTTAAGAGTCCTTTACTGTGAAGGAAGCCAAACAAGAACTAATTTGAAAATAATACATTAAGAAGTGACAGCTAATGAAGGCTTATGGAATTCTGAAAGAGGATTAAGAAAAAGCTTGAGGTATCCATGAAAACAAGCTTCGAAGTTCTTTAGTAGGCATCAAAATATAATAGTCTAATAGAGTAACAAGATTCCTCATGATGAGAACTACTTATCCTTTCTGTTCTTTTTCTACGAGTAAATCCATATGATGAGAACCGGTTAAACTTAACAAGAGACTTCCAAATCTAGTATTTAAGAGTACTTTATGAAGCAGGTGGATAAGGACTCCCAGAAACAACATAGATGACAGTTAAATATCCATCAAAAATATGAGAGGATTTCATGGAGATCTACCTGTAAAAGCATCGAAGCCTTGGCACATAGAACAGCTCCACAAACGGTAGGAAACCCATTTGTGGATGTAAGATTTGCAGCCATAATTTTGGCAGGGGATGAATTCACAAGAATAGTTACGTCATCCATGCCATCGTTACCCAACAAAGACCACCCATCATCTGTAAACCCATTTAGAGCTTCATTGAAACCCCTGCAAAAGATTTCATTTGAGTCTTGAAACAAAAGCTCAGGATATCCGAGATCTAAGCAGGATATTAGTGGAAACCATTGCTCCTTGTTTATATATTAAAAACAAAATGACACATACTTGCTCAGCCTCTGGCTTAGAGCCCTTAGAGCTGCCGGTTGCCGACCCCAGCCAACAACAGTGTTTTGAGAAACCTCTTGAGCTATTTGGCGGAGATGACGTAGTGCCTGGTTAACGTAATTAAGATAATTTTAATTCTCTCTCTCTCATTAGTTAGCAAATCAATGAAAGAAATGGCTGTAAGAACTGACCGCCATTGTCATCTTTTGAGCAAGAACAGTTGAAGACTCGTATAGGGGACGTAGTACTTCAGGTACACTCCAAGGCTGGTAAAAACAACATGACAACATAAATCACTAAGAAAACTCCAATATAATGGGTATATATGCGCATTATTAAATAGAGAGGTAGGAACCTACTTCTAAATCCATATGATCAACAAGGTGAATTATTGAGCCTCCCCCTTCACATGGCCTTATCAGGTAACCACTTGGGTGCATCTCAGCTCTCACAAACTGCTGCACAGGTGGCATGCTTGGACCACCTTGTGTGTTGCTCAGAGATCTTTCACATACCTAATATACATGATACAAACAATCAAATGAGGCCATGAGTTTCAAGTTGTAAACCAAATAGCAGACATATCACAATAAAATAAATGAACATAAAGTCAAGGTTAACAGACAACAAACAATATTTAAATCAGACATAATTTTATGTTTCAAACCATGACAAGAAAAAATAACACCAATTAGTTGACAATTTATGTTTCAGATTTCTATAAGAAAAATGCTACCAATTTGTTGACAGCAAGAGCTTGTCACATCAATGATATCATACATATGTAAAAAAGGGAATTGATTTTTAACATATCTTAAATAACAACCTTAAACCCCAAGCTTCACTTATTGAATTAACATAGATCAAATTGCTTTGACAAGAGGTCGACAATATATAGAAAAAGACCTTCATGTGATAGAAAAGCCAAAAACTCAATCATAAAAAACTGATGTTTAGAGGATGTAAAAGCAAAAAGAAGGATCAAGTACATACCACAAGACTACCATCTTCCAAAACTGACGTATAACGCAACAGCCAGAAATCCCGGGCAGATGCTAATGTTGTAGGAGCATACATCTACAAAGTATATGCCCAAATAAATTAGAAAAACAATCGGAATTTGCAATTACCATTAGCTTTGGTTTGGAAGTCGAACATGGAACTTATTATTTATAGAGTAAGTCAAATATGACCTTATTCCTATGGTTAAATGATACATGTATGACAATATAAACGAGCTAGGACATTAACCTGCATGTACAGTAGTTCGATGGTTCCACCATTTCCAGTGGAGAGCGCAGTCAAGACTTCCACAGAACGGCAATCGCGAAACCACGTGGGCCGATCTTTGAGGATCTCTGAGACCTTTGAGAAAGAAGCAGGAAAAGTAGAAAGAAGCAGACAATTACATGCTCCATTAAACAAACCATAGCTCAAAATTGGAAAATAAATTAATATAGAGAAGCTTACCTTTGTAGGTTCTAAACCTACAAGACCACAGGCTCGTGCAGCAACTCCAGTGCAACCATGTGAAATAGCAACGATTCCAATGGAATCCGGACCAGGCTAAGCAATAAACAAAATAACAGAATCAATTTGATTGTTTCACATGAATATAATGAAATTCAACTGAAGACGAAATATGGTTAAAACCTTCATCCCAGGCATTTGGATCCACTCCACAGCGGTTCCAGTAGCCTTCGAAAGAAACTCTGCTAAAGTCTCCTCCGCAATGGACAATAGTCTGTAAAATAACAAATTCATCAATCAAAGTTACTCAAAATTCATTATTAACAAAACAATATGGGCATGACTCATACAAAACCTAAGGAGAAAGAAGAGAAGAAAGATCACGAAAAACCAATAGAACAGGAAGAGGAGGCACTGGATTCTAACTCACCCAGCAGGACTAGCATCTCTTGGAGGATGCTGTGGTGTCAAATGGTGTTGACCGCTGGTCACCACTGACTCACAACTTGTATCTGTGGTTGTTATGGCCACCTGAAACCAGGAGTGGACTTGAAATTTACAAAACAAACATAAAAGAAAGCATAACAAAAAAAAAAATGGAATCAGTGAACCAAAAATGATTTATTGATTTCAGGATAGTGTAATTACATTCTGTGTTTGTTGGCGAAAATACCCATTCTCATACACCAACTGTGACACCTGCTTCTGCAAGCGATCATTCTCTTCCATTAACAGTTTATTCATGGCCGTTAACTTCCTATTAACCGCTTGCAATCGTGATGCCTCTTTTCTCTGTTTCTCTCTGCATCTGAAGAAGAAAAGGAGAAACAAAGATCAACGTAGCTTCAAAATGTTGACCAAAACATTTGAAAACCACAATACTCAAAGTCATAGCAATCCATAACCATGCTTTTCTTTCTTAATTTTTATGGATTCGGCAACACAAGAAAACTTGGACCGTACTTATCTTCTTCATAGAAGTTTACAAATGGAACAAAAATTTGAAAATAAAACTTCAAGAAAAAATGCAAGATATTTTATCTCTAATACCTTCGGTTTTGAAACCAGACTTTGATTTGCTTGGGCTCGATGTTAGATAATATAGGGCACTCTCGAATGAGCTGCTGCCTTCGAATCGAACTCGGCTTTGGGCACTCATGATAAAGCCTCTCCAGGGCTTCAACCTGCTCAGGAGTGTACCGAACATATTTACCAGGGTCCATTCCAGGCTTCCCCTCCTTGCAAGCTGTAACAGCCATCATCCCTTCAAAATTAAGCTCAAAGTTCTTCTCCCTCTCTCTAGAAGCTTCACAGTTAGGCCTCTATGCTCCCTATCGCTCTCTTTCCCACTCTTTTCTCTTGATAAGACTTGAAATTGAAAACCCACAATACGAGTTCCTTGTGTCCTTAATCCTCAGAATCAAGTCCACTTGTTTGCACGGCCTTTGAGCTTGTTTAAAAATAGCACAATTCAGGGGTTGGAAGCTAAATGAAAGATTCTCTATTGAGCTCAAAATGGTTCCTTTTTCTACTCAATCAGGCTTCCTTCACCATTGACTTCAAAATGAAGCCTCTGCTTTTTTCCTTACAAATACTTAAGAAGACTAGAAATACTATGTTCTTTGAACCAGGAAGTAGGAAAGGACAAAATTGAAATGCAAGAGAATGTCAAAAATACACAGTATAATAACACTTTGAAAAAAAAAATTACTTGAAACCCGTCAGGACTTCTGGAGACGTCAGTTTTCTGAAACAGTGAACTTTGAATTTACTCCAGCTGAAAAGAACAGAATAAAGGAAAAAAGAAAAAGGAAGAAGAGAATAAAATCTGTGAATTTCTTCCAATTTTAATCTTAAAACCAAGAAAACTTTTCCTATCTCGACATTTCCAAAAATTAGAATTTCAGAACAGGAACCCAAAAAAAAAAAAATTTCCTAAATCTCCCGAAATACAAAAATAAATCGAAAAATATAAATTTAACACTGTTACTTTCACTCAAACGCAAAAGACAGGGGAGGGGGAATTTCAAAATCTTTGAGGATTTTTTGGGTTTATAAATCCAAGATAGAAGGCATAACCCCTCTTTAAGTTAACCCTCTGGTATGCGACCGTAGAAGTTTCGTACGATGAACACCTCGCCAAAGTTAATCTTTTAAAACCAGATATATATCCCAACACATCAACCTTTAAACCTTCTCTTCAACAACACTTCAAGCTTTGCGGCGATTTACCAGAAATATCTCAGCAACTCCAACAAATGGGTACCCTCCAATCAAGCTTATATAACAGAGTCTCTTATATTTTCAAGCTAATATTGCACCAAGGATCTTAAAGTTTAGACTCTTTTCCTGTAGACCAGTCTATGAAGTTTATCAGAGGTAAAGGCAATCCGTGGCGTTTATCAGAGAAACACCTCAATGTTTGTAGTTGTACTTTGGTGCGATAGTAAGATTTCAGTACCTCTCTCTCTCCAACAATAAATATCACACGTGCGAAACCTTTGAATTGACGGCTTCTTCCTCTAATGCCTCAACCGGATCTGAAAGGCATTAATGCAAGCCGAATTATTAATGTCATAAACCAGCGATTAGGAGAGAGAGATCTAAAAGGCGATATCAGAGAGAGAGGGCATTGAGATACAGAAAAGCTTGAAAGAGAGAGGGAATAAAAAAGCTGATAAGAGTGGGAGAGAGGATATTGAGATTCAAAAAGCGAGAGAGAGAGAGAGTATCAGAGGATTCGAAAGTTTAATAAAATGACGTTTTCGAGAGGAACGTAACACTGTTCAGAAGTTTATTTTCCTTATTAAAAACCTAATCTTTAAAGATGCGGAGAGAAAAAAAAACATCGGAGATGCTGCGTCGCTTATGGAGTATAAGAAAGAGAAAAAGCCCATTTAATATGTATATAGCACAGAACAAGACAGAAGGTATATCCAATGTTCAAAAAAAAAGACAGAAGGTAAATACATACATCAAATGTCTTTTTATTTCAAGCTTATATACAGAAACAAGTTAAATGAAAAAGTACTTTAAATACCTTGCATTGAAAGAGAGAGGCACAGAGAGAGATGAAAGAGAGAGAGTCCAGAGCCTGAAAATTAACCGGGAGAAATAGTAGATACCAAAAAAAAAAAAGAGAAACCAGGAACAAGACACCGAAAGAGAAAAAGACTAGATACTTGACACATGAGAAAGAGAGAACAACATAGATACTTGAAAATCACAGAGAGAGAGAGAAAGAGAGTAAATACTTGACACCGAAAAGACTCAAATAGAGAGACTACGTAATAGATACCTAAAAATGAGAGACTTCGGAGTAGATTGAGAAAGAGAGAGAGAGAGTAGATGTCTGAGAAAGGGAGAGAGAGTCATTGTTATTGAGAAAGAGAGAGAAAGTAGATGTCTGAGAAACAGAGAGAGAGTCATTGTTACCTGTAAAAAATAATATTATCTGTAAAGCTTGCTAGCTAAGAAATCGCGATGAATCGATCCTTTGATCTTTGCCCGATGAAATTCGCACGAGTAAAGCACGCAGAGGTCGGCAACACTTCAATATCTTTCCTATCGCCTCAAAAACGACGCCCAAAAAAAAGGCAAAGAGAACAGAGCTCTTACGGCGTTGCAGAGACGCTACAAAAGATCGCCGGTGTAAAGGCGGTTTGATCGCCGATCAAATTCCACCCTTTTTTCAAGCCTCAAAAGAAGAGACGATTCGCTACTCCAAGGCCTTTTACACGAGACATCTCTATCTCACCAGCTTTGTACCCGTATTTCAAAAGATCGCCGCGTGAAACAATCAAATCGTCGATCCGATTCTCTATTTGTCAACCTCAAAGCAAACAAGCAGGAGGCTTTCTTTATCAGAGGCACTAAACAGACGATTTATTGGAGAGATCGGCGATTAGAGGCTTGGAATGGGCGATGAAATGCTTCATTCTTGTGAATTTTTCATTTTTGCTCCGGAAATGAACAACAATAGAACACCGGAAACTCCTGATTCACACTGAGGCCAAAGCGATTAAAGACCGCAAAATAACTCACTACTTTACGATTAGAACGAGAGAAGAAACTGCAAGTATCAGGAATTCGCGCTTCTCTTGAGCTCAACAGAAATCACCAGTGATAAGCTCCAAATCACTGATTAAACTTCAATCTATAAAGCAGCGCACAGGTAATCGGCCATTAAAATCCACTTAAAGCTACAGAAGAGATAACAGGCGACAAGCACAAGCTTCAGCTAGTTGCAGAGACGCATTAAAACAACGATCGCCTTAGAACTCAAAATTTGGTGACTTATCACCCTTTTAGACTCAGAAAAACAGAGAATAACTCAGGGAGGCTTGGAATTCAAGCGACTTTTCTCGGTTATCGAAGCTCTCAATAGCGATTTTTGTTGCAGGTACGGCGATGAGCGAGCTCTGAAACGTCCAAAGATTTTCAGAAATGTGAGAAAGACGTGCTATTTTAGGGTAAATTTGAGAGGAAAACGCATGATTAGAGGCCAATGTTCTGCCATGGCGGTCTCTGAAACTCCAATCTCCACCTCTCGCTATTCGCTTTCTCTCTCTAACTTGTTGCAATATACTCTGCTTTGGTACTGGTATTATCTCTGGTAGTGTTGGGGACTGAACCGAAAAAAACACGCCTCAAGAATATATATAACGCCTACTGTGGAAATGCCCAGACTTCGAAACTGAAATATCCAGACTATCCTGTACGGAAAGTGACGGTATATTAGCTCGAGGAAATGATTCCGATCTTTTCTGAAATGACTATGATGCCCTTCGTTTATCGTTCTTATGACCCCCGTGAACCTGTGGAGAGCGGCGCTTGAGGCTTCTCCTTTGAGTGTCTAGATTTGGAATTTTCGATAAAGATATCATGACCAAATTGCTTTTAGGGTGCACCGTAAAAAGAGATTTCGATAATATTTAAATTTAGTACATTACTCTAAAAAAGTTATTGGATGAGTGTAGGGCTTGATTTTTTTTAGATCCGTAATAATTTTAATTTTGTTTTTTTGAGATCCTACAAAATGGATAAAAGAGACTCTTGTAAGATCATTACTCTTTTTTTAAACTCTCGTAGCTAAAAAATCTATTTTCTTTTTTATTATGAAATTAAAAGCTTCAAAAATAATATAACATATTTATGAACATTTAAAAATTTTAAAAATAAACAGTCTAGATAATGTACTATTATTAAGACTTACAATTCATTTTTTCATTCATATCCATATATATAGAAGTCAAAATGATTAATTGGAGATTTTGTTAATAACTAAACAACATTTTTCAATTGGGTTATGACGTGTACCTTACTTCTATAGTATAAGGTTGAGACCTTATATAAACTTTTTCCGTGTCTATATATTTGATTGAAGGAAAAAATTTATATAAATTTGTGAGTTGCAACTTTACACAACTGAAGTAATGTGTGCTTCAAAAATCCAATAAAAAATTTATGCTAAGTAGCAAACTTAGTTGTAGAAATAAAATTGCAGTAACTTATATCGTCCAACTAAAATAGGGAAAATTGTTTCATGCGGGGTGGACCCCATTTCTACAATATGCGATCATAAGGTATAAAGCATCCATTCTAATGATGGATGCAAATAGGTGGTCTATCGGTCCAAATGTGTTTTCAATAGAATTCTTGTTTCTAATTCCTTAATTTTATTTATTTTTTTATATTCATAATCTCAATGTTAGAGATTACATGTCCTTAAAAATTATATCCAAAAATTCATCTTAAAAATAAAATTTTAAGAGATGACTCATTTCTACATGGACTCATAAAAAATGTGTCTAAGCTTGGTTCCCACCTTATATAAATTGTATCCTCTAAAATTTTAAACATATTGTTGCATTTTAATGGTACCCCCATTTGGACAAATTGAAATTACCCAAACTAACCTTTATAATAAAAGTTAATATCACTCTCTTTAGCATAAATCAACTTAAAATTCGACAAAATTTATAAAATAAGAGCCAAATATGTGAGAATATATGGTTACAAAAAAAAAAAACCTGTGTTTTAAAGCCGGATTTTGAATTGTCCGACCGCCCTGTTTATATATCAACTCAAACGGTGGTATGGATATATTAAACCAAAAAAAAATAGATAAAAATAATAAAACATATCAAAGATTTTAAAAGATCAACTTTGATCGTCCACCAACTAAATCCGATCTCGAAAACGCCAATTCTAATCTACACATAATCACCCACCCATCGAATCCGATCTTAAAAGTACCATTTCTAATCTACACCTAAGCAAGAAGCGGTATTGATTTGAAGGGCATTTCGGTCCTTGTGGAGAACAAAATTGGCTTAAGCCTATTTCTGATATTAAAGGGGCTCATAGTGGTATCGTTGTAGTGTTTACCATAGTATACGAAAAACGAGAGCGTGGAAGGCGGGGTGGTGTGTGTGGGACAGAGAAGACAGAATTATGAGGGCTTTGCATGCGCCCTAATTCCCCACCTTTTGCCTAACATCATCATCTACCATCTCATCTCAACACCATACACATCTATACATGTTGTATGCATCGTCCTATTCATACACATGCATGATGATGTGATAATGCTCATGACCCATGAATGGTGAAACATGCCCTAAAACCATTCATGCGATAAACATGCGGCCGCACCTATGGCAATGTGAAAATTGAGACTCATGCAATTTATATGAAAATGGGGAAAATGAGATGAGAGAATTCGACAAACAAGCAGGTTAAGGTAAATTATTTAGAGAAATAGCAAAGAATATGGAGTCAAATTATTTATTGAAACTTGTAAAGAGATAAAAATATGTGTAACTTTAAGGTTTACATTTAAGTTGCATTTCAAAAAAGTGCTTTGTCCGATTTACACAATGCATATTTCGATGGTCTATTTCCCACATATTTCGTGAAGCCATGGTGGCTGATATGCTTACAAAGAGGGGCTACATCTTATCAAAGAGTTAATGTTTGCTGTTTTCGTCTGCCAAAATTTATTTACCTTGCTTTTAACTCATGATTTAGCGCAAGTGCCATGTTCTAGGGTTTTATGGTAATGACCTGCAAACTTTTTTTTTCTTATTTCTTAATGAAAAACGGGTAAAAGGCCTTCTCCCCCACAGACTTACCCAAAAACAAGATAAGGCATATTTGGTCGGGAGTTTACTTTTAGGGAAAATATCATTTAAATGGTTGAAAGTTTCAAGGGTTCAAATGGTGACATATTTAACATTGGATGCGGTTTGTATAGAGCCTCGGCTTTAAACAATCAAACTAGAGCCCACCTTCACATAGTGTTGAGAAATATGGTTTCAATACTAGAATGTTTACGATAGCCTTAAACTATATTTTCATCTTAAGTTATAAAATTTAAAGCTTTAAAAATAGTATAGATCAAGCTGATGCAAGAAAACTTGAAAATCTTGAAAATTGACGGTCCAAAATTTAGTTACAAGATGCACGACTTTCAAAATTTGAAATCCATTTTTTTCTCATGTCCATGCATCTTTAAGTCGAGATGATCAATTTGATGATATTTGGGCATCAAAACAACCTCTTCTAGTGAAAGTTTTGAGGTAGACTCTAATTTGATTGTTTAGAGTTTAAGCTTTATATAAACTTTCCCCTTTAACATTTGAGGTGTTACGTTTAAATTTTTATTTCACTCGAGTATATCGTCAAAATGAACTTAAGAATTTCACAAATTTCCTTGTAAGGATTAGGTAATTTGACCTCCAAAAGGCTCCAATTGAATAATGAAAATACACTGTTTATTTAGGATTACAAATAAAAAACACCATATTCAGGGTTCATAATGAAAAACAACAAGTGGTATTTGTTGTCATTTGACACCCATATGCCTTGTATATTTGAAATAAAATAAATACTCCTAATTGTTCCTTATTACTAGCCATTCCTCATTACTAACCATGAACAATATGTTTTTTATTTGTAATCTTGAGTATGTCGTTATTCAATTAAGGCCTCTCCAGGTTCAAATTATTAAAATACTCTTAATGGTTTAGAATTCCCAATTCCCAACAAATACAATTCGAAAATTTTAAAATTTTTAAAGAGATGCTTGAGTGAAATAAATAAAAAAGTGATACCTTGAACGTTAAATGGAATCATCTGAATTCCTCTAATGATTTTCTCGGGGGTTTCAACTTTCAATCCCTTAAATTATAGTATCCCGACCTTTATTTATTTAGTTTTGGATTTATCTTCCTATATATTTTATTTAGTTGATTTTTATGAAAAAAAATTAGATAACAAATAAGTAAATTTTTTTTGGGTACGGTTTGTATAGAGGCTAGGCTCTAAACAATCAAATTAGAGCCTACATTCAAATAGTGTTGAGAAATGTGGTTTCAATACTATAAATCCTTTTGATAACCTTAAAATATAAATAAAGTTAAAAGCTTCAAAAATAGTGTAGATCGAGGGATCTATGAAAACTTGAAAATTTTTAAAATTGATGGTCCAAAAATGCGTTAATAAAATGCACTATTTTCAAAACTTGAAATCCTTTTTTTTTCTCATATCCATGCATCTTGATGTCGAGATCATCAATTTGAAGATATTTGGGACCTCTTCTAGTGAAATTTTTGAGGTAGGCTTGAGTATGATTTTTTAGAGCCTCGGCTCTATATAAACTGACAAATAAGTGACATTAGATATCTAATTGTGGAATATGAGATTGGTTTACAATACTGAGTTCTTATAGAAGTAGGAACCACAATATTGAGCACTGAGTTCTGGGCTAGACACTTGACACCAATTTCTAATGGTTACATCACCATTTTACTTTGAAGTTCCTATATACAGCTTGTTAGAATTCTGTTTGGGTGCTATTTTTTCAAACCAATGAGGTTTAACCTATTTCTTCCACTTGGATTGAAACTTCAAAAAATAACTGATTTTTAACCCAACTTTTATTTCTGCCAAATATTTTCAAGGATGTTGTATATGCCTTTTTCTAGAAACGTTAATCTTTGGATCTTGATAATAAATAGGATTTTCAAGAGATATTTTAAGGAACCTGGAGGCAAAAATAGTTACAAATAATATTTAAAAGTCATGCTCCTATTTATTCCCATTTTATGTATATATATTTTTTTGATAATTGGTAGGAATGGAATTCAAAGCATAATCTTTATTGGAGAAACTTTCGGAGCTATCATTATTAATTTTTTTCCGGTGAACCTTTATTAGTCTTTTGCAACTTAATTTTAGATGAAAATAATTTCCTATTTTCAATCATATTGACTAAATTTAACAGTTTCTACACCATTTATTTTAGAAAATATGTTCATGACATTAAACCCATTATATGACATCCCTTGTCGATAGACAATGTGAAATGCATGTGAACTAGTTCTTGGCCCTAGACTCTCATAGGCAAAGGGAGAGAGATTTAGTTGCTTAATTTTATTATATTTGAGAAATTTTGTTTCAGACTTTGTGCCTAAACAATGATATACCCTCAACCACCATATCTCAATCGAATGGTCAATGATGGTTGTGACATCTTTGTATCAAAAGTAAATGGTCTCATTGTATACAGTTTTAAAAGTAAAAAATTGGGTTAAAGTAAAAAATTGGGTAATATAAGAAATAATGACAAAATAAAACTGACTAAAAATGGAAAAAAAAATTGTTTATAGATATTAAACTTTAAATTGTTCAACATAAAATTTAAATAAAAATTTGTGGATGAAAAAATCCGAACCATATTATCTTTCTAAAGCATGCCACTTAGATCATTAAGAAAAATAATCTTATACAATATCTTACTTAGGCCAACATCCAAAAAGAAGAGTCATAGTCATCTTGATGTACATTAAAGAGACAAAAAACTATATATATTTTATTAGATTGCCTAATTATAGGACAAACAAATCAAAATAGTCCATGCACCAAAGAGAAGAAATAATACAAAAAAGAAAAAAAAAATAGATATCGAAATTACAAAAAATTCACAAAAAGCATACAAGATACCTTAAAAATAAATATGAACGCGGTCAACTTTAATAATATACAAAACATCCAAAGAAACATAGCATAATCCCAAACTAAAATGTAAATAGAAAGAACTAGACATAAAATAGAAAAAACCTATAACAAAATGAAAAATAAAGCGATTTTGAGAGAAAAATTACAGGCATGCAAGCAAAGCAATAACTCTATGACTGAGTTCTCACAAAAGTGAAAGGTCTTCTCAACTACGTAGTGGGGATCGGCATTAAGATAGATAACAACAGTGGAGCCATTATCTCGAAATCTAATGACAAGAGTTTGATGCCATGGGGATGATAAAAAAAATCCAAGCCACCTCATTGTTATATTTCAAGTAGTGATTAAAAAAACGGATATGGGAAGGAGATTTTCCACCCCCAAATCTTGATCTGGATCAGCAATTTGGATTGTTCTTTAATTGTTTAGACTAGCAATCCAAAAAATTAAAAAAAATAATAAAATTGAAGTTTATAGGGTGGGGACTTAAATGGGGGCCACAAAAAACATTAGATAAGCTTAAAAAAAAGAAAAAAAAAATACAAACCGGTTTATGAGGGGAACATGACTGGAACTTATACCATTATGAAATGGTTTAATCACGATCGATTCCTCATCCAAATAAGCAACCCGGATTGGAAAACAGGGTCAGCACTTCTTCAATTAAGAAGATTAGAGTCCTATAGTATTGCCACCTTGCTATTTCAAAATTTCCTTGTGGATTATCTTTCTTACCCCAACAAAATATGCCCTTGATTGCGGCTAGCAAATCTCTATTTTAGCAATGATCACAAGGAGGCCATTATCGCGGGCATATGAAGCATGAAACCGTTAATTTCTTTCCCTTTCTTGATTCCACAAATTTGGTCCCATGTTATTATGATATAAGGGTGACAAAGATATTTCCCTTTGTTTTCACAAAAAGCAAATTTGTTATCAATGATATGTACAACAAAAGTCTTCTTGATTAAACAATCCAATCCAATTGTCTAGGAACCCTCGTTGGCAAGGTGAACCAGCCATCTTAGGAACCGGTTTCGGTCGGCAAGGATCCTAATAAAAAAATAAGGATAAATGAGAAAAATAAAAAATTAAAAAGGTATATACCTTGAAATTAGACTTTCTAAGCATACCCCTCGTACAAAAAAGCTTTTGATACCAAATTATTAACCCAAACACTATTCATTTTTGCATCCACCCCCTGCAAGCAAAAAAGTTATCTTTTTTCTTTTGGACCTAAAAACAATAGTTGGACCGGTACAAGCCAATCCGACACATTTTTGTGTCAGACCGGCACATGCTAGGTATCACATTTTGGTAAAACAAAGTCTTATGTTGGTCCAAAAAATCAATATTTATTTTCTAAAGGGTGCGTGCAAAAATAAATTGTACTGGTTTAATAATGTGGTATAAAAAAGTATTGGGGGTGAAGGCATGCCTAAAAAGTACTAATTGGGGGTGTCTATAATTTTCTCTCGATAAATAATTCAAAAAGGCGTGGCTAGATTGGCATGTTTCTTGACAAAACCGGTTCTGACAAAGAACAATCTAATTCCTAGCAAGAACCACCAATTCCCATATATAAAGAAAGCCGGACCCATACCCCTAAAAACCGATCTTGGATCGAGCGATTTTGATCCCTATTTTAAAATATTGCGCCAATCAAACAAAATGAAAATACATTTCATCAAACAAAAGAGGAAATGTATTTCATCAAACAAAAAGGAAATGTATTTCTATATTTCCAAAAAGAGAAAGCAAAAGGATCTTAAACTTTATATGTGACTTGTTGTGCAAGGGGCAGAGAGAGGGGGGGAAATCCACCTTGTTCCCACATGACATTAATTGAGCTCTTTTGTGCTTTTCATCTTCCTAGCTTGTAAGTGGGGTAAAGCTTTCATGAGAGTGGGCACACTTATTGAGGTCCTAGAGATGCTCTTTTTCCAATTGCTGATATCTAATACTAGCTCCAAATTAGGCAAAAGAGCATACAACACCCAACATTGTTTGCTTCTTGTCTCCTCATCTAAAACATGCAAAGTCAATAGGTAACTAGGTATCACAATGATGATTCTTCTCCATCAATATTCATGTTTCTCTTGTCCTTCTCATTCCCATACTACTAACTAGAATTCTCTCTCTACAATTACTACTCTCTCTCTCTCCCCTATAGCAATCTCCCTCTCTCTCTATCTTTGTTCCTATATGGTTATTATTCTCTCTCTCTCTCTATCTTTGTTCCTATATGGTTATTATTCTCTCTCTCTCCGGTATGTCATTATATATAGAGAGAGAGAAAGTAGCAACATACACAAGCGAGTGCAAAAGAGAACATAGCATTTTGAGTATAGACAGCACTGTCCCTACAACATTTACTTTGGTTTTACCCTCCGATTGAGCATTTCGATTTGGAGATGAGTAGATAGAGTATAAAAAATAATATACATATATATATATATTAAGAGTAATGATCTTATAAAACTCCCTCCCACCCATGTGTGTAGGATCTTAAAAGATCACCATTAAATTTGACACGGATCTTTAAAAAAGTTATTACATGGGTGTGGAACATGACTGTTTTAGAGATTTGTGTCAAATTTAATAGTGATCTTTTGTGATACTACACACATAGGTAGGAAAGGGTCCTATAGGATCATTTTTCATTTTTTAATAAATAAAAATTTTATATCTTATAACTCCATCCTCAAAGTTTTTAAGGGTTTATAGATTTGCTTGATGTGAACCATTTTTTAAACTTTAAATTTCACAGATAAGGGGTGGAAATAGATTCCGAAGCTATTGTAGTAGTTTTCAGCACTAGAAAAGCATGTTTTGATAAGGTTCTATATTGCGCTTTGGTTTAATTGTTTAAGGTTGATGTTTTATATAAATTGCACCCAGACTTAAAAAAGGTTTATATCATTGTCAAGGGTTCATGTGGGAGGGATTTTGGTTTTTAAAACTTTTATTTTTAGTTATTTTTTGGTTGGCAGGGGATGGGAAGAAGAAGGCGGGGCAAACCGGGGGGGGGGATGTGGCCGTGTTCGAAAAACATTAGATAAGCCTCATATAAGAAAATGCATGAAAGGGGGTTTTTAGGGAGTCCGGGCCAATGCCAATACCTTTTGGTATCCAGTTTGTTCCCAATTGATTCTTGGCGCAAATCAATAATCTGGATCGAGATTTGTCGGGTTTCGAAATGTTGTATGATATGTTTTTGGATCGTTCTTTTTAGTTGTTTTAAAGATCATTTGGTCGAGAATGACCTGGGGCTTTAGTGGTAGTATTGTCGAGTCCCATGGTGAGATATCTTACTCCATTCTCATCAAAGAGTAGGGGCCCAAATCCGCACTAACTTACCACTTTTTTTACCCAAAAAGAAAAAAAGATTACTTGATCTGCATTATTTTTGGAACTCCAAATTCGTAATTAAAAAAAAATTTACTAGAATTTGAGTTAAGTGTATTGGCTCTTAAATTATTTGAAAACCAAGGTACTTTTCTTACCCAAAAAGAAAAAAAAAATCATTTGATCTGCATTATTTTTGAAACTCCAAATTTGTAATGAAAACAAATGTACTAGAATTTGAGTTAAAGTGTAATGACTCTTAAATTATTTGAAAACTAAGGTATACAAACGAGTTGATCGACTGAAGAAATGCTTTTCTTAAGAAAGAAGTACAGCAATACTTTGTGGCATGTTTGATTCGTGGAAGTGGCAGCTGCCTCTTCCTGAACCGTGGCTTCCCCAAAAAACTATATTTTAATGCTTTGGGAGCAGGGTGAAGAAACAACACACCAGCATCTCATTTCCCACATAGCAAACACAGGAAGGGCTATGAAGCCACCGCTTCCACAGAACATATTAGTCCTTGGAGATAGGTGATTTTGGTCATTTTTAAAAGAAAAAATATATAATGAGACCATTTATATTTGTTATATGAAGGTCATAACCAATTTTGACCATTGAATGCAAGGTTGAACTGATGTATTAGCTCCATCGACTAGGCTCAAAGTAAAGAAGTTTTTTAGAACTTTAGGACACACTCGAACAGTCAAATTTCACGTCGGATAGTTATAAATAATTGTGATCTCCTTGTACCAAAGATAAATTGTCTCGTAATACACAATTCCTATGTAAAAATAAACAGAGTTAGTCAACAATAAATAATTGTTAAAAACCTCAAACCAATTATTTACACTATACCTTCAATTACATAAAATGACCACATGGGTTTCATCAATCTGTATCCCACTCTTATTGTGCAAGCCAATTATTTAGAATATCCTCATAGGACAGAGAATCAACCCATTACCGAATTAAGATTTTATCAAGGATTATAAAATGATTATGGATAAATAGCATGTCAATCGAATGAAAGCTCTCTCTCTCAATCTAGATCGAGACATGCCATATTGCGTCTGCGACGCAATGGTGATTTTCTCTCTCTCTCTCTCCTTGGAAAATAGAGCATCTGAAAGGGAATTGTCAATTGTAGGAATTTCAAATCCACAAATAAGTGAGAAATGACCTGTTCAATATATTTATTTATGAAAAGTAGTTTGATAGGGCTGCACCCCTGTAAAAGTAAGTAAAGTCTCCCCTCCTAACTCATCCAAAATTACAATTCAGACATTGGAAAACCTTTATATTCATCATTTTATATTCATCATTTCAACTTGAACGTTATAGTTGTGAAAAAAAATTAGGCTTTCAAGCTCTAAAAATGGTGTATATTGTAGAAAATTATCTAGACTGTCCATTTCTCCTTAAAAATAAGTGTTCATAGATCCACAAGATCCGTACCCTTTTTTAAATTTCAAAATTTATTGTTGGTGTTGAAAATTGATTTTAAAGCCATCATAGAGATTTAATTTGCCGAAAGTGCTTTCCGTACAAGGATTTGCGGTGAGGCTTTATTTTGTTTTCATAAAGACTAGGCCTTATAAAAACCTCATCTTTTATTTATCTCTTTTGATTTAATTTTAAAAAGTACATCAAAATACCCATGATCATGAATTGGAATAATTGAATATGGATAGGACAATAAATAGTTGATGATTTAGATTATTTTGATAACTATATCATAAATTAATTTTAAATTCATGAAATTCTGGATCTAAGGTTGCATCAAAGTCATGGACCTTAACCCAGCTTTTTCTTTCCTAAAAAAATTATCTTTATTTTTTTGAAAAAAAAAATTCAGGAAGAAGTTCACTAGGGTAAAAAAGATGTGTCTTTTCTTTTCTTTTCTTTTTTTCTTTTTTTTTTAAGTTTAAGCAAATCCCTCCATTTTCATTGAAGGAGACTCCTTTTCTACAATCTTTTCCGCATGTGTATGTAGGGAGAGAGAGAGAGAAGCATCAAAGTCCAAATTAGAATTAGAGAGAAGAAGGCATCCTGTGGTCTCAGCCATTGAAACCACTCTGGTGATTTTAAGTGGGTTAGAGAGAGAGAGAGAGAGGCATCTTGGGGATGCAAAGCACAAATAAATCAAACACCCACTTTTCTTGTAATGAAATCCTATGTGATTGTAAAATCATTTGTAGGATGATTAGATTATACAAATGCTATTCCATTCATTGAACTCCCACTATGGACCAAGAATGCAATAACCTTTACATATGAATGGCTCTAATAGCTCATGTACTAGCATGACTTAATAGTTGTAGTTTTTAAACAATTGAGAGAATACTTTATGACTTCATTAATGTCCACATAAGTAGCATCTAAACAATTGATTTGATAAACACTAAACTTGTAGCTTTTGAATAAAATTTTTGAGGAAGAGATGGGGGGCATCATTACACATTGGGAATATATAATCCAAGGTCATGTTAGCCTCACTATAGCAAGAATCATAGTATTATCACAAATATACTTGTAAAGTTCATATTTGTTGTCTTATATTAGAAAACTAGGAAAAAAACTGATTCCATGACAGCAAAACAAATACATGGGTTATGGTACCAGATTTAGGGTTTCCAATCAAATTATTTGAAAAAATGGGGGAAAGAATGGCTTAGCTTTGCCCTAAATTAGATATTTTCCATGAAACCCCCGCGTGTTTTATAAAGGAGTGTTGAAGATAGGAGGGTGAATGGGCCAAGATTAAAGATATAGAAGACAAGGACGTTTAAATATCTCTAGTTTTAAAAGCGATATGTCGTTTTTTCAAGACAATATTTGTCTTTTACTGATAGAATTTAATGTGCATTTCAAAATACATAGGAGCAAAGAAGTATTATGAGTAAATGTTTTTATAATTATACATTTCTCTTGTTTTATAACTATGCACATATCTCTATCTCTCTCATATGTCACTAGAAGAGGTTGTTTTGATGCCCAAATATTCTCAAATTGATCATCTCGACATCAAGATGCACAAACATGATAAAAAAAATGAATTTCAAGTTTTGGAAATAGTGCATCTTTTAACGCGTTTTTGGACCGTCAATTTTCAAGATTTTCAAGTTTTTATAGATCTACTTGATCTACACTATTTTTGAAGCTTTAAATTTTATAATTAAAGATGAAAATATATCTTATGGCTATCACAAAGATTTCCAGTATTGAAACTATATTTCTCGACAATATTATAAGGTGGGCTCTAATTGCTTGTTTAGAGCCTCGGCTCTATTCAAAATGCACCAACTTATAACTTTCATTACTTAGAAGATTGATGTACACATTTATCAGGCTTTACAGAATTGACCTTTGCGACTATACAAATTTAGAATCTTGAAGGAGGCATAAAGACCCCATTACTAGTTAATCACTCCTCTCTTTTTTTTTCTTTTCTTTTTTTTTTCTTTTTTTTTTTTTTTTTTTTTTTTTTTGTCAGTTTATTAATAAGAATGGAACTCTACTCAAACCTAAACACTCTCTCTCTCAATATGAGTAAGTAAAAATGGAACCCTTGATAACATATTGTCTCTCTCTCAATATGAACGGTTAAAAATAGAACCTTTAATAACATATCGTCGATCTGCCATCCAAACCACCCAAGACAACAGCCCATACTTTCTCTCTCTAAACCAGGTCCATTATTGACTAAAAGATTCAAAAAAGAAAGGTAGATGACTAATAGGAAAACATAGTGTTTTTCTATCATTCATACACCGCAAAGGGTAATTTTGAAAACTAGAGGAATTCTACGTACTCCACAGGCAAAAGCACCTTGTTGTTGCATGTTTTCGAGGAAATAATAAAGCCAAGAACCATAGAGAGAGAGAAAGAGGAGAGAAAAGAGAGGAGAGAGAAGAGATGAGAGAGAGAGGAGAGAAAAGAGAGAAGAGAGAGAGAGAGTGAAGAGAGAGAGATCATTGGATTGCCTCCCGTAATTTGCTGAAGTTGACTTAGCAGAGCTCTGAGCATAATATTGGAAATAAGAGTCAATAGGCCATTGATCGTGATCCAAACAAAAAGAATCCAACGAGGAAGAAAACTAAAATTATTGTTTTAGAGAGAGAGAGAGAGAGAGAAACATAATTATGGTGGTACATTCCATCATCTTTTACCTAGGAGTAACAATCGATAATTCTATCAGAGCACTTTTCTTACTTGTTTTTGTGACTGGAGACAAAATTATGGAACTCCTCTCTCTCTCTCTC
>NW_006499905.1:936399-954316 GCF_000471905.2 Amborella trichopoda | reverse complement strand
GCATGAATATGAAAAAAAAAGTTATTGAGTCTCGAAAATAGTGCATCTTGCAACACATTATTTAGACGGTCCATTTTCAAGCTTTTCATATATTTATAGATCTACTTGATTTTAACTATTTTTGAAATTTAAAATTTTCTAATTAGGTATGAAAATAGACTTTAAGATAATACTAAGTATTTTTTAGAACAAAATTACATGTTATAATAAAATTTTAATGTACGCTTTAATTGGATTGTTTAAGGTTGCAACATTATAGAAATCACACTCTATCTTAAAATCTATTTTCATACCTAATTAGAAAATTTTAAATTCCAAAATGGTTAAAACAACATTAAAACAACATTTTCGATTGAGGCGCATCTGTGATTCTACATGTTAAGGTTGCAACCTTATATAAACTTTTCCCTACTTTTAATGGATATCTTGAAAAGTAAAAAAATCAGGTTTTTTTCAAAATTTAAAATAGGAGATGGTTTATATAAAGTTATAACTACATCATCCATTTTATTTGGAAAGTTAGATTTAATGTTGCATTGAAAAACTGTGCCACTTTTTTATACAATCTAAAAAAAAAAAAAGCTAACAAACATAACTATAATGAATATTAATATAGGTCGAATCCCAGCCGTCGGATCTTCATCTCGTGGTTCAAAATACATATCACTATTTTAATTTTATTTGTTTTTCTATAAATCTGATTAAGATGAAATTTTGGTTGTATATACCTAACATATTGCGCACCATATAAAAATATAAAAAAAAATTTATTTTCAATAATTTAAAATGATCAAATTACCCCCGTCATTTTTTAGGGTATTTCAATCATTTTATATTTTGAGAGATATCTTTTATATATTTTTTAATTGTGCACCTTATGTTTTAGTACACACAACTAAAATTTCATTATGATCAAATTTCTAAAAACAATATTAAAATTCATATAGTAATATGCATTTTGAATCACATGATGAAGATTTGACGGCTGAGATTCCACGTATATTACTATTTATTATAGCTGCCAAGTGTTCGGAATATTTACTCTATCTAAAAAAATATGTTAAATCGAACCTGGACCCGACCAGACCTGATCGAACCCAGACCCGACCCACCGAGTTCAATTTTTAAATCCATACCCGGACCTAGATCGAATCTACTCCTCGGATCTTGAGTCAAGTCTGGGTCCATTCTATCCCTAACCGTAGCCTTTTCTTTTTTTCCATAATGACTTTGAATGATAAAATATCTAATATGTACTTACCCAACCTAGCCTTGCAGGACCCACCAACAAAGCCAGATCCGGCCATCCATCTTAAGAGTAGGGGCCGCGCTTTTGACCTAGCCCAATCTCTGGGTCCCAAGCTATGCTCGGGCCAACCTTATACATGTTTTTCCTTTGTGCTTAAGGCAGTAAATGAGTTGGGTCATGGTAGCGTCGATCCCAACCAGGACACAACCCAAATGGGTTAAAGAAAACCTGACTGGGAGCCGGTTGGGCCCAAATAGGACAGGTCAAGTCGAGATCATAATATAGAAATTAAAGGCAATAATATATTGTAAACATTAAATGTATTGTGTTAGGTCGTCAGGTCGGGCAGACACCCGAGCAAGACCTGACCGAACTAAATTTGCCAAGTCCGACCGAGACCCGATCCGAGTTAGGTCAAATGAACCCAAAATCGACCCGCTTGGTCCATTTTAAAAAACATTTCACTTGCCCGCAAGTTCTTGACAAATCTCCTCTTGAAAGCTTATCCCTATATCTTCCAAATGAAACTTTGTTCAATAAGTTTCTTGATACAAACCATCCAAAAAAGATGCATACCGCTAAAATCAAGCCATACAAGACGACTTCCGTAAGGACTCCAACGATGCAATTTATGGAAAACTAACATCCCACAAACCCCATAATCCACATGGGCAAACTTCCAAAACTTATTAACCATTATTAAAGCTTAAGAGATATTTAAAGTTAAAAAATGATTTAACGGTACATATACATGTGAGCATTTATTAGATGTATTCAATATTATTTGACATTTAATACTCTTATTATGTAGTAAATTTTTTTTAAGGGTATTTTAAGTAATTATTCATGGGCAAAGTAAAAATTCATCATAGAAATTTTTTTTATTAATTATAGTTAAGAAAAACATCATCTACATAAAATGCGATATCACTGAGTATTAATGCTACTAAATTCCTATAGAAATATTAATTTATGGTTGAGGAAGAGGAGCCTGAGCTTCATGTTGCAGTGCAGGTGTCTGAGCCTGTTGTTGAGGACAAGGAGCCATTTGTTTAGAAGCATGATGACCGATCATGGTGAAGACAAAGAAGATTAAGGCGTGGAAAATAAACAGCCAAATATAGCAATGAGGAAAACAGCACCAATGCTTTAAAATGTATGAGAATAATCCCATTGTGGCAAAAAGCTTGTTAGGGACTTTTGATTCCCTGCAATTCGAATGATGAACATGGAAATTTTAGTTTAGGACAAAGCTGGTACCCTTGCCTTGAGGTTTTGATGCATCGACGGATGTACGTGTGGATAATGCAGTACCCCGTCTGAAGTCAATCTTGGGATTCAAATTTTCGCATATCGATAATTATGACAACCACTATCATGAATTTGAAAGGAAAAAAGTACTTTTTGTCAATTTTAAACAATCTTTTTGCATATTTTATTTTATTATTTCACATATCATTAGATCCACAGTATTTTTAGAGCTCCACAGTATTTTTAGAGCTGGAATCTACAGTCTAAAGAAGAAATATAATTCGAATGATTTAAGATGTGTTACATATTCCAAATCCATAAAAAACCAGGGTAGGCTCTTCCTCTGCATACCTGAGCATCCATTCACGGAAGGAGCTTGTATGATGCAGTCATTCGTTGTCTACTCTCTCTCTTCAAAGAGAAAAGTGAAGGCTCTGGTGATCTCTGTCTCTCTCCAACCTCTTTGTGAGGTAGTACATGGGAGATCATTTTCCCCTGATTTGCTTGGACTTTGGAGTATGTTTTGGAATAGTCCATTTCCTAAAGATTGAGTAGAAACTCCCAAAAGGGGCCATATATGTATAGACAAGCAAACACAAACAAAAAGACATTTTGCAGAAGAATATCTTGCTCAAAAGGAAAACTTTATATGTAGCGCCACCCACATATGCCAACAGACATTTTGTAAAATAGTAATGAAAGAAAAACTTTACATGTAGCGCCACCCGCATATGCCAAACTGCGAGCATCGAATATTATATTCATCACCCTGTTAAAAATAGCAGGACATGTCCAATGACAAAGAAATGGCTTTGGAACCATCGAAGAAATCTCTGGGTCTTTGTCAATTTATTCAATAATGTCATTGTAATATAAAAGCTAGAAAAAAAATAATACTAATACCCATTCAAATCCAACACCAAAAGAAATGGGTTGCTAGTCTCTAATTCTGCGTGTTTGGACAATGTCAAAAGACACTATGGTCCCTCGGGAACATAGTAGCCATCCATTACTCAGGTTATAACCTGGTCCAGTAGTTTTTATCAGGACCCAATATTTGGGGATGTAACCTGGTCAAGGCCTAAGCCCAGCCGAAAAAAATCGGCCTGGACAAGGACGGGCCCTGTATAAATGTGGAAAGAAAAAAGTTTGAATTTGTGTGACATTTAAAAAGTTTCGGGCCAAGACCAAGCTCGACACAAAAACCGCAGGCCAGCCCGAGGCCGTTAAGAGCCCTACTTATTGACTACCAAAAAAACCTCCTCTCATGGGCGAACACACCCAGAGCCATTCTTTTCCATATATATGTGCTCGCACCTAATGTCTTACCTCTCACCGCACCCATTGATTTCATCAAGGGTAGTGGTTCAAGTGCCACTCCTTGAATCCCCCAAACACCCACCACTGCAATAATATCAGTTGAACCCTCTTTTATGATACTGGTTTTCCATTTAATATTGAAAAAACAGACCTTGCAAATAGGGGTGGCAATGGGAAGAGTAGGATCCGGTTTGGCCCCGGCCTGGACCCAACCTGATTAGGTATCACCCGGATCTGGACTCAGATGAGGTCCCAGTGATTTGGACCCCGACCAGGGTCGGGTCTATGTCATTTGGACCCAAACACGGTTGGGAATTAAAAAAAATATTTTATTTTATATACTGTTTAGTATATTTCTAGATAGAGGTTTGCCTGCGGGGATATCGGGGATATACTCTAGTTGGGGACATAAATTTTTTCGGCTCATCTCTTTTAAGCATTCTAAATGCTGATAATTGAACCTCAGTTGATATATCAAATTTTCTATGAAAAGGTTTATATAAAGGTGAGGCCCTAAACTATCAAAACTAAGACGCACCTCAAAAATGCATTAGAAAAGGTTGTTTCAATGTTGAAAAACCCCCAATTCGATCATCTCGACCTCAATATGTATGGACATGAGAAATAATAGATTTCAAGTCTTGCAAATAATGCATCTTGTAACTAGACCACCAATTTTTAAAATTTTCAAATGTTTATAGATGTGCTCGACTTACATTATTTTTTAACTCTATAAACTTTATAATTTTTTCAAGCCATCATAAAGACTTTTTATACTGGAACAACGCATTTCAGCACTATTTGAATGTGTGCTTTTTATTTATTGTTTTGGGCCTCAGGCCTTTACAAACCACACCCTATGTACATAAAAAAATTTAAGGTTGAGGAAGAGGAGCCTGAGCTTCTTGTTGAGGTGGAGGTGGCTGAGCTTCTTGTTGAGGAAGAGGAGCGTTTTGTTTAGAAGCATGATCACCGATCAAGTAGAAGACAAGGAAGAATACGGCGTGGAAAATGAACATTATGCCCAACTTCCATAGCATGTGTCCATCAAAATGATAGCCAAATCTAGCAATGAGAAGAACAACACCAACGCTTAAAAGGTATGAGAATAGCCCCATTGTTGCAAAAAGCTTGTTGGGACTTTTGATTTCCTGCAATTTGAATCATGAACATGGAAATTTTAGAGAGAGAGAGAGAGAGAGAGCAGATTGTGATTACAGATTTTTTTATTCTATTGTAATTCTCCATCATGTAAATGAGAAGTCACAAGTCATTTCTCACAGACAGGGCGAGAGAGAGAGAGAGAGTTCATCAGGTAATGAATAAGAGGAGGCTTATAGAATTTCAATAGAGAGTTCAGAATATTTCATTTCAAAAGTCTGAAGTTCTTAAGAAAGTAGAATTAAGGAATCCAAGGTTCTGGGCATGGGTGCTAACTGCACTAAGGCACGCTAGACATGCTTCCTTTCATGGTAAAGTTTAAATAAGAAATTTGAACTTCATGACTCATCTTAAAGCATCCAATTTGACATCTAATTAGTGGAAATAGTTGTGACCTCATTATATAAAAGATAAACGGTCTCTTTATGGACAATCCCTTATGTTTATTCCCTCGATTTCAATCACATTCTGGTTTCCTTTAAGACAAAGTAAGTACTCTTACCTTCAAAACAAGGTTTTGGTGCTTCGGCCGATGTATGTGTGAATGATGCAATACCCTTTTTAAAGTCTATCTTGGGATTCAAATTTTTGCAGATCGATAATCATGACCACCACCATCATGAATCTGAAAAAAAAAAACAAAAAAAAAAACTTTAAGATATCAATTTTAAGCAATTCTTTTTGCATAGTTTATTTTATTATTTCACATATCATCAAATCCACACTATTTATTAGAGCCAAAATTGACCTTCTAAGAAAAAAATGTAATTTGAATCATATAAGATGTGTTACATGTTCTAAATCCATGAATAACCAGGGCAGGCTCTTCCTCTGCATAACTGAGCATCCATCTGCATCCACTCATGGAAGGGGCTTGTACTAGGCAATCATTTATAGTCTAGTCTCTCTCCAACCTCCTTGTGAGGTAGTACATGGACTTTTGAGTATGTTTTGGAATAGTTTTTTTCCTAGGGATCAATGTCTGATTAGAATCTTCCCCAATAGTGTCATATATGTATAGACAATAAAACACAAACATACAGACATTTTATAGAATATTTTGCGCGAAAACGAAGGGATAACTTTACATGTAGCACCACCCACATATGCCAAACTACGAACATTGAATAGTCTACGTATCACCCTGTTAAACATAACAGGACGTGAAATGGCTTCGCACCCATCAGAGTTTTCTCTGACCACATCCTCCTGTAAGCAAAGTGGGTCTTTGTGAATTTATTCAATAATGCTATTGTAATATAAAAGAAACAATTTTGTGTTTACTAATACCGATTAAAGTCCAACACCAAAAGAAATCGATGCTACTCTCTAACTCACTCCCTGTGTTACAACAATGTCAAAAGATGATATGCTCCCTCGGGAGCATAATAGCCATCCACAACTCAGGTTTAAACCATTCCAGGAGGTTTTATCAGGACCCCAATGTTTGGGGACGTATCCTTTTTAACCCCTGACACATGAAAAAAACAGGATTGAAAAAATCTTGCACAGGTAACTGTTTACATATGTGAATTGTTACGCATGGACCAAACGAGCCCTGATTGAAAGAAAAAGATCTTAAGATTAAAGGGAGACATTCAAAAAATATTTCTTCAAATTTCTTAAAATATCCATCAATTGATCAATAAACTGTATCCCTAAGTTTCATACCAAAAATTCCTCGTTTGTTTGTTTTTTTTTTTGGTTGTTTTTTTTCGTGAATATTCCTCGTTTGTTTGTTTTTTTTTTTGGTTGTTTTTTTTTGTGAATATTCCTCGTTTGTTTGTTTTTTTTTTGGGTTGTTTTTTTATGTGTATAGTTTGGCAGTAGTATTACTAATACTCACAAGTTGAACGATGGAGAAAATTCGTACTGTGCTCCAACAAGAGTACGTACTAAACGTTATTTAATGAAGAGAGATGAGATTACTCGAAAATCAATGGAACTTCATTTTGAATGTTTACTCGATATTTTCATTAATCGTCCAAAAGTGATATACAAATGGGAGCTATACAAAATTGTCAAATAGTTTATATACACTCAAATTCCTATTAATAGAAACCTTTTTTTTTAATTTGTTTTTGTTTTTGTGTTTGGTCTCTTTGTATATAATTCCGTTATGAGGAAAATATATCCATATTTTATATTTTTAAGTTTCATTTCTTGATAAACCCGGGATTTCAAAAGATATCTTTTAACTCCCTGTCATTTTGGACCTATTTTTTAACCTAAAGAAATGTGAAAAAAACATGCTATTTCTAAACTCAATTTTCTTTCGTTACTTATATACCCCAAACTTCTCTCTTTCTCTCTCTTCCTACATTTCTCTCTACTCCCGTATTTCTCCAAACACCTTTCTCCTCTCAATAATTTCTCACCTCCGTGAAGCCTCGATCTCTCTCTCTCTCTCTCTTTCTAGAAGTTTGAGAAGATGGCTTTTAAAAAATGTATGTCTTTTTAGATTTGTTTGGCCTAAAAAAACAGGTCTAAATTAACTCAAGGGTTAAAAAAAATAAAATCTACAATTTTGTCCCAAGATATCTTTTAAAACCTTGGGTCTATTGTGAAATAAAACTTAAAAATAAAAAGTATGAAGATATTTTCCCAAGTTTATATAAAGTGGACACCTTGGATTGTAGAATTAAAGTACACCTAAAAAATCCGTTAGAAAAGGCTATTTTGATGGGAGAAAACCATCTAATTGATCATCTTATTTGGACCATCAAGTTTCAAGATTTTCATGCATTTATAAATTTACTTGATTTGAACTATTTTTGGAGTCTAAAAGTTTATAATTAGAGACAAACCTAGATTCTCAAGCCAACCTAAGGATTTCCAATGCCAAAATTACAAAATTACATCTTATGACAAAGTTCAGATATACACCTTACTTGGATTAGTTGACATTAATGCCATTTAATTGGCCAAAAAATATAGATTACAAAAGCAAAGTAGGAAAGAAAATGGAAATATGTCGAAACAATTGCTCTAGAGGATTCGAGGGGACATAAGTATCACAATAGGACATGAAAAAGGAAAAAGTTTATATAAGGTTGCAAACCTTAAAATGTAGAACTACATATGCAACTCAAAAATCTATCAGAAAGGTTATTTTAATGTTGAAAAGCCCTCTAATTGGACATCTCGACAGCGAGATGTATGAATATGAAAAAAAAACAAAAGACTTTGAATCCTAAAAATAGTGCACCTTGCAACACATTATCTACACCGTCCATTTTCAAGATTTTCACAAGTTTATAGATCTAATTGATTTTAACTAATTTTAGAGTTTAAAATTTTATAATTAGATATGAAAACCGATTTTGAGATAATCCTAAAAAATTTTTACATCAAAATTACATATTATGATAAACTTTGGAGGTGCTCCTTAATTGGATTGTTCAAAGTTGCAACCTTATAGAAACCATGCCCTATAAAAAAAACATATCCAATGGAATGACAACTTGCAAAAACAATGAAATCTCTTATATAATGCTTCTCTCAATTGCCAGAAACGTATTCAATGAGCCTCCGATCAAGCTCAAAATGTCGAGCTAGTAGACCCTGCAATACATACAAGCGATAATTTAATCATTATCTTCAACAAAAAAGAGGAAAAGATGGATATTTTCATCCCTAATGAACCAATCATTTCATATATTTCATCAAAGAATAACTTTGAAATATTGAAATCAAAGAGAAGTTGGTAGATATTTTTCTTCCGCAATGAACCACGCATTTCAAATATCTCAGCAAAGAATAACTGGGAAATATTGAAATAGAAGAGATGATGAAACTCTCTGCACGTACTTGCATCTAAATTGAAGTTTCACAACCAAATAAACTGGACATTGAGCATAGAAATGAAAGCTTCGCATGTTTTTATTTTTCATTGGGTGCTAGGTTCCCTTAATATTATGGATATAACAATCTAAATAACTAAATTTGAGGAGAAGAGGCTGGTGACATAGGTGTTCTGGACAAATGAAGGATTGTTTTTGAGACAGAAGGTTAGTTTGAGGATGTAGTTTAAAGGCCAAAAATATGCCGATTTTCTTTCTATTTGTTTTTGGATTTAATTAACATTGTTCAAATTCCCTGAAGACATTCGCGGAATTTCTGTCAAGGACCAGGATTAGAAGCAAGATGTTACCGGTCAATGCTGTTTTTTTGTCTTTTCCTATAAAAATAGTATTTTGTTAATCAAAATGAGGTAAGGCAGAAAGAAAGTTAATGGGAAAATGCCGTTAAAAATTATTCTAATGTACAAGGTGATACAGGGGTGAATTACAGATTCCATGAGGGGAATATGGCATCCACTTAAGTTCACAAAGAAACCCTGAATCCGAACTTTAAAATCAATGCTATGAGGAAAAAAGGCTGATATAAAGTGCAGTTGTCATAGTGATGGATAGCAATGCCAAGGTCTGAAGGTCTTTGCAGGCATGATCAGAGCCTGCAGTCACAAGGGCTCAGTGAGATCACTAATAACAGAAATACAGACCACAAAGTGCATCTCAGCATTTTATAAGATTACAATGATGGAGAGCAACATGCTGAATGCGAATATGGGGTTGAAGAGGGAAGATGCTGCTTGTCCATCAAAGCTTACAAAACTAAATGTGAGAGATACCAGATGGATAAAGCATACTATATATACCATGTTTGCCGTATGTATTATTATAGGACATCAGTAAATCGATGGTGATGTACTCTGAGGAAAGTCAGTGAGCATATTGATTTCCTAGCCAAAGAGGTGAGTGCGTTGACAGGCTATTTCAACTTTCAACTATATTATTTGCCACTCTGATGACACCTTTTTCCCATGTACGTCTTCTTCTGGTTGTGTAAAAATGATGTACAATCATCATCATCAAAACCTTTTTCCAACCAGAAGAAGTAATTGGAATGGCCTTAATAGAAGTATACATGCAATCTCTAATTCAATGATAAAAGTAAACAATAAATAATTGAATGGCCAAAAGCAATTAATCAACAAAACTTCAACAATAAAAGTTAAATATAAAAAGTAATTGGAATGGCCTAAGTAGTTGAACAACAAAATTTATTTCCAAATCAAACAAGTTATTTGAATAAGCAAGCTAGGTTCTAAATTTATTGGGAACATTTGAGATATTTCATGCGAATACATTTCAAAAGAAAACCCAACAAATTATCGTGACAAGTTATTGATAACCTTGATTTAGAAGTTGTAAACTGATAAACATGAGGAGGCAACTATAAACTTTACCAAGCAGTACCTTGGTTATAGTTGATGCAGACGCCTTTGATTCAAAATCCACCTCAGGATAACGAGCAATTTCTATGGCCTTGTCAAATAATATATATGTCGGAAGTTGCCCATGTGTCACTGCCATCAATCATAAATAAAATAAAATAATAAAAAAGCATACAGTTAAGTTCCATGGAATGTTTCATAAGTTTCATTGAATAACATGTTAAGCCTGGAATATTAAACAAGCAAGATTGCCAATAATATATCACCCATAGATAATTAGCAAAGAATAAATACCACCCAAAGATATTCCAAATTTTTCTGCAGCATTTGGGAAGAGCCCCAAATCAACCATACCAAAAGACAGACTATTGTTTGAATACCTGGTAGGAAAAAAACAAATATAAGCATTCAGATATGTTCAGATTCAGTTAATTACAAAGAATAACAAAATCCTGAACACTAACACACTACCAAGTTAGTATTCTAATTAAAGCAGTCTTAATCCAAAAAGTCATTTCACTCACCCCGTAATATTGGACACAAACCTGACACCTGAACTTTCGACACCTCGTGACACATTAATTTTTATATTTATTTCATAATTTTTTATATTTATTACAATAGTTTATATAGATACTAAAAAATTATTATATATCTTAATAAACCTTATGGATACACAAATTTATGCAATTTACCTCCTATAACATTTAAGGTTTTTTTTATTTCAAGCTTTCAGAAAAGTTAATAAAAATATTGTTATATGAACGATAGTGTTTTAGTTAAGGACACGGTTTCTATACGGCCAGTCTGCATATTGTAGAAATGCGGGCTTGGCAATAAATATATTTTTTAAATATAATTTGATCCTAATTTTTAGAGAATATATAATCTTTAACATGGAGATCATGAATATGGGGAAAAAAAAATTGAAGACTAAGAAAAATAATTATATTAAAAAAACATTTGGTCCGTTAGTTACACTTGTTTTTAGATGGACCACCTATTTGCATCCATCTTTAAGATGGATGCTTTATACCAATGTTATCAAATTCGCTTCGCTTCGGCCAACGAGGTTCAAAGCCTTCGGTTTTAAGGCATAAACCGAAGAGAAGCGAAGCCTGGTGTTGTCGTTTCGGTCAGATCCGGATCGCTTCAGGCTACTTCGGTCAAATTCGGACCGCTTCGGGTTTGCTTCAGGTATGCTTCAAGTATGCTTCGGCTAGCAAAGAAATAGTTATATAAATATATTTTTTATTTTTAGTTTTTTCTATTATTTGTATATATTTTATATATAATTATTTAATTATTTATACTAAATTAAATAAATAAAAAAAAGGCCTAAGTCTTCCCCCGAATCGACCGAAGCACCGAATTGCTGCATTTTTCTCACCAAACCGTAGAAGACTCCGAAACGAATCTGACAACATTGCTTTATACCTCTGGGCCGCATATTATAGAAATGCAGTCCAACTAGCATGAAACAATTTTCCTTTAGTTAATATTCTTTTATTTATAAAGAACATGTGTGTCATATTGTTTCCATTATATAATCACCACAGGTGATTCTTAAGTGCCATCTAAGATATCTTTGATCTGTCAGGGATGGACATCTGTGTTGGAGTCTATGCAACACTAAACAATAATTAAAATTCATCAATAAAAAAATAATTTAATTTCATCAACATCAACTGAGAGCCATCAACTTGAAGTGTTTTGCTTCCTCAACAACTGCATTACTAAAATAGAAGATAATAAAAATCTCACGTGATTGACAGATCAGCTAAAATGCGACTAGTTCGTATGCATTTGGATGACCACAAAGTCCGGAACTCCACCTACGAAGCAAACAAAAAGTCATTACCAACTTGAAGAATTCAACAGAATAAATATTTTTCTAGGAACAATCAGACATCCAACAATGGCATGAAATTGTAAGTGCCCAATGTGTACAAGATTCCAGATTCTCAGAATTTATTTAAAAGCTCCAATAAATGTATGCTATTAATTTTGCTCTTTTGTGACTTGTTTCATTTCTGATAAATAACTTAGTAACTCATAACTCATAAATAACTTAGTCAAATCCATTGCTTTGAACACATAGATACTTCTTAACATTCACATTTCACAATGGCATCAAGGAACTCTACTCATTAAGCCAATAATGTGCAAGAGTAATTCGAATCATAGTTGTTGGAGGCGGACGAGGGAGTGGGTATGCGATTAAGAGGAGGGGATCATTGGTTGCTAGAAGTTGTTAGCTTGGGAGCGCCATGGAAGCACCATAGAATAAATATATAAAAAAGGAAAATTTTGAAAAAATAAAATAAACATAATCATTTGAAATAATATTTAGATGCATAATCAATATCTTTTTGTACGTACCAGTAAATTTACTCAAAGAGAATTTGAGAGTAGTAACTCATATTTATTAACTCAAAGTAACATACAAGTCCTTCACAGTAATATACTCGCATTGTAAATGAAACGAAGGATATTATTTTAGTCAACTCAAATCATATAAATGCCCTAATAATTCCTTCATTTCAAACTATTAAAAGAAAAAAAGGAAGAGAGAGCAAATAATTTTAAAGGAAATTTATCAAACTACCAATAAGAAATGAATAAGTTAACACTTTGCCCATATCTTTTGACTTAATTTTAAAATACCCATAAAAAATACATTGTCTTGAGTTGGACTAGTTGTAAATGGGCAAATTGTTATAGAGTTCATCTATTAGGGGTGACCTTATAAATTCCTTAAATATAAACAAGAGAAAAAGATAGATGGGGGAGAGAGATTACTCTCTCTATTGTATGCATACATTTTGTAAAATAGAGGGGGAGAGGGATTACTCTCTCTATTGTATGCATACATTTTGTAAAATAGAGTCCTGAGTTTTTCCTGAACTAATTACCTATCATTAAAATAGATTTCTGAGTTTTTCACTGTGAGCATACTTAACAAGCTATTGTGTTGCTAGCATTGTGATCAATTTACGGAAATATTACAGACACGGGTATCAAATTAATTAGTTAACTCATAATGTGAAATACATGATGACAAGGCAATGCGTCCTGAATGTGCGATTATGCGTCGTGAATATAAGCAAAAGAGGATGTTAATGAGTGGTATAGAGAAAGAACAAACCAACCAAAACCTGGAAGTGTTGCCTTCAGTGAGAAGAACTTCCAACTGCAATGGTGTCAGACGAGTTGAATTGCCTAGCAAAACAGAATAATTGTCATTTTAGCAATTGTTATTTACTTGAACTTCTTTTGCTACTCATGTTCGTGTGAGTTCGTATCCAGGAAATACATGGAATGAAACTAATGACCTGTCACAGAAGTTTCAACAACTTGGTTTAGCAAACATTGAAAAGAACAGGCAAACCCTGAGAATTTCATTTTAAAACTCAGACACCAAACACGAGCAACGAACCTCATCATTGAGAAGGCCAGTTATACCCTGGACTGTCAAGTAACGTATTTCAGCATCATACACATCAGTTTTCGTGCTTATACAGCCACAGTCATGTCCTCGCGACCAAAAATAAGAGATACACTTCTTGAAGTTTTTCAATGCACTCCTTTATTGTGTATGTGTTCTCCACCTTTATCACAACAGCATCCTTTACTCCTTTATATTGCATAAGTAGACATGGTGAATAAATTTAGTTTTATTGCAAGATCAGAGGGTTTTTTTTTTAGAGTTATTTTATTTTATTAAACAATAAAAAGAGTTTACAAAATCATGTATTTCAGAATCTTATAGACATGGGAACAATTCCTCTTAGTATACTCACCACAGTCTATGCTTCTACATCTGTAAATAATGGAAGTTTACTTGATGTTTTCAGGTTTTATTACTGCATTGTGAGGCACTGTCCACCTTTATAGAAATAGTATCCTTTATATTGCAATATGCATGCCTGTAAAGTACGCTTTATAGTAAATTCAAGATCTGATTTTCATTTCCCGAACACATTCTCTCAAATGGTAACAGATTCAAGGATTCTTAATATGGGGATTGCACTCCTAATATAAAGATTGCATCCATGAAAACATGCACTCTTCATCCAAACGTTTCACCACACGTAGGCAATGTGCCGCAGCCAAAAAATAGAGGTACAAACTTTAGACGTAATATTCATGATGGTTGGGGAAGCAATTGCAAGCGTATGAACCCGGAAGGTAATAAATTTGAATAGGATTCCTGAAAACTATGAAAAAACTTTAGAAGTCACAATCACAATGGGTGGGGAGGCCATAGCAGAAGTATGAGTGGGAATGCGAAGGCAAACAATATGAGTGGGAATGCGAAGGCAAACAATCTGTACAGGACTCACACAAAGACAATGAGGAATCACTCCGCTAGTGGTGTTTCCCCACCCCGAAGGAAGATTGAGGTCTCTAAGATAGAAACCATTTTTTGTTGGTTTTATTACTTACGCTATAGCATGGTATAGCAAAGGAAATTCTAAGAAATTTGGCCCGTTGGGAATGGGCATCACACCCTCTGGACTCTGGACACGACTCGACTTTCAATGTGCAGATGAGTATGGGTAATCGGCACCTTCTGGAAGAGAAAGAAACCTCGCTAGCCCGGGGAGACCTAACAGAATTATCAAAAGGTATTATGAATCCGACAATAGGGCAGGGGAAGCAGTGGACGGAATCTATCTTAAAACAATCTCTCATCCACAGCCTTGGGTGGCCCACAGATGTACTGACCCGTAAAAGTCTATGGCTGGCAAGTGAGCGTTTTTTTGAACGATTCGCTACTTCAATAGTAGTACTTTAGTCTTAGTAGCTTTTCTTAATCTGAAAAAGGCGAGCATGCCGGTTGCCCGGTCGCCTATGCTATTAGGAGTTGTCCAACAATATGTCGTTCGCTCTACTGTTGGACAAGTCCTAATAGCAAAGGCTTTTAGAAACATGGGACTCAACTTAGGATAAATGCCTACTAGTTTCCAAAGTAAACCTTATTGTATTGGTCGAACAGATGTTAGCCTTTGGAACTCAAGTAGCCCGTTGATCACTCTTTATAGTATAGTGTTGCCTTATAACCAGTTAATTAAGTACCAAACAGTACTAACTAAAAACAACTCCATCCTTGTTCAGTTCCTACGAACTCAAATAGTAGTCAACCAAACTCCACTATCCCTGCTGGAAAGAGTGGGATGGCAGCGAACTGCTTCTTCATGAGCAGGGCCATTTCTGGGGACTCGAACAGAACCACCCACCGACGATGCAAGCTATTCCTCGCTACCAGCCTGCAGTAGCTTCCTCATTAGTGGCAAGGGAAGGTGAAGCTGGCAATCCATGAGCTAGTCGCATAAAAGGTACCACTAAAGATACAGCACAAGGCTTTATATCCCACTGATAAACAGTAGAGTAGACAATATCACAGGGCAGAATAACATTTTCCTAGATATTTTGGTATCCATCTAGCCCCAGAAAACTATCTTTAGACATTTAGAGTTTAGGCTTTAGGCCATAAAGACAATAACCGGCAAGTTACGTGGTTCCTTTCCAGCCCCTAACAAATATATTGAACATTATGTCACTAGAAAACATGGTGATATTCAGATTGCTATAATGCCCCAACACAAGAAAATTCCCAAGTTCGATTAGCTTCTTATCAACAGAAAAATACAACTCTTACCCAAATTCTTGACTGACTGAGACTTTAACTGGAAAATAACAAGATATTTCTATATGCAGTTTGTGCATCCCAAGTTCCCCTGATGCAATTCCTCCTGGAAACTTCCGAGTGTAAGATTTTAAATGGACTTTCAGTGTATAGGTCAGGGAATTTTCAATGATTAGCTTCCTCCCATCCAGCAATCCATTCCTGACATGCCGAAAATTCTCCATGTTTTTATACTTATTGATGATTTATTTTTTTATAGGACACAAGATGCATGTCTCACTATTTCTAATCAGACTACCTTATCTGATCATCTATAAAGTGTGTCGATCAATACATCTTTTTATGGGACACAAGATGCATGTCTCACTATTTCTAATCAGACTACCTTATCTGATCATCTATAAAGTGTGTCACTGCTATAATTTGTCAAAGTTAAAACAAACAAATTTGTGCCTAGTGGCACCCAAACAAATAGTGGCTTTCATATAGTTTAGAAACATTAATGTCAGTTGCAAACACCTTTAGCAATGTGTAATTTTCTCTTGATGTGTAGCATGCAAAGATGAGCCAAAAGAGTAAGAAGGAAGAATTTCGAAGTGATAAAGGAAGTTTTTAAGCATACCTAAACCAGAAAAAGCAGGTTGTCGAGTCAGAATTGACACAACTGAAAGAGATAAAACAAACAATTCGGTCAAATGGATGCCAACACAATGCTTATTATTGTTTTAAAAAAAGACGACAAATGCCGCATATAGCCACAGAAAATAAAAAAGATATAAAAGTAATGTGTAGCATGTATAAAAGAAAAAAAAAATCTCTTTTGGTCCTCTAGAAGTTTGCTGCACTAGTATGATGCTACATATATCTAGTTCTCACGTGTATTACAAAGTTACAAAATGCAAATACTACCTTCGGTAACAAATTATGAAATGTGCAATCAATAGTTCAGATTACTTGGGGCTTTCCTTCAATATTAGAATAAGCATTTTCCCTCAATTCTGATTCAAATGCTTTGGTCTGAGAATGTACCTGAGAGACCCAACAAGTACCAATAGGCTAAGTGATAGTCCAATACTAAAGCAACCATGATAAGGAAACCCTGAAACCCAAAATCAAGAGAAGAAAGATACATTCAAGGTCACAAAATTGTACGACAATAAAATCTAATAAAGAAGAACAGAAAAAAAAGATAAGTAAGATAACAGACAAGTTACCACTACAATAATTATTTCAAGGGCATGTATACTATAACCCAAAGGATATGGTGATGAAGAGATTGCAAGCCACTATTTAGATAACAGACAAGTTACCACTACAATAATTTCATCAGAAGGTGATGGATGACGTTCCAATGGATTATGAGTTCACAGTAAGTCCATTGAGTTATAGTATTCTTAATTATGAAGCATCAAACAAAAACGTACACTGTAAAGGAATTAATGGGATTTCCTAGAAGGCATGAATGACAGATTAGTGACTAGGGAGGAAAGGAAAGGTTCCAATAATATGACATGATATACAGTTTTGTGTTAATTGCAGCATTCTACAGTCTACACAATGGATTGAATAACTAAATTTACACAATGGAGTGAATAGTTAAACTTAGAGAGGCAAATGAGAATACCTTTGCATATAAAAAAGTATCAGCGATGAACGCTTCCCAGGTTTCGGCTTTAATCAACTGTAGTATGAAAACAAGGCAAAGACAACCATCAAGTCACCTTAAATTAATATTAAATGGAAAAAGTTTATATAAGGTTGCAACCTTAAAATGTAGAAATACAGATGCACCTCAAAAATCCATTGGAAAAGGTTGTTTTAATGTTCCCTCTAATTGATCATCTCATCGATGAGATGTATGAATATAAAAAAAAAAAAATTTGAGTCCCAGAAATAGTGCATCTTGTAACACATTATCTAGACCGTCCATTTTCAAGATTTTCAAGTTTATTGATCTACTTGATTTTAACCATTTTTGGAATTTAAAATTTTATAATTAAATATGAAAATAGATTTTGAGATAATCCAAAGAGTTTTTTACACC
>NW_006499905.1:894379-936173 GCF_000471905.2 Amborella trichopoda | reverse complement strand
ATATTAAATATATTGTCATTTAATGTAATATGTACAGAATGCTCCCATGCCAAATTGACACCCCACATGAAATAACTCTGCTTGCAGATAGACATAAAGTTCAAAAAGATGAGAAGTCAACCACTATGATTTGCTAACTCTTCTACATTTGGTTGCAATTTGAATTGAAATTCTAGACATCAGGAAATCTCAAAGTCTAATTGATGTTAAGACTTGAACTTTATTGTGATATTGCCTTTATTAAACTAAAAAGCCCAATTACTTTTCAATTGACATTCATTCCAGAAACATTCAAGGGATATTTAAGCATTTATCCTTGATGATTAGATGGCAATTCCTACCTTTCGAACAAAGACAAACAATTAAAAACGTTATATCCTATCCAATCTGTAGATGACCATTTATTCTTTATTGAACTAATGCATTTAATCCCATTTTCACCATTTTCTATGGAAAGTAATACCAATTTCCTGAAAAATATTATTCTCCTCCATTATACATTTACATTCCGCATACATTTGCAACAATAACTGTTGGGCCCACTAGATCGAGCCCTATGGCAAAAACTGTCGATACGCACAGTGGAACCCAAATATGGGACAAAATACACCAAAATTCATGCATGTGTATACAAGTGAAAATAGCAAGCAATAAATAGAATAAACACTGAGACCAAATTTAAGTAGTTCACCTTTTTAGACTATGTCCATAGGAGAGAGATCAGATCCACTATTTAAAATTAAAAATAATGATTACCCAATCATCCAAGAAGTAAGCTTTCTTGGGCTCTCTGACTTCTTCTGCAGGATTTTCTCTCTCTAGGATTTCCCTTCTCAGAGGTTCTTCTCTCTCATAGGCTTTCTTCTCGTTCTCTCTCTGACAGGCTTCTCTCTCTCTCTTCTTCTTCTTTTCTCTAATAAAAGGTTTACTCTCTCAGCAATGAAGAGACATACCAAGAAGAGGCACCTATATCAAGAGAGGAACTCAACATCATAAGAAAAATCACAGGCACTCACGTGTGCCTTTTTATGTGGAATGAAATTTTTTTCATACTCTCTAAGAAAGATAAGTAGAACCGATGCATGTGATTGATCAAGAGTTAAGAAACTCTCTCAACCTCTCACATGACGTTTATTTCATTCCAACCACCAAAATGACTTGATCAACAAGTCATAGGTTGAAGTTTCCAAAACTGTTCCTATTAATTTGGACAATCATGTGAACGTCGCTCTCAACATGGGATGGGATTCTCCCAACAATCTACTGCTCCTGTCCCATGGGGGAGGATCTCTTCCATAGATTAACTAGGTGCTCAGATTGCACCCATGCCAGCCATGCTTTTGCACAACTCTTGGTTGTCTCTGGTCAAGGTCTTTGTCATCATATCTGATGTATTCTTGTCAGTATGGATCTTCTCTGGCTACAAAACTTCTCAAAATCATCTGAAATCAAACGGTAACGCACATCAATGTGCTTCATTCTTGAATAGAAGCTAACATTCTTATTCAAGTGGATAGCGCTTTGACTGTCACAATGGATGATATACCTGTTTCAAGCTCAGCTCTTAGAGGAATCTCTTCATCCATATCATCTTCTTGTAAGCTTCTAAGACTGCAATGTATTCTACCTTTGTGGTCGACAGAATCACACACTTCTACAATTTGGACTGCCATGAACCAGCTTTGCCTACAAAAGTGAACAGGCATCCCGAGATTGACTTCTTGGAGTCCATATCTCTAGCCATATCTGCAACACACTTTTACATTGAATCTTTTTGGCTACTTTATATACATCTCTTCCTCCAAATCACCATGGAGAAAGGCAGTCTTGATATCTATCTTTTCTATATCTAGATTCAAGCTTGCAGTCAGGCCTAACACCATATGAATTGATGAAATTTGCACCCCGGGGAGAAAAAATTCCATAGAAGTTGATACCCCTTTTCTGCCCGAAACCTTTCACAACCAACCTGGACTTGTACCTTGGTTGTGAGCTCTTTTCTTTAATCTTTAGCCTGAATACCCACTTGTTCTTTAGTGCCTTCTTGCCTTTAGGAAACTTTACTAGGTCAAAGGTGTGGTTCTTATACAAAGACTTCATCTTCTCGTGCATAGCTTTAAATCACTCCTCTTTATGTTTGTTGGCTTGAGCTACCTGATAGCTTTCGAGTTCACCCCTTCAATGTATAAGATATACTGTGATGCAGGGTATTTGGTAGAGGGCTTATGTTCTCTAAAAGACCTTTTTGGTTCAACTGTAGGTGGCACTCCTTGAACAGGTTGCTCCCCTTACTTCACATCACTTGGAACTGACATGTCAAACTCTTGGGACCCATCCTCTTGTTGCACTTCTCCCTAGTCTTCATGTCCCATTGAAGGAAGAACTATGACCGATTTTGAATCATTGAAGATCCGTGGCTTTTCTTACTTATCTATGTCTTCAATTGCAAGGTCTTCTTGAAATACCACATCCCTACTCCTAATCACCTTCATACTCTCAAAATCTCATATCGTGTAGCCGAACTCTTCATTTAAGTACCTTAAGAAGATGTATAGGAGTGCTTTCTCATCTAACTTGGATCTTTGTTCCTTTGGCACGTGCACAAATGCCTTGCACCCGAACACCCTCAAGTGCGAATAAGAGATATCTCTTCCGGTCGAAACTCTCTCTGAGATTTTGCCATCTAGAGGAAATAATGGTGATCTATTTATTAGGCAGTATATTATGAGAACTGCTTCACCTTAATACGACTTTGGTAACTTGGCGGCGGATAGCATGCTCCCAATTCTCTCCATAATGGTGTGATTCATTATTTCTACTGCACCATTATGTTGGGGGCTATATGGCACTATCTTTTTGTGCCTTATGCCATGTGAAACAGTAGCTTTTGAAAGCATTTGAGGTGTACTCTCCCCCATTGTCTGATCTGAGACACTTCAAGAATTTACATGTCTCCCTTTCCACCTTAATATGAAAATTCTAAAAGATCTTAAACACCCGATCTTTCGATTCCATTAAGTATACCCACACCTTTCTTGAAACATCATCGATGAAGTTGACGAAGTATGATGTGCCACCAAGCGACTTGACATCCATAGGACTACACACATCTTAATACACCAGATCTAAGATTTTCGTATCTTTAGAGCTCTTACTTGAGAATAAGACTCTATGTTGTTTGCTTATGGTCACATGGGGTTAGAGATGTATTTTTTATACAGGGAAGAATATGCTTATTTCCTAAGATTTGTATTCTATTTTTACTCATGTGGCTAAGATGCTTGTGCCATAAGTCTAGTACAGGTTATTCCATGATGGCATTAAATTTGTCATTAGAGACTCGCACTTGTGTTCTATGAAGTGAATAATACTTTTTGCCTTTCGCACGACAAGAAATCCCTTCGTTAGTTTTAGTGTCCCTTAACGAACATTGAATGGTACCTTTCCTCATCTAAACACCCTCCTGAGATGAGGTTCAGACAAATATCTGGTACATATTTGACGTCATTTAGCAGCAACTTCATCCCAATGTCAATCTTGATGTGTACATCTCCCTTAGGCACAATCTTTGAGGAACCACTATTCCCCATCTTTACGAAGCCAAAGCCTCCCTCTCTGCAACAAGCAAACAACGTCTATGTAGAATAACATGAAATGATGCTCCGGTATCTACAACCTAGTTAGAGTTGCATAAATTTGATGCAATATTAATGCACCCGTTACCACAGTTTTCAACCATGCCAACATTTGTGGTCACGACAGTGGTTTGCTTGTCATCATCCTTGCCATTGTCCTCAATCTACTCTTTCTTGGTCTTTCGGCACTCTTTTCTTGATGTGCTCATTCTTTCCACAATGATAACATGTGACCCCTTTTCTCGACTTCAATCTAGATTTATCCTTAGATCGGTTTTGGTCCCTATTTTTGGACCTTCCTCAATTTATGAAAAGAGCTTGCGAGTTCAATAAGTCTGAGGATCTTCTTCTCGTCTTCTCATTCAGCAGACTATTAGTGACTTGACTTATAGTCACTATCCCATCAAGTGTTGAGTTACTTACGAAGACTACCAAGGTCTCTCAATCGCCCGGTAATGAACCAAACAAAAACAGAGCTTGTAGCTCATCTTCTAGGAACAAGTTCATCGTTGCGAGTCGGTTAACAATACTTTGCACCTCATTTAAGTGCTCTGCAATGGATCCCTAGTCTCTGAACTTCATGTTGACCAATTTCTAAATCAAGAACACCTTATTTCCGGTGGTCTTTCTCTCGTACAAGTCATGCAGCTTATCCCACAATGACTTGGTGAATGTCTCCGTCAACATGGTGGAACACATTTGTGTCCAACCATTATCGAATAAATCCAAGAACCTTTCGATCCAGCCTCTTCCGCTCATCATCAATCATACCTTCGGGCTTGTGTTCTACCCCTTCAATGGGTATGTACAAGTTCCTACAATATAGAAGCTCTTCCATCTTCAGCTTCCAGATGATCCAATTATTCTCATTTAGTGATATCATCCTACTACCGGTATTGGAATCCTTTAATACACACATACAATCTTCATACCCCCCTTCTCCCTTTCTTCTTTTCACTGGCGGTTAGGGCGGATCACTATCTGTTAAAGTCCATTCAACGGTTAAGAGCTTCTGGCAGTTAAAGTGCCTCCGTTGGTTAAGATCCTCCCCCATGTGATAGGAGGGAGAGATTGTTGGGAGAATCTTATCCCATGTTTGAAGCGACCTTCACGTGGTTGTCCAAATTAATAGGGGCAGTTTTGAAAACTCCAACGTATGACTTGATAATTAAGTAATTAGGTGGTTGGAATGAAATGGACATCAGTTGAGAGGTTGAGAGAGTTTATTAACTCTTTACCAATCACATTCAAAGATTTACCTTCTCTCTCTTAAGGAGAAAGAAAGAATAAAAAAAAGTGCATTCCACATAAAAAGCCTCACATGAGGGCCCAAACTTTTCTTATGATATTGAGTTCCTCTCTTGATGTACGTGCCTCTTTTTGGTATGTCTCTTCATTGTTGAGAGATATAGTAAACCTTCTATTAGAGAGAAGAAGAAGAAATGAGAGAAAGTGATCTTTCTTGTTAGAGAGAAGAAGAGAGAGACAGAAGCTTGATAGAGAAAGAAGGGGAAGAAAGCCTCTAAGAGAGAAGAACCTTAGAGAAGGAAAATCCTAGCGAGAGAAAATCCTCTAAAAGAAGTCAGAGAGCCCAAGAAAGTTTGTTTCTTGGATGATTTTGTAATCATTATTTTTAAATAATGGATCAGATCTCTTTACCTAGCCTAAAAAAGTGAACCACATAAATTTGATATGTGTTTATTTTATTTAAGAACAGCGCTTGTAGCTCATCTTCTAGGAACAACTTCATCATTGCGAGTTGGTTAACAATGTTTTACACTTCATTTAAGTGACCTATAACGGATCCCCCGTCCCTGAACTTCATGTTCACCGATTTTCGAATCAAGAATGCCTTATTTCTGTCAGTCTTTCTCTCGTACAAGTCATGTAGCTTATCCCACAATGACTTGGTGGATCTCTTTGTCGACACATGGTGGAACACATTTTTGTCTAACTATTGTCGAATAGTTCCAAGAGCTTTTCGATCTAATCTCTTCCGCTCATCATCAATTATATCTTTGGGCCTGTGTTCTACACCATCAATGGGTGTATACAAGTCATTTTAGTATAGAAAATATTTCATCTTTGGCTTTTAAATGATCGAGTTATTCCCATTGAGTGAACTCCTGGTATTGGAATCCATCTCCAATCCATGCACATAGTCTTGACACCCCTCTCTTCTCCCTTTCTTCTTTTCACTGACAGTTAGGGAGGATAACCTTCTTTTAAGTCTCTTCAACAGTTAAAGGGCCTCCAGCAGTTAAGGTGCCTCCGTCGGCTAAGATGCCTCTGACAGTTAAGACGCCATTGTCAGTTAAGGTGACTTTGACAGTTGAGGCTTCACCATCGGTTAAGTTGTCTTCGTCAATTAAGAGTGACTTTGTCAATTAAGGGCGATCTCGTCGGTTAAGGTCGATTTCTCTGGTTAAGGGCAACTTCATCGGTTAAGTGCCCCAGCAGCAGTTAAGGTGTCTTTTGCTGGTAAAATCCCACCGGTTGTCAAGGTGTCACCGCCAGTTAACGGTTAAAGTGGTTCACTGTTAGTCAAGGTGTTAACTAACAATCCGTCGGTTAAGCCGTTATTTGCACAATGGTCACTCACCGACAGTCACTTTTAATGTCAGTTAAGGTTCACCGGCGGTGGTTAAAGTAGTTCACTGTTGGTAAAGGTGTTAACTGTCGGTCCGTCGGTTAAAACCTGCTTTGCACAGTGGTCACTCACCGACGGTCTCTTTTAACAGAGAGTATGTCCCAAAACACTCCCTTCAGCTGCCAAAGCTGCCTACCTTAAGAGTTTTCTTCCTTGTTCATTCAAAGCTCCTTTAGGCGATTAAAATAGAATCCAACCTACCACGAGGTTTCGCAGGGACAAGGGAAAAACGTGCACTCCAATACCACTTGTTAGGCTCGACAGGGTGAGCCCAACAATAAATGCATTACTAATAATGCGTACGGCAATACTTCAGCATTCATACACCAAAGATAGCAATTGCCCCAACAAAGCCGTTGGACGGATTGAAATCCACCACGTTTATTCTCTGTTTTCTATCATAAAACAAATCAACTAATAAAGAAAAAATACAGTACCTTAACAGTTGCTAGAGTGAACAATGCCAAAATCGCCTGAATTTCCTGTTAAAGCATCAATATCTTACCGGTAAATTCATTTACCCACTAACTGAATCAGCACTCAGTTAAACAAAATTTAGAAATTTGGCTGAAGTTACTACATCAAAAAATCCCAACAAAGAGAAGAACCCTTAGATCCTAGAAATTAAACATGATCTTGATGAGTGAGAAAATAAAAAGCTTTGATAGATTTACCCTGTGAAGGAGATGAGAGGAAAGTTGAGGAGATAGAAACTCGGTAGCCCACTGGCGAACAACGAGGTATGAGAAGAATAGGAAGGAGTGGAAGAGATAGAAAGGCTCGGAAAGCATAACGTTCAGCCATTGAAGCGGATTGCTCTTGGCCATTCTAGCTTTCGCTCTCCTATTCTGTGTTACGGTTTTCTCTCTCCTGCACCTTGTTAGACTGTTATGGTCTTTCTATCCGCTCGGCTGATCCTCCTTAATCCACTGATTTTAGGTCACTCTCTCTCATCTACAATTTTAAGGTTCCCTCTCTTCCATGGCAGCTTTCTCTCTCCTTTTTATATTTCTCTCTCTTCCCTGGAAGCTTTCTCTCTCTTCCATTGAGTTTTTGCACGTGAAAAAACTCCTTGATGCATGACCTGCAGGAGTATTTTTGTCTTAATATATATTTTTATATCAATTGGTGGTGAAATACTCCCATGACTAATAAGAGGGAGTTTTTTTGACGTGAAAATGTGTTATGAAAAATATTAATATTTTCACTCGCACCAAATGTACTCAGGTTGCTCTAAATATCATAAATGAAGGGGTGAGGGGCCCCATTCTAAATGAAGGGGATGGGAATTGGGCCGGTTCGACCCAACCCAAAAAGGGCATAGATCTGGACTCAAATTTATACTGGCTAGGTCTCGGTCCAAATGAGCTGGACCTGATTAGGGTCTGGTTCTATTCTAGACCCTATGGCTTGGATCAAGGCCGACCAACCCAAACTAACCAATTATTTATATAAATGTTTGTGTAGAATTTTTACGTATATCATCATTATTTAAGTCTTATTCTAAATATTTAATATCAGCTATATAAATATCTATTTTTCTCTATCAAGTGTCATACTTTCAGTATTCACAAAAAAAAAAAAAAAATCATACTTCAATCAAACAAAAATTCACTATATATTTTCTCACTACTTCTATTTATGCCTTTTTGGGCGTACCCTTTATCCTTTTATAGCTTTCTACTTAAACCAAATTCCAGCTCCTAACTGGTGTTATATTACATCTACGATACACATGGCCAACCCATCTAATTCGATTTTCCCTTATGTTAGTGCCTATTGAAGTCACACCTAAATTCTCTCATATGTATCCATTCATATAATATGAATGTGTATATACAATAATCTTTATATATTTCTAAAGGGGGCGGTTTTCATAACGTTGCAACCTTAAACAATCCAATTAAAGCGCACCTTAAAATTTTACCATAACATATAATTTATTGTAAAAAATTATTAGGATTATCTTAAAATCTATTTTCATACCTAACTAGAAAATTTTAAATTCCAAAAATGGTTAAAATCACGCAGATCTATAAATATATGAAAATCTTGAAAATTGACAGTCTAGATAATGTGTTGCAAGATGCACTATTTTCGGGATTCAAAAACTTTTTTTTTTTTCATATTCATAGATCCTGACGTCGAGATAATTGATTAGAAGGCGTTTTCAATATTAAAACAACATTTCTTATAGATTTTTGAAGTGTATATGTCATTCTACATTTTAAGGTTGCAATATTATATAACTTTTCCTATTTCTAAATACCTAGACCGAACATAGGCCTAGTTAGGTTGGGGTCGACTTGCACCTCACCCATTGACATCCCTACCTACCCCGCCTAAATGTTTCCAAATGACATATGTACGGATCCAAGCCATGCCATGCCATACCAATTTAAAAAAAATTTCCAAATGCCATATGTACAGATCCAAGCCATGCCATTTCCTTTGTATCTCAATGAGCATATTTGTTTTATGGTAAATGACCCACTCAGGAATTGCTATCTCTAGCGCACCGTTGGAATGATCAATTTTTCTAAGCTTACTGAAAAATAATGGGACATTAGTAATCTATGGGTGTGACCAATGCCCCACCTAAACAAAATTTCATATCAATCTGATTTTTCTTTTGAACATACAAATTGCATTATTTATAAGTGGATCCCAAAATTTCTGAGCCCTCTTGAGTGGGTCATTTGCTTGTGGGACCTAAAGGCTTCCTGTTGCATGGGTATTGATCACAAGCACAAAAAAATATTGAATCTCATTGGGATGGAGTTGTGACATGATGATCACAGCAGGCAGAGAAACAATTGCATGTCAACATGTTTAAAAGAAGGGAAATTTATAAAAAAAAATTATTTTATTATCAAATTTAAAAAATAATCTTCTATATTTTATATAGGAAAAATTATTAAAATATACTTAAATTTTTAACAATATAACATTTTATCTTTTATCAACTATTCATGGCCATGTGTATTTAGATGGGTATTTTGAAATTAAATAAAAAAATGTGAATAAAATACTAAATAGTCTCTCTTATGTACATTTTTATAAATTCCCTTTTTGTATTTTACACTCAAGTTCCATTCTTTGAAGTGTGAATTGTGTTTTAATTTTATTTTCTTTTGTGTACCTCACGATTAATCCCAAATTCAGGAAGTTCATGCTTCGCACCATGACACGTTGTAAAAATACCAAAAAATAATTTAAAATGAATAAAAAACAAAAAATACCCTTAAACTTTGTGGTATTGTGGTGCATGTTGTTCGTAGATGACATCGTTTTGATCGATGAGACTCGAAACAATGTTAATACAAAGTTAGAACTTTTGAGGGATGCTCTAGAATCTAAAAGAAGATTTTAAAATTAGTCGAACTAAGATAAAGTATATAGAATGCAAGTCTAATAATAACAGGAATAGATATGAGAACCTAGTAAAGATTGATGACCTCGAAATACAAAAAAGAGTGGACCTTTCATATCTTGAGCCTATAATCTAGAAAAATTGAGAGATTGAGGAAAATATCACACTTAAAATCACAGCTAGATGGGCGAAATAGAGATGTGCAACTATAAGTTTATGTGATTGCGGCATACCAATGAAGTTGAAAGACAAGTTTTATAGGAGAGCTCCAGCTTTGCTCTATAATACATAATATTGAGCAGTCAACAAACAATATACTTATAGAATTATAGACACCCCCTCGAAAATCTGGCAAAGGGAACTCCTAAAAACCTCAATTCTGAGCTTAAAGGACCACAAAATAGACTATAAGAAACCTAAATCCAATATAAGTACTCCAAAATTGCCCAAATTCTATCTCAACTTGAAGTAAACGCGAGATCTTTCCAACGGTTCAAGAATCTCATGAATCAGACCTACGGATAAAAACATCCAACAAATAATAATTAAGTCCCTGTGAGATCTAAGTGTTGAGCCGCGGGCCAAGCGGTGACGCTTCCTGGTGATGCAGTAAAACGCGTTTTATTTAATTAAATAAGGCTACAACTTCCAGATAAATCCAAAACAATTCCAAAACAATTCAAAAAAAATCAACAAAAATCACCAATTGAATCCTATAAATACCCCCTCCATAACCCAAAATAAAAAAAATAAAAAAAGATCAAGGAATCCTTAGAAATTCCCGAAATTAGAAAAATAGCTAAAAAATATCCAAAAATATGAAAAAACCCTAAGAAAATTTATGATTTTTTTAAAAAAAATCTCCAAAAATCATTAAAAATCTCATAATTCATATTCAACATTTGGAGATCGCAAAACAATCTCAAAAAATCTCAAGAAATAACAAAATTGTTATTCAACCTTTGGAGATCCTAAAACAATCCTAAAAATCCCCAAAAATCATAGAATTCATCTTCAACCTTTGGAGATCCCAAAATCCTTAGAAAACTAAGAAAATTATTCTCTAATCTCAATAAATCCCAAGAAAAAGCCTAGAAAGACTCTACCTAAAATTCGTCGTTTTTCCATTTGTCTTAGGAACCCTCGATCTAAGTAAAAAAACCTTAGATATACCAATTCTAGAAACAAAATACACCCAAAATGGTAGTGCAAATCGAAAGAACGGCCTGATCCAAGCTCGAAACTTTAGGTTTCGGGTCCCTAGATGTTAGTATTTCTTTATTTGCTCAATTTAGTTTGTTTTTCTTCATTTAATTATTTGTTTTAGTTTATTTTTCTAAAAATTAAATTATTATTAATATTTTATTAAATTTAGAAGCATTTTTTTAGATCAAAATACGAATTTGGAGCTAGCGCTACCAGTGGCCTCAGAAAAGATCAGGTCTGTATAGATTTGGGATTTTTCTGAGCTCATAATTTAAGCGACTTCACTTTTTCTACTTTTTTAAAAATAATTCAGTTTTTGCTAAGATTTGAGTAGATCTCATCCCAGAGGTTGGCGTAAATCAGAGCGTAAACAAGAATTAGTGTAGCAGAGATGATACTCTTAAGATAGATGAGTGGCAAAATAAGAAGAGATATAATTCAAGATGAATACATTCAAAAAATTTTAGGTGTGCTACCAATAGGTAATAAGATAAGAGAGAGTATACTTATGTAGGTTGGCCATGTGTAAGGTAGACCTAATACAATACCTGTTAGGAGATGCCAGTCAGTTCAAGTGGAATGCTAAAAAAGGCAAGGGGTGACCCAAAAGGACATAGTCAGAAGTAGTGAGAAAATACATGGAAATTTATTAGCTAACTGAGGGTATGATCCTTAATAGAGCAGGATGGTGGACCAGGATTCGTGTAGCTTATCCTAATTACTTGGAAAAAAACTTTGAAGAAGATGATGATGATGTATATTTTTTATCTTTTTAATTACATTTTAATATCATTTACAAGTGTGTTATGGTGAGAGGTATAGATGCTCAAAATTCAAGCAAAATAAATTTTATTAAAAAATAAAATACAATATTTCTTATAAAAAGTGAGACTTACATGTAAATATAAAATCTACAAGCCTATTTGGAATTTTCAAAAAATGGCTTTTCTTGATTTTTAAAAACATCATATAAAAATAAATATATATCAATATGAAAAAGTTGAATAGTTGTGAACCTTAGGGCTTGTTTGGATGATGAACAATCTTATCAAGAGTAGATTGTCTTTTGTGAGATTAATACACTGTGAATAATTTATTATATTGTCAATTATTTGGTATGTACCTTAAACCATATATAATATTTCTTAATTATTTAACATTTCTTACTATATTCAATTATTATTATTTATCTATAGCCAAAAACATGTAATTTAAAGTAAATTCCTTTGAACAAAGTAAAAATAGCTGTTAAATATATAAGCTTATATGTAAAATTCACTATAAGTTATATGTAAAACGCACTATAAGTTTATCTCATATAACTTTATGTGGTATACAATCGGATAATTTATTATCATAATTAACTATATTGAAGCAATGAATTATTAGTGATAAAAAATATCACACAAGTCAGACTCTACTTGGATGACAATTAATCTCAAGAGTAAACCATCTTATTGGAATTAATATATACCTTATATTATACAATACTATTCAATCATTTAACTTTTTCAATGAATTTCCATTTATTTTAGTTATTTGTAGCTAAAAACTATGATTTTAGCAAATTAATTTGAAAAAAAAACAACTTTTTCAAAATGATAAATTTATATGTAAAACTGTCATAAGTTGATCTTGTAAAACTTTAGGGAGGACACTGCAAAGCAACATATAATTAACTATCAAAATTAAATTTATTGAAACAATAGTAATATCTAGTACATTCAAACAACAAACTTTATAAGTAGTTAGCAAGATTAAGTTTATTTATCAATGATATCAAGCACATCAGCAGGAATAAATGCTTTTTATAACCAATGATCATAGTTAACACGTCGAGGAACAATAAATATATCAGCAAATAAACACAGGTAAAAAATCAATTCTGTTTCAAAAAGTTGAAGTCATAAATTTGGGTTAAAAATAGAGATTGTAAAAAGTTAGGAAAGTTAAAGAATCATGAATATTTTGAATTTGGCTTTAAAAAGTGAAGTAAGAATACTAGGTAACATTATGATTTGTAATTATTGTATGGATGTGCATTGAAATCAATAAACAATGATTTTAGGTCCTTACCTAGTATCATTAAAAGTAGTAAGGAAAAAGTTTATATAAGGTTGCAACCTTAAAATGTAGAACTATGGATTCACCTAAAAAATCCATTGAAAAATGTTGGTTTAATGTTGAAAAACTTTTTGATTGATCATCTCAACATCAAGATGTATGACTATGAAAAATAAAAAGATTTTGAGTCTCAAAAAGAGTGCATCTTACAACATATTATCCACACTTTCCATTTTCAAGATTTTCATATGTTTATAGATCTACTTGATTTTAACCATTTTTTAAATTTAAAATTTTATCATTAGATATAAAAATAGATTTTGAGATAAGTCTAAGAACATTTTACATCAAAATTATATGTTACAATAAAATTTGAAGGTGCACCTTAATTAGATTGTATAAGGTTACAACCTTATGGAAACCACACCCTTAAAGTAATTCTTGTCAAAAAAAATTTGACCAAAAAATATACATACGCCAATTCTTGTCAAATTATTGTGCTGCGACACAGAACATAAAATGAAACAACAACACCACCACCAAACACAATTACTCCATCCATTAAGAGAAATTCTAACATAATGTATATGATTACTTCGCTTTTTTTGTTTGACAATTTTACTTAATTTTATTTAACTAAAGTATGATTACAATAACATCAAGATAACATAGTATAAAAAGTTACTAAGATTTTGTAAAGCAACACTTCTCTTGGCTAGACCATCGGCCAACTAGCATTTATCTATAATTTGCATTCATATTGCTCTAAGCCTCCGATGTGGTATTAATTCTTTATTCCACCAGTTAATTACATTAAAAGAATCGCCCTCAATTAAGCAAACCCACCAATGTCTCCTCCAATACAAGCCGATGTGGTATTAATTCTTTATTCCACCAGTTAATTACATTAAAAGAATCGCCCTCAATTAAGCAAACCCACCAATCTGTCTCCTCCAATACAAGCTTAAGTCCTTGTAGAAGAAGACTAACTTCACCTAATTTGCAGTAGCGGAGCCACATGGTTCAGCAAAACAAAAACAACAACATTATCATAATTTCTAACAACTCCAATATTTCATTCCAGCCCCGAGTTCCTAAAGGAACTCCCATAAAAATGTATAGTTAGAAGAAGAAAAAGACCCTTAGTACAGGATTGTAATTAATTAAAACACAAAAAACCAAAAATGTGAAACAATGGTCCACCAAAAATGTCATGTAGTATACAATAGCAAAATAATAAAAAATTTGAATAAGAAAAATTAATCGATCTTGCAAAAAGAAAGCAACTAAATGCTTAAACAAACCCAAATATTCGAACCTGAAATTGAGTTGTTAGCTAATAGTGACTATTTCTCTCTCTTGCTATTATGACGATGCTATGTGTTCAGAGAAGAATTTTCATTTGGATACTCATCGTATAACTCTCCTTATTATTGTAATGCATTTGGTTATTTTGATTGGTTATTTTTTATGGGAATATACTGTTGTGTTTTTTAATACACTCGATGTTGGTGCAAAATTTTCATAGAATTTTTCATTGCATTGTGATTTTTTATTTAGTTCCACTTTTAATGCCCATTATCTGTAAGCCAAAATCTAAAGACATCAAATGATAAAGAGAATGGAAGTTTTAATAAAGTTATGGGGAAGGATTATTTTTAAATATATATATATATTTTTTCTAAAAAGATAAAATACAGATTATATTAGGTCCATTAATAAACATGATTTTTCAATGATCGTTTGAAAACTTTAATTTTATTGTATTTTTAAAAGTTGGAATTTTTTTTTTAAAAAAAATGTATATTAGTTAGAGTCACAAGACCAATTTAAGGAAAAATATAAAAAAAAACGATTTACTTTTAGTAGAAGGATGTCACAATTTCTCTTGTTTAACAGATTCCAAATCACTGAGTGTGTCATTGACTAGGCTCAGCCCTAATTAACACCTTCAAAATGTAACTCCCTAATCTATTGAGAAAATGGGTAAGGACCTGTCTTCTCCACTAAATTACCTAATTTTTTTTTTTAAATCTCAAACTTTATGACAAATCCATCCAATTTGACATATAAAATTTGACACTAGTAGCAATTATGTCCTATTTGTAACAAAGATAAATGATCGCATATAGGGATGGCAATGGATCCAAACCGACATGGGACCCGAGGGGGTGGCAATGCACCCAAAATGACATGCCCGAGGGGGTGGCAATGGACCCAAAACGACGTGGGACCCGAGGGGGTGGCAATGGACCCAAAACGACGTGGGACCCGAGGGGGTGGCAATGGACCCAAAATGACATGGTACCCGAGGGGCAGACCAGATTTGGGTTCGGGATTGGTTCAAAAATTGAACTCAACGGGTTGGGTCTAGATCCAAATCTCAGACCCAAATACTATTTGGGTCTAGGGTTGAGTCCATTCTGGTTTGGGTTCGATAATATTTTTTGGATCCCAATATATGAAATATATTTAAATATAATTAAAGAGTAATGATCTTATGAGACCTCTCACACCCATGTGTGTAGGATCTCAAAAGATCATCATTAAATTTGGCATAGATTTCTAAAAAAGTTATCACAAGAGTGTGGAACTTGACTTTTTTAAAGATTTGTGACAAATTTAATAGTGATCTTTTAAGGTCATACATACATGAATGTGGGAGGGTCTCATAGGATCATTACTCATAATTAAATATATATATAATTTAATTTTTGGGTAATTTGATTAGGTCTAGTGAATTCGGATCCAGGTCCCATAGCATTTATTCGGGGCCGAAACCGGGCCATACCCAACCCATTGCGAGGCTCATAATATGCAATTAAACAAAAAATATTTTAATTTTAATAACAGGGTAAAATTGAAAATAATCCTTCCATCGACTTATGGCAAGAGAAGGGTGGAGAGTGAACAAACTTATTAGTGATTTGGTTAAAAATCCTGTGGGAATCGGGGACCCAAAACCACAGCTAAACCCCATTCTCTCTCTTTCTCTGGCCATGGCTTCCAGGTACCGCGCCCTCACAAGAACCACCATTTCTTCTCTGAAGTCCGCCATGAAACCCAAAACCTCTCTCCCCAACTCCACAACATTACCACCCTCGTCTTCTCCCACTCGTCTCTCTCTCTCTTCCAGGCAAGCACACCACCGCAACTGGTCATTTCTTCTATTTCCTTCTCTCTATACAGTAGTCTTTCATTTCCTCATTTCCCTCTCTCTCTAGACAACTCTCATTTTTCTCTGTTTCTCTCTCTAGGTTGGACACGGAATTGCGTTGCTGCCGGTCTCTGTATCCGCTCCATAGCACGGTGGCTTCTGCGAGGCTTATTTGTTTTTTGGGATTGGATGGGAAGGCGTCGAGGTCGATGTCTCAGGGTAGTCTCTGTTGTTCCTATCCAGGCATCTGATGTTTTTCTTTGTAATGTGTAAGCAGCTTCTTTTGCCTTCTGGCTTAATGTTCCATGATAGGCCAAAACTATTCATCTTGGTATTGATTAAATTTTAAAATGACGAAGATTCATGTTTGGCTAATGCTTAAAGTGATTGAGGTGATGGATTCCATGGTTGTTGGTGTTTGGGGGTTTTTTGAGGCTGCTTGGTCATTTCATTTGCTATGGTTTCTATATATGTAGGAAAAAACTGAAAATTAAGAAAGAGAGAGAGGGGTTTCTTTTTCTTTGTTTCCTTTTTCTTTTTCCCTTTATTTGTATTTAGTTGTTGTCGAGTTTGTGGTCGGCCTGCCCTAGTAGCCCTCCTTTAGAGCCAGTTTCAATAAGATCGAAGGTTTATGGACGTTACCAAAATCGATCTAAACATCACCCATTGACATTGAGATTAAATTTAGTTTTGGAGGTTTTATAAGTGACCCCATTGATGTGGGTTGGAAATACGGCTATAACCCTGATCCATATAAAAAGTTCATGGTGATATTAGAGAGGAGATAAAATATTATGCGAGTATTGTAAAAAAGAAAAAAGAGGAGAGAGAGGCATCCATGGTACAGCTGAGGTGATGATAGTGATCACGAAGGGTGTGAAGAGGTGGAACAACTTGCCTTATCCCAGGGGCAGTATATGTGGACTTGTGGATTATAGACCTTTGATATGCATCCTGATTTTGTATGTTATTTCTTATTTTCTTTCATTTTCTTGATGATGAATTGACGTCTTGCTAAGTTGCTATCTTGGATTATAGACTAAAACATGTTTCAATTTACAATGCTTGGAATTATGAACTAAAATATGTGTCAATATGTATTTTTTAATTTTGTACACAATATCTGACCTTAAAACATCTTTTTATTCTGCTGAGCCGCCTAGGTTTAGGGTGGCCTGACCCCAGCTGCCTAAGCACTGCCAGGCATTTTTTTGGAACACTGCTTGGAAAGGAAAAGCAAGTTACCTTTGGCAATTGGGATTGCTTGGGGCATTTCAGATTTATATTCATTTTTTGCCAATTGTGTGATAATGACCTCTGTTTTCTTTCATGTTTTCGGGAAATGAATATATGGATTTTATTTGCTTTGCTCTCCACTGGAAAATCAACCATAATTGAAATGATCTAATTTTGATCATTCAAAATGAAATCGAGAGTTGGGGTTTCCCAGCCGTAATTTCTCCAACTTTCAAGCCTTCTATTTCCAGTAATATTCCTTTCTGGATCATGTTTGTGATCTGGTATGAGTATAGATAATTGAATGCTCATGAAATGGGGAATAGTAGATGATAGTTTCCTGGTCACTGCCCAAACAAACTAAATAAGATAAGGCATAGGGTTTGTTGTGCGCGGAAGCTCTAAAACTCAACGAGTTGAGTTGTAGCAAATAAAAAACGAGAAAAGCCACAATTGGCAACAAGCAAGAAAAATAAAGAGGGAAAGAAATAATGTAGAAGGAACACCAAGATTTTAAGTGGTTCCCCCTAAAGGGATACATCTACGGACATAGCAAACTAAAATCCACTATACTGATGAAAGTAGATCACATATTTTTGGATCCAAAAGACATCTTACTAACCATTGACAATACCCAATCAAACAACCTTCGAAACCATTTTCCCAACCGACATCCCCTATCGTTATCATTCTTCTTTACTTTTGGCAACTATTACTGAAGAGACTAGATAGATCTCTTTACAAGGGGCATATCACCCAAAATCTCCATGAGAATTAGTTCTCTACAAAAAAAAAGCCTCTCTCCACACGAGGCATGGGCATACCTTTTCTTTCACTAACAGCTCACTTCTCTCTCTAGAGGCTCCTTCTTCTCTGTGCAGGAGCCGTTACCTCTCTCTAGAGCGAAGTCCACCTTTCCCATAAGGTGACCCAGATAAAGGAATCCCATAAATGTCACATATTCTCAAACGTAAGATATAACCAAGGGTCCTATCTAATTGTACTTCATTGGGTATCCCAACTAAATTAGGAAACTTATTTATATCAATCCTAATAATATAGGATTTCCATATGGATGTGATTTTGGACATCACCATATCTCATAGGGTTTAAGGTCGAATGAATATGGGATCGGCAAGTGAATAAGTGAGGCATGAAGGAACCATTCTTTGTCTCAGCTTGAGTACTGATTCAGTTGCTCTACTGATGGACACGCTATGCGACTCACTTCTTTATCTTTCCATAGCATCTCCCAACTCCCAACTTTATTTATTATAGGATCTTGCTATCTGGCGATGGGTGTCTTCAAGCATCATCATCCTCATCCGAGCCCTATACCAACTATTTCGGGTCGGCAACATGACTCATGTTCTGCCATTCTGCCCAGATGGGTGTCTTCTATCATTTCCAACGTGAAGTTTAGACCTTGTTTTTCCTGGTTATTTGTTCTCAAGTATTGAGCTAGCTGATGCTTTTTCTTTGTTTTATTTGTTGACATTAATCAGGATGTTCTTTGTTTTTTTCTTTTTTAGAGGGAACTCAAACTTGAATTTTGCAAGCATTATAAAGGAAGTTGAGAATTTGGTCACATCCGAAGGAAACTTATTATTAAAAAATAAATAAATAAAGATTTCAGATTCTGTTCTGATCATTGTAATTTGAGTGTGCAATTCTTAAGTTGTAGCTCTCTTTTTTTATCTTTGTTTGAAAGTTGTAGCTTAATTATTCCTTTCTTAGTTGTATACTTGATAATACAGAGGCATTTGGTTGTTCAGTTCAATGTAGCTAGTACATAATGTAAATATGCTGTTTAATTATGGGGTAGATACCTATGAACCACTGTACACTTTTGTGATCATTGCATGGATTCATTATTCAAATTGTCAAACTAAATGTTCATGTGAATGTGGTAGTCAGAAATAGTTAAAGAAATCTTGCAACTGAAGTTAATAAACAAATATGGATTTGCTTGTAGAGAACCATTAATGCCTCGACATCGAGCTAATGAACATAAATTGGATGCTTAAGGTAGTTATAATGTGGAAGATGTTGGCACTGTGTATGGTGAAAGAATGGTCGTTATTCAGGGGAAAACCACTAAAGAAATGCAAAATCCACGTGGTGATGGTTTGTGAAAAATGCAATTAACTTATGGCTAGATATGTATGAACTACTGAATGTTTTTTTCATAAATGTGTGAACTCAGTTTTCAAACTAGCAAACTAAATGTTCATATGAGTGTATTCCTCATAAGTGATTAAATGAATAAATATTGCAATTAATTGTAATAAACAAACATGGAAATACTGACAGATAACCATTAATGCTTGGGCGTTAAGCAAACTAACAACTCCTGATAGTTATCAATGGAATATGTTGGTAGTGGTACAGTACTGTATATGGTAAATGGCTGGTATTTATCAAGGGGAAAACCACTAGATTCATGCAAAATTCAAGTAGTGAGTTTTGCCTTGGTTTATGATCATTTTAATGCGAGGGATTTTTGGTAAATTATTTATTTGCTTGTTTAATGCAAGGGGGTTTTCTCTATGCACATTTACACATATCCCTTTGTAGGGTTGCTTCCAAAAAAATGCAGCTGTCTTATATGTAAGCCATACGAATTTTTGTTGAGGATTTGGCATTTGCTCTCACAAACTATATCCGCACACAGGAGATTACAACGCTCTCTTGACCTACAAACAATGTCCATTGACATTTCTCTGACCTCAACAAGAGATGACCCTCAATGAACCCTCAACGGTAGTGCATATACCCAAGGAAAAGGGATTTTAGACATGACCCAGGCTATAGACTGCCCAACCCTACTTTGTAAGAACTTCAAAATTACCACCCTACTTACTATCTCATAAAGCCATCTAGGTTCATCTAATCCATCACTAGTGGGAGTTTTTCAAAGTTTAGTCCACTGACTTACAAAGTTGCCCTTTTTCCTCTTTTGAAGTAAAAATTTAAATTTAAATTATTGCATCACATCTCTTCCTTTGTTGCAAGTTTGGCGAAGAATGGACTTTTCACCCATCAGAGAGGCATATAGTGGATAATCTCAAGATCCAATGGCATCCCATGTGACCCAAAACCTCATTTTTGGTCTCGTGGTCTCCTCCACTGGAGGGCCACTACAAACTCAACATTGATGGTTCGAATCCTGGATTGGCTGGTTGCGGTGGGATCATCAGGAATGACATGGGGGGCTTCCTTGCTGCCTTTGCTGCTCCCTTGGGCCATACAACCAACAATATAGCTGAATTTCTATCTCTTGAAAGAGGCATGCAGCTAACTATTGAGATGCAATGCTTCCCATTGCTTATTGAAAGCGACTCACAGATTTTGGTGTGCTCCATCCTTGGATGCCATAAGGCCCCATGGATTCTTCGCATTTCTGCATCAAACTGCACTCACCGCCTTGCAGGCCGTTCTTGGAACGTATCACACATCTATTGCAAGGCCAACATTGTAGTGGATGACTTGGCTAAGAAAGCTGCAACCCTTTCAGGGGCCACCGTTTGGCAAGCCTGGCCTTTGGACTTCTTGCCTTTTCTCATCTCTTCTGACATGGCTAGGTTAAAATATGAAAGAATTGTAACATAAGCTCTGTATTCCTTTCTTTCTTTCACTATTAATGAAAATGGGTAGGGCCCCAAATCCCCACAAATTTACCCAAATAAAAAGAAGTAAAAATTTAAATAGTTCGTAGAACCCTCTTTTCAAACCCTAGCAATCATTTCCATTTCCTACTGCCCTTTCTTCTCCATCATCTTTCTTGTTCCTCACTCTCTTCCCCTGGACTGTTTGAAAATATACTTTTAGACAGATAAATGAAACCACGCTATCAAACCTATTTTTGATATCATGAGTCCAGATTACGGAAAGCAATGTGTGGTGTGGAAAGACAGTTGAATCATGATGACTGTGAGACTTGTCATATTCCATTAATTTACAAATGATTGATGGAGAAACCAGAAAATGGGGGAATTTGGTCTATGTGAGAATTCAGAAGCCATGAGAGAAGCTTACCACTTTGCCTAAAGGCTGCTGAGCAGGTGAAAGTTGTGACTACTTTTGTTTGAACAAATGTGTCAGCTTTTCTGATACAAAAAGGATTTCAATGGTCAAGGCTTCATATTTTGCCAGATTATTGGTACATTTGGAGGTTGGCTGAAAAATGTGATCCATAGATTGTTATTATGTGTAACAAATCCGAAACAGACACCAGAATCATCTACACCAATAGCTCACTTGGAAGATACCTTCCAATTTATTGAACTAATATTAGAGAGTCATGCTTGTCCAGTAGCATCATCTAAAACATCGGATAAACAAACAAATAAATCCATATTACCCCTTCTGCTAGTGGCTTTGCCCTGACTGAACTGATCTATCTACATGAACAACATAGGAAATTTGTTTAGTCCCCCAAACAGGGCAGACCTTGAGAGAAGATGGTTGTCTGGGTTAATTCTTGTTGAACATGTGCAGGGAAACAGCACCAATTCTTTTCGGAAAACAAGTATTTGTGCGAGTGGATTTTCTCAATGAGAGGACATTTCGCTTCACAAGTACTTCAAGTATCACAAGTACTTCAAGTATGATTATGGCAGTGAATACCGTAAAACAATGCCAGCTCAGATATCTAGGACTTGCACAATTGGCTTAGGCTAATGCTGAGGTTCTGCTGCCAAGGGTCTATTTATAATTGAGAATTAATTTATTTTGATACTGTGAACATTGATTTATGATTGAGAATTTGTATCAAGACTTTACATTGTTGACAGCATTCTCCAAATGTTTGTTTCTCATGCGAGAATGTTTTCCTTCATGCATTACATGGTAAAAGGTTCAGCTATTATAGGCTTGGAAGGGCATTTGTGCACATATGCATTTCCAGCTAACTAATTGGAAAACTTTTCGTTTATATGTATTTATTAGTAGGGAATGGAGATTTCTAAGGCACTGGCCATAACAAATGTGTGTATTATATCGGAACTTTCAACCGAAGGAATACATCTAGAATTTTAGATTCTACTGAGGGGTTTTTACTAGAAGTGCAGGAAAAGAGAATGAAAGTAATGTGTCTAGCTCTTGCATTCAGGGTTTTTGTAGTAGCAAGCTTGAAGAAGATTACTTCTATGGGAGACCACTGTAACCTTCTTTGCCCTTGATTTATTACTGAAACTATGAACGTTTTTTATGAACTTGAAGGGTAAAGTGGCTCACTTGGCATGCCAAAGTACATGTGTGTTGGCTAGTCCCTTGGCAGTATGGTTATGACAATTATATTGAACATTATGTTTCATTGAGAATGTTTTTCTACGAATATGTTTTGTGTGCATGTTAGAGAATGTACATACCTCATATTGAGGTGCATTGCTAGCCCTTCTTGTTTTCTTTTCACCTTATTTAATTTATGTTGTATTCTCTATTTCATTATACTCCCTGTATTGCCTTATGGGAATATACTTTGTTGGCGTTCTACCCCTTTCTACACCATCTCTTATCCAACATTTCATATCCTCCACCAAGCTTTTTTGTTATCCTTCTCATTTTATATCAGGTTGTGATCTAGGTCAATACCTCAGTGAACCGTATCGTCCTCCTAATACTTAAGGTTTCTGTAATTAGTTGACATACTTCCTCTATTGAAACAAATAGAATATTCTTTCCTCCTTTCTTCCTCCATCCTTAATAAAGTCATCTCCATTCGGGAAAATTTAGGTGTGGCACCAATAGGTGATAAGATGAGAGAGAGTAGACTAAGGTGGGCTGGCTATGTGTGGCACAGACCTAGTACAACACCTATTAGGAGGTGCAAGTTAGTTCAAGTAGAAGATTCAAAAAGGGCAAGGAATAGGCCTAAAAGGATGTGGTTGAAAGTAGTCCAAAAAGATATGATGACTTATGGTCTCATTAAGGGTATGGCTTTTAATAGAGCAGAATGGCAGACCATGATTCGTGTAGCTGACCCCAATTAATTGGAAAAAGGCGATGGTGATGATGATGATGACATTCTAACAATGAAGGAAGGCAACAAAACTCTTTCCAAACAAGGACCCACGAACTCACATTGTCCATAGCCCATTCTCTAAACACTACATAGCCAGCTAGTAAATGAATCATTGGAATCTCCAAAAAGTATAGATATGTCACATTTCACAAAGCAATTGACCTCTTTATTGACAGTGCATTAAACCAGCTTCACGGAAAGAATTTAACTAAATTTCACACTATCCAACACGCCTAGAACGGATCCAAGCAGTCTAGACCAAACTCCAAGCATGGAGGCAATACATTAGCAAGGTGTCCACTGGTTTTCCACTTCCGTACTCAGGAAGAGTAGATTTTGGGGTCTAAACTTGCCAGTTCAGAGTATTCTGACTCTGACGGCAGAGTCTATTCTCAAAGCCATATTTTTAAGCATTTCTATTAGCTACATAAAATCATGAAACTATATTGCTTAACCAGTTTTTCATGTTTTATAAGAACTTTGGATGTTGCTCTTGATGATGACTAGTGAAAGCACCGCTAATATTAATGCTTAAAGAAGATCAGCTGGAACAGCTTATATAAATCAAGAGGGGCAGATCAGTGATCATTCGGTCTCTTTTGTTTCGCCCCAATTTTAGCGGACACGTCCTCTTGGCAGCGTAGAAGAAGCCCCAAAAAGAAAATATTGAAAAAAATATCCTAGGAAATGTTTCTTTTTGAATTTGATGGGTGCAGGTTGTCCATCATGGGTAGCAAGATCTAGCCTTTTAGGAAGCCAAAATCAATTTTCTTTTCTTTAGATGGTTCGTCTATGATGGTGAGGCAATTTAAAAAATTTGAGGTTTAAACAAAATCCCCTGGGGCTTTGGTCTAACGCCATTCTTTCTTTCCTTATGGGGAGGACATATTCATTGCATTTTCTCTCCCTAAAAAACCATTTGTAGTTTTTTTTCACCATCTTCTTCACTGAACCAAAAGCATGCGTGTGCCAAATTTGGGGCAAAACAACTGTCCCTAGTGCGCCCGTAATGTGGAGGGTGGATACTCTGTGCATGTAGGCTGCTTATTTTTAATTTCATGCTGCAGCTAAATTGTATGGCACCCTTGTCAAACTGGAAATGTTTGCTGAAATATATCTTCTTGTATCTTTTGCTACATTTGATTTTACCCTTTGAGCTATGTGTCGTTTTCGAAACTAAGAAAGATCCTCTGTGATATTGCTAATGTGAGTCTCTCTTTCTCTGTGTGGTCTGTGTGTGTGTGCACGCTCCACATGCTAGTTATACAGGTTTCACTTTTCTCATTCATGCCGCACTATAAATCCTGATATTGTTTCGTTTTCTTGAGAATACCTGATATATATTTTTACCCTTGAACTTGTTTTCCAGAGTTGGGCCTTTCGGTGCCGCGATAAAAGCTCGGAAAGATGTTAGTAGAATGGTTGAGAGAGCCTTGTCCTTGCCTCAAATCTTATTTTTATTTTCTTATGGTCACCATCAAAGAAACTCCTTGGATTTTGATGGACTACTCATCTTTGATCACCATTCCATTGTTGGGTAATGACTGAATGACATGGAACTATTTTAGGATCAATGACACACGATTTCAAGTTTTGATAGACTTTAATGTTTCCATTGTTCCAAGTGTATCATTTGTGTTAATTTATTCCAATAAGCTGCAATGCTTATCTAAAATTTCTTTGAATCATCTCACAACTTGTGTGCCGAATTTGTAAGGCTCTTATCTTCAGTTTTATGATTTTTATCTGGTTGAAAGGGTATTGCTTAGCATTGCTCTTAAATATGGTGGGCTCTCTCTCGCTCTGGCAAAATCAATCACAAGTTGCAAGCCTACCTTCAATGTTTAGTTCTTATGTCTCTCTCTCTATGTGGGGCAAAATCAATCAATCACTGAAGGTAGGCACCTTCAGTGTTTAGTTCTTAGGTCTCTCTCTCTCTGGAAAAATCAATCAATCAAGTTGCAAGCCTACCTTCAATGTTAGTCCTTGCTTGTTCATCATTTGAGCCAGTGTTCGATTGATCGAACACTTGGGCCACGTACTTGGCCCAGGTCCGAGCTGAGTACTCTGTCTGAGTCCAAGTGACGCCCAAGTTGGGTTGAGTACTTTTCAAGCTAAAAAATGTTAATTTGTTTTTTAAAATACAAAAAAATACAAAAGAAAAAAGGAAAGGAAATATATGTTTAAAGTAAAACTGAATAAAACACATATAAATGAAGTTAAAAAATAGATTTTAAAAATCAATTTGTGATTGGAAGTATTTTTGAAATAATTAAAAAAAAAAGAAAAAAGAAGAAAAAATATTCATAGTTAATTTTTTTTTTTTCAATCTTTGCGAATATGATAAAATGCATAACAAAACATGTTACAAGTAGATTTCTTATTTTCTTTGAATATTTATAATTCTTTTTATTTTTTTCTTAAGATCCTGGACCCCCAACAAGAGGATGCTTAGCCTCACCTAGGTGGCGAGCTTGAGTTACTTGGGCGAGTCCGTAGCCCGACTAAACCTACTTGATTAATGCAAACAAAAGATTTTGCTTGATATATAGAAATGTCAATATCAGCTTTTACCTTGAATATATCTACTCGAATTGAGCGAAATACAAATCTAAATAAAATAGAATTGTCCATTACTAATGCTTTCTAAGAAACTGTTAATAACTATTATCATCATCATCATTTTAGTTTTTTTTCAATTAATTGAGGTCGGCTATATAAATCTTGGTTTTTCATTCTGCTCTATTAAAACCCATATCCTCAGTGAAGCTATAAGTCTTTATATCTTTTCGAACTATTTTCAACCACGTTCTTTTGGGCCTACTTTTTGTCCTTTTCAGTCCCTTCCACTTGAGTTAATCGCATCTCCTAACAGGTGTTGTACTTGGTTGACGTCATACATGGCTATCCATTTAAGTCTACTCTATCTCATTTTATCGTCTATTGGTGTCATGCTTAAATTCTCTTGAATAAATTCATTGTGAATTTTATCCCTTATTGTCTTGCCATTCATCTATTTCAACATCCTCATCTCCACTACACTCATTCTATAGGTATTTTTTTTTTTGTCCGCCCATCATTCCACCACATAAAGCAAAACTGGTTTATCCGCTGTTCTATAAAATTTGCCCTTAGCCTCATTGGTATGTAGCGATCACATAAAATTCTATTTACACATTTTCACTTCGTTCAACCCGCTCTAATTCTTCGTCTAACATCTTCCTCGATCTCTCCATATTTCTGGATTATCGATCCAAGATATCGAAAGTGCGGTCTTTTTTGTACTTCTTGACAATCAATCTTAACTACTTCTTAATGTCTATTCTTATTATTGCTAAATTTGCACTCCATATACTCTATTTTAGTCTGATTAATTTTAAAACTTTTGAATTCTAGAGCATCCATCCAAAGTTCTAACTTTGTGTTGATGCCGTTTCAGGTCTCATCAATCAAAACTATATCATCTGCGAACAACATGCACCACGGTACCTTATCCTGTATGTGCCTAATTAAGTCGTCCATAACTAAGACAAAGAGGTACGGGCTCAATGCTGACTCTTGATGTAAACCTATTGTTATTGAAAACCCACTCGTCTCTCCACTAGTTATTCGTACACTAGTGACCGTTCCATCGTACATATCTCTCACCAAGTCGATTTAAGGTCTAGAGACGCCTTTCTTTTCCAACACCCGCCAAATCAAATATTGATGATAATAACCATTATACCAAAAATAAAAATAAAAAAATTATGGAATTTGAACCCTTCATTGCGCTTCTTTTTAATACAAAATAAGTGGAGATGTTGCTCCTAATATTACGCCCTTTTCATTTTTGACAGCTATCATTTTTAATTTTGGGAAATTTATTTGACTTATTTTTTTGATTTAATTTTAAAAATCAATCAAAATATATCTAATAATGAGTTGGAATGGTTGAAAGTGGGTAAAATGGTAAATAACTTATTAGTTAAGTGTATCTTTATAAATTTAATTTTGAGGGCATTACCACATTGTGTAGCTTAGTAAAGGTTTAAAATTATATTTAGAAGGAAAACGTTTATGTAAGGTTGCAACCACAAAGTGTAAAATTAAGTTGCATCTCAAAAATTCATCGGAAAAGGTTGTTTCAATGTTGGAAAACCCCTTTATGGAAAAGAAAAATATAATTTTTTGAGTTTAAAAAATAATGCATTTTGCAACATACTATATCGACCGTCTATTTTCAAGATTTTCATGTATTTATAGATCGACTTGATTTGAACCATTTTTAGAGGTTACAATTTTATAATTAGAGATGAAAATAGATTGTCAGTCCATCTTAAAAAAAATTTACACTAAAATTACATCTTATAATAATTTTTAGAGGTGCACCTTACTTCGATTGTCTAAGGTTGCAGGCTTATGCAAACCACACCCATTAGAGAAAACCCTGACAAATCACCAAATTATCCTTCACAGTGGATGGGTTTTGGTAAGCTCATTGGTTAGTAGTTACTGTGCTTTTTCTTGGAAACATCATTAATCCTCAACATTTTCCAATTAACCAAATAGAAAGCCAAAAGGCTTAAGTTTTTTTAGTGCCAGGTTTATGTTATGATAAATAGGCAGCAATAAGCATGTAATGGTCGTGTTTAAAAATAAACAAGTTGTAGCATTGCTTATGTCGACTGCTAACGATTAATTGTAAAAAGGCTATGCAAACCAAAACTACATAATGAAAAAGTGAAAGACTAAGTACATCTCATATTCATTGCTTTTTACATGAAAATAAACAATTAATAAATTTCAAAAGAAATATGATTAAGCTTAATCCTAGAATTCCATTGATAAAATTGTTTTTCAAATCTCTTATTGGGGATTAGTATATTGACTTTAGGCAACAAACCACTGAGATTAAATACCTCAAATATTGAAAGAATCCAATAACCCTGAATTGTACTTCAAAAAAAAAAGAAGAAGTCAAGAAACTTAAGTATTTATCTTTGTCTTGCTTATGCAAGGGAGACCTTCTATTGTGCAAATAAGGTGCACCTCACAAATCCACCTGAAATATTGTTCCGAAGTTGAAAACCCCCACAATTGATCATTTCGTCCTTGAGATATATGGAAATAAAAAAAGAAGATGATTTCAAGGATTAAAAATAGTGCATTTTGTAACACATTATCTAGGCAGTCCATTTTACTTATGCATAGGTCCGTGGTTCATTATTAGAGCAAAGGTTTGTCAAAAAAACACGGTGAGATGAAGAACAGTTGGAATCCAAAATAAAATGGGAAATGGAATAGGGTTTACCAGAAGAAATAGTGCATGATGGAGGTTGCTTGAGTGAAGCTGTATTGGTGAGAGATGAGTTTGTGTGAGCTTAGGAATGCATGTAATCCTTAAGACGAGTGGGACACCGACTGATACGTTCCGAGCGACGCATGGGGGTAAGAGCGAGAATAGGTGTAACAGGTATCATGGTTTCGGCTGACAGGGATGAAACTGGGTTAGGTGACTCATGAGTAGATAAGACCTCAATATCATGAGTAGGTAGGTTTAAAGATGAAACTTTAGAAGTGTCATTGTCCACAACAAGCAAGAGAAGAACTGTGAAAATGATCTCAAGTTCCATATTTTTGTCTTAAAAAAGGAACACATCTTCACGAAAGATGACATCTCGACTAGTGAAAATGGTCTCCTTTTTCAAGTCAAAGACACGATAGCCTTTTTTACCATGAGGATATCTAACAAAAACACATTGCTTGGACATATGATCAAATTGTGTTTATGAATATCACTATTATGAGCGTAACAGAGGGTCCAAAAACATGTAAGTGTTTATAAGATGGCGGAGTTTTAAACAATACTTCTTGTGTAGATATGCCAAATGATATGGGTGTGGGAATTTTGTTTATCATGTATGCTGCAGTTAAAATACATTCACCCCAAAATTTAATGGGAAGATGGTCCTGAAAGCGCAAAGCACGTGTCACTTCAAGTAAGTGATGGTGTTTGCGCTCAACAATGCCATTATATTGGGGTGTATGTAAGTAAGTTCGCTGGTGGATGATCCTACGTTCATGTCGTGAGACAAGAACTCAGTTCCATTGTCGGTTCGAATCTGTTGAACACGACAATTGAACAGGGCTTGTACCATTTGCAAAAAAAACTTTAGAAAATGATATGTATTGGATTTGAACCTCATCAAGTAAATCCATGTGCATCGTGAACAATCGTCTACAATAATAGTCAAGAGTGGAGTATCCACCTTATAAGTGTTCATAAGATGGTTGAGTTTTAAACAATATTTCATGTAGAGATATGCCAGATAATATGGGTGAAGGAATTTTATTTATCACATATGCTGCATTTAAAATACATTCACTCCAAAATTTAATGGGAAGATGGACCTGAAAGTGCAAAGCACATGTCACTTCAAGTAAGTGATGGTGTTTGCGTTCAACAATGCCATTATGTTGGGGTGTATGTACGTATGTTCACTGGTGGAGGATCCCACGTTCTTGAAAAAGGGTTTGCATGGCGTGAGACCAGAACTTAGCTCCATTGTTGGTTCGAATATGTTGAACATGACAATTGAACTGGGTTTGTACCATTTGCAAAAAAAAATTTAGAAAATCGAAAGTATCATATTTGAACCTCTTCAAGTAAATCCATGTGCATCGTGGACAATTGTCTACAATAATCAAGAAATAATGTGCTCTTGAGTGGGATGGAGTGGAATATCCACCCTATATATCACAGTGGATTAAGTTAAAAGCGTATTTATATTTATTCAAACTAGAAGGAAAATGAACTCTAGTCTGTCCAAAGTACATGCTTCACAAAAAGAAATATAACATGGAAACAAGTTTAAATTTGAAAAATGCAAACTAGACATCCGGTACTGAGAAGGATGCCCCAGCCTCTTATGTCATAACTCAGCATAATGACTCTGAATGGCAAGCAAGGTAGTGAGATTATTAGGGACACCGGAAATAAAGTGATATAAACCGTCTCGCACCTCACTGGCTCCAATTAGCTTCTTCATGCGCAGTTTCTAAAAGATACAAAAGGTAGGGAAAAAGATAGTAGCAAAGTTCATGGAACTGGTTAATTTGCTTACTGAGAGAAGATCGTAATTGCAAGCTGGAACACAAAACACATATCTAAGCTAATAGTTGGATTGGCCTATATGAGTAATGGAAGTAGTGCTACCATTAGGCATGCAAACATGTTTACTATTATGATTTGAAACACAAGTTGATAGCCTAGAAGTGGAACAAGTAAAGCGGTTAGATGCTATGGAATTAATGATCCATGAGTCATCATTATTTTTGGGAATAGAGAGACAAACTTCCATACCTTCAAAATTTGTAAGAATAGGTTGGGTTTCAACATTCAGCATGGACATCAACTGTTGATATTGACTTGGGGTTAAGGAATGAAAGTTCATCTTGGATGAACCCGATACAACTGCACTATTGCTGACGAACTCCACACCCGAACTAGTGTTGATGTTCTGCTGGCCATGGTTGGTTGATTGCATGGCTGAGTTGTGAGTGTGTGGCTGATCCTTGATCTTGGGATGGCCAGCAAGGTATTCTATTAACTGGTAACGCTTTGCTTTGATGTAGTTTTCATGACGACAATGCTCACAAAATGGATGCAGTTTCTTTCTGCCATAGCGCCCACTCTTTTCCAAAGTTGAATGAGTCGCAAGAGCAGCTGCTTCTCCTTCCAAGGGTTGACAAATTTGCAACCCCTTATGATGTTCTTCTTGCAGGATTAATGAGTAAACTTTTCTGATATTGGTAAGAGTGTCCATAGCCAATATTTGACTACGAACGGTCCCAAAAGAGTCACTCAATCCCATTAGGAACTGGTATACTCATTTGAGTTGTTGTCGGACTTGCATTTCCTTAAATGATATACAAGTGCATGCAATAATTTTATCATACGAGGCTAGTTCATCCCAGATGGCCATCATAAAAGTAACGTAAGAAGCCATTGAGGTCTGTCCTTGCTGGATCGCAAAGAGCTTCTTCTTGAGATTATAGATCTTTGGACCATTTCCTTAAAAAAACATGTCCTCAAGACCTATCCAAATTGCATATGCGGTATCCGCATGTGCAATACTATCTACAAGATCTTTAGAGAGTACATTCAGTAACCATGAAACTACCATATAGTTTCAATCTCTCCCAAGTCTTGACAACAGTAAGTGCCTCGAATGGTTTGAAAAATGAACCATCTACAAAGCACAATTTATTTTTGCCCCTAGAGCCCCGGTCATAGCTCTTCTCCACGTACTGTAGTTTTCTCCAAAAAGAGGTTTAGAGACTAGTACATCTTCGAGATTGTTAGAGTGATGGAGATAATAAGGAGAAGAGAAGTCGAAGGAAGAAGCATTGCTACGTTCAAGTGAAAACTAAGACTCGTTACCTGATTGTGAGTTTGTATTGTTTCCATTGTGTAGTATGGCTTGAAGGTGAAGAAGAGAGATGATAAGCAGGTTTATTATGGACTTTACCGCTCTGATACCATGTAAAATTCGTAAATGGAAAAGAAATGTGAGAATTTGGTTTCTTTCTCTATTGACATTGGGCTATATATAACAATATACAATTGGTATAAAAATATACAACAATATCCCTTTATTGTGGGGACTATGAATAATAAATCTCTACAAACTAGAAGGTTACAAATATGGCCTAATAATTCTCTACCAACTAGGAAAGTAGATATAGCCAAATCAATCTCTATACAAGCTAGGAAAGTCCATCAATCTCTACAAACAAAGAAAGTCCAAGTAAATCTCCACAATTAGGAAAGTGAGCTATACAATCCTCAATAGCACCTTCAAATAGTGTCGAAATATGTTGTTTGATCATTAGGATTCATGTAGTAGATGACCCTGGAAAAAAGATTATGATGATGATGATGATGATGAAAGTTAAAAAATAGTGTAGATCAAGGAGATTTATGAATACTTGAAAATTTTGAAAAGAAGATTTATGCAATGAGACTATTTACCTTTGATATAACATGGTCACAATTACTTACAACCATCCGATGTGACGTTTTATAGCTTGGATGGGTCACAAAGTTCGAAAAAATTTCTTATGAAGTTTGAACTTGGTCAATGGAATTGTTGCAGCTACCAAATTTCACATCCAATGGTCAAGATTAATGTGACTACCTTGTATCAAAGGTAAATGGTTTTCTCATTCTATACTTTCCCTTTTGAAAATTAATGATCTAAATAATACATTACAAAATGCACTACTTTCAAGATTTGAAATCTATTTTTTCTCATGTCTATACATTTTGAGGTCAAGATGATCAAATTTTAGAGTTTTCCTAATGAATTTTTGAGGTGTGCCTTAATTTGATCATTTAAGGCCTCACCGTTGTATAAATGTTTTCTATATAATAATATTGTCCTTTATTTTTAATTATTTTTATTATTAAATTATTTGCTTTACTTATATGAAAGAGTACGCTCAACCTAAAGAGTGAGCTTAACTACCATATACAATTTATTATGAATAGAAAAGAAATTTATCAAAATACTCATAAAAGTTGAACAATTTAGTATTTTACTCATATCTTTTGATTTATTTTCAAAACACCAATAAAAGAACAAATAAAATTGGAATATTTAAAAGGGGTAAAGTTTTGAATGGTTTATCTCTTATCCTTATTTTAATAAATTTTCCCTAAATAGAATAGGCAGTTGGAACCAACTGCAAGAATGAGTAATAGGATATACATTTTTTTCATTTCACACAATATCAAATAATATCATATTATTTTATTTAAACCACATATGACACACATGATTCCTCTAGTAGGAATTTAAGTTAGGGCTGCTAAGGGTTATGGCCTTCGTCGGGGTAGCCTTGTCCTTAGCTCAATCCAAGTCCTTATAGGGCCGGCCCGAAAAAGGCCAGGGGCTATGGCTGAGGCCCAACTTTGGCTAGGGCAGAGCCCATTACACTAAAAAAGAAAAAAAAAGAGAGGAAAATACAAGGTCAGTCTGGCTGTCATGGCCTTGGCCCAGGCCTAGCCCAAAGCTAGTCGCCTAGGCCATAGTTTTTTTGGGCCAGAATAACCTAGTCAGGCTAGGCGGGCCAACCCATTGCCAGCTCTAATTGAATTTACCATTCTACATAAACATTAACCAATGCAAAATTAAAAGCAAGGTCACAATAGATAAAAATAAAAAGGAAAGGTTTCTATGCTTTCCCTATAGCATAGAAGTTCTATCGTTCCCCTACCATCCAGCCGTCCAATTTTGATCAAGAGAGCCACTCACCGTTTGATCTTAGATCCGACATCTCAAAGTATTTTATTTTTAGTTTTTTTATATACACATTGTATGAATATGAAATTTGGATGTGTCATCTTCTCATTGGGGTGCACTATAAAAATATTAAAAATAATTTTTCGATAAAATATAATGACCAAAATACCTCTTAAACTATTCAGAGGTATTTTGGTTATTTTAATTTATTGAAAATATTTTTTTTATATTTTTTTCTAGTGCGAGTTTAATAGAGGAATGGGCATCCAAAATTTGGTGTCAAAATAGTTTATAGAAAAAAAATTAAAAATAAAATAGTGTAGAGACGTGACATTGTGATTGGGACAATCTTAGCCCTCCATTCAAAATGGACGGTTGGATAAAAGGGATGATAAAACTTCTATACTGTAGGGGAAACATAGAAAGTTTGCCCTTCTGTTTTTTTGGGGTAATTATTATATTCCAATTATAAAAAGTGGGAAAATAAAGCCCCACTTTGTTTAGACATTTCTTCCTAAATCTAAAGAAGTGGGGCAGAGCCGTCATTTATCTCATGCCATTTATTTTGAGCGTAACGAGTAAATTGCCCTTCTTATTTAGAGTTAGCAAACCCAGAACTTTATTTTCATTAAAAAAAAGAAAATCGTTATCTCATATTCGTAAGTACTAACAAAGAGGGATATTATCCTCATTTCTCCTCAATAAAGGACCAATAGAATGATAACTCTATCCTCTCTTTTCACTCTATTTTCAGGGTTAGCAATGCCGAACTCAATTTTTTTTATTGAAAACCTTGTCCGAGTTTGTTAAGTAGGACAAGCAGGGATATTCATGTCATTTGATCCCGGCCACTTAAATAGGCTCAATTACCTAGGCCTCACATCGGGCCGCGCCTAGTCCGGCTCTTGTCCCCATAGGGTCTGCACAACCCGTACTGGCCCAATAAAGGCTTGGCCCGGGCCCAGCCATGGCCTGGCATTAGGGCCAAATACAATCAATTAAAAATAACATAAAAAAACAAGGTTTAAAAAAATGGTTCGGTGATTCAGATTGTCCCTCAAGAAAATAGGTCTAGATGGCAATCCGGATCGGTGATCCAGCCAAGTGAACCAGTGAATAAAAAATTTTAAAAAATTAAAGAGCAAAAATAGCCGAAAAAAAATTAAAAATAAAGTGAAATCAGTTCTCTAACAGACTTGGTTGGCTCCCTTATATTTAGGCAGAAGCAAACCAGTCTTGACGATTCTCTATCTGTATCAGTCAGTTTTGATGTAGTTCACCGATTTTTCAAGGCTTGGAAAAAAAAACATAAGGAAAATAGAAGGAAAGTGGTAGAAAATGACAGAAAACAGGTGGAGGGTGGAGGGTTGGTCAAGCCAAAGCAGGCCAGGCCCATGATAGTGCTCGCCCAGGCCCGAACTGCCGCTCTCCTCGAGCTGTGGTGGCTCCGCCTTGACCCAAGCCTCAGTCCATTTGTGGTGGCCCAAGCCCCAGTTTTATAGGGCTGGGCCGAGCCAGGGTATGTGGCCCACTCCCAACCCTACAATTACCAAAATACCAGTAACTGTTGAGAACTAATGCGGCTAATTTTGCATCGCAAACATTTTTCTTAGGGAGGCACCTTAGGGAAATGAACCTGATGAACTAATCATCCTAATGCTAAATTTACATAGGGGTGGCAATTGGGACATGTGGACCCTCGACCCAATGGGTAGACCGGGCCCTGGGTCTGTGTATGTGTCTAGGGGTTGGACCCCATTCCAGTCCGTGTCCAGGTCCAGATTCTGTTTTGAGTTTGGTCCAAGTTGCCCCTCTCTTTGATTTTCGAGTTAAATATGTATTTTCTTATCCATAAAAGAAGTCCAAACAACGACAGAGAGCGAGTGAGATCACGTGATCTACCTTTAAGAATCTAATAATGTGGTTCGCCAAATTTCAAACCCAACAAAAATAATGAAAAAAAATCAAGTAATACAGTAAAATAAAGTATATTGTTCATATAAAATAAATAAAATAAAGTGTAGAAGCATGGGATCGGGCGATACGATAATATCAAGAAATATCTCAAATTCATATTTGACAATTCTCTTTATATCCCCACCAAAAAAAATCATGAAATTCCGTGCCCTTAATTTTTCTAAATCCGGCAAAAAGTGCCGGAAATCGATGAAATTGCCGGAAAATACACCATCCTGATCCCTTTTTCTAACCGTTCATTGAAAACAAGGCAAAGAATGAAACGTTTTTTTTTTCAAAAATCAATGCCCCTTGAATTTTTAATTCTTTATTCGTGTTTTCCCTTTTTGAGGGATACACGTAATAAAAACCATGACGAGTTAAAAATGAATTTTGATTAAGGGGCAGTCTGGGAACTTGAAAATCTATTTCATAAAAATAGATTATATAAAAATATGACATTTCGGGTATACTTTAAGGGGTGGTTTGGAAACCTGGAAATATATTGTCTGTGAAATATATTACTGACTTAATATATTACCTGTAAGGGTAGTATTTAGATGCAATCTAGAAAATACACTGCTATTGTTTGGCTGTGTCTAGAAGAAATATAGGAAATGCATTAGCAACATCTTATCGGCACGTGCCTATAAACTATCATTTATTTCCTTTTTGTCACAAAATTCTACTAAAATACAAAATTATCATTTCCTTTTTTTTTGTTACAAAATTCCACTAAAATACTGAATTAAAATCATCATCACGCCATTCCAAAAAGATTTTAATAATAACATTGTCATCATTCTAAAAATATTTTTAATAATAACTTCTACCATTTTACAGTCATGACACTATTTCCTACTTCTTTTAAGTGCCTTTGGCACTTATATGTAATCACATATTTTCTAACATGACATTGGTTTCAACATGATAAATCATTGGAACAATATGATTGGAATAACATGATTTTATTATGATAAGCCTTATTTTTATTTATTTTTTATAGAAGTTTTTCAAATGTCTCTCTATATAATTCAAATAAACAATAAATTTATGATACTAAATTTAAAATATGTAGGGTACGAGTTAAAAAATTGGAAGAAGTTTTGGTAATTGCAATATAAAATTTCGAGGTATTGGAGGAGACTAAAGATGTATATTAATTCAATTGAGATTTTAGTAATCTCTTATGAGGATTATGTTGTGTGAAATTTTTTATTATGATTGCGTTGTGTAATTTATCATTGATTGCTGATTTTTATTTTTATTAATTTTGTTTTTATATGAGACTGATGCCTTTAGATGAAGGGACGGGCTTAAAAAGAGAGGGATCACATTATCTTATCTTATGTGAAATTTTTTATTATGATTGTGTTGTGTAATTTATCATTGATTATTAATTTTTATTTTTATTATTTTTGTTTTTTATAAGACAGCTAATGCAGTCAAATAAGAAGATGAGCTTAAAAAACAGGAGGGATCACCTAGTAATTATCAAGAAAGGGCTTAGAAGATTTTTTTTAATCAGAGTTGACAAAAACGCACATCAAAGATTTAGATTTTTACTGATTTTTGGGAAAATCTCATGTAATCTCTTTATATTTCTTTACGATTAAGTGTACGCCAAATGTCATATTTATGTGTAATCTATTGTCACATAATAGATTTTCAGGTATCCAAACTGTCCTTAATTTTCCAGAAATCTCACGTAATATGTCCTTGTAATCTATTGTCACATTTTCAAGTACCTAAACGGTCTAATGGTAAAGAAATAGGAAAAGAGCAATCAAGATTTTCAAAAAAAAAATCTGAAATCTATTATACGTGTTTAAGGGTAAAAAATCTATTATGCTACCGTGATTCATTTTTAATAAACAACAACATTTCATATTTACTTGTAATCTATTATCACGTAATATATTTTCAAGCATCCAAACGGTCCTTAATTTCCCAGAAATCTCACATAATCTCTTTCCATTTTCTTATAATTAAGTGTATCCAAACAGTGGAAATGTCATAGGTCCTTGTAATCTATTGTCACAGTTTCAAGTATCTAAACGGTCCTTAATGGTAAAGAAATAGAAAAAGATTAATCAATATTTCCAAAAAAATTAGAAAATCTATTATGCATGGTCAAGGGTAAAAAATCTATTATGCTACCGTGATTCATTTTTAATAAACCACAACAAAAAAAAAAGTTTAAAACGCAACCAGTAGCTCCTTTTGCAAACCGCCCTATCTTCTTTCAACTTTGAGCTCCATCTACTAGCATCTAAAACCGGCCATCAATAGCTACCTTTGCAAACCAGGGTTTTACAACACAGTTGTAGCCATTATTACAAAAAAAATAAACGAATTTGAGTTCTCTACTAAAATTAAATTCGAAATACTTAGAGTTGTGTTTTTGAAAATTTTTTAAAATTAATTAGTCTCTTCAATCTCCTCCAATGTCCCAACATAATTCCTCTTCCAATACATCACATTTAGTCATAAAGCCTAGGTTACTAGCCAAATTTCTCCAAACTTTTTTTTTTTTTTCTTTTGAATTTGTCCATGAAAGTTTTCTGGAGTGGGATGATCGAGAGGCTTTAGCACAAGAAAAGAAAACATAAAAAATATGATGGCTTGTCATAATAAAAGTATGTTATTCCAAAGTGTTAACGTCTTGAAAACATGTTATTCTAATACAACACACAAAGGGATACAAAAGGTGTGGTTAATTCTTTTGCCCGACACAATTATAAACTTTAAGCTACATACTAATAAGGATAAAGTTTAAGCTACATACTAATGGGGATTGTACGCTCAACTATGTTTTGGGTATAAAGCCAAAAAAGAAAAAAAAAAAATATTGGTAATGCATTTCCCACATTTCTTCTCGACATAGCCAAACAGTAACAATGTATTTCCAAGGTTGTATCTAAATACTACCCAAACAGTGACAATCCATTTGCAGATAATGTACTACACCAGTAATATATTTCACAGATAATATATTTCCAGGTATCCAATCGGCCCCTAAGGGAATTTATCAATATATGCTTGTAATATCAACTATTAATAGTTTACTTATCTGTCAAATTATAAGTGAAATATTAGTGGTTTTATGGGCTTTTTAAAATTTTAAAATGACAAATTCCTAAATAGTTCTTGGGTGTTTTTCTGATAAATTTATCTTTTAATTAATGCAAGTTATATTTAGTTTTATGAATAAGTTGCCACTTGAGAAAAGGTTTCGACGATGATGAATAAGTTGTCAATTTTACGAATTTTTTGCTAGAGACTTCAAGTTCATAGCAATTGATAAGGAAGATCCTCAAATTAAATTACAAATGGGATATTTATCAAAATACGCATGCGTGATCAACTATTTACCATTTTAACCCATCGCGACTATTCCAAATCTGGTTATATGTGAGGGGTATTTTGAATTAAATCAGGGTAAAATGTTAAATAGTTGATATTTCAGCATTATTTCAATTAAAAAATAATTGGATAAACAAATGTAAGAAAACATGGAACTTGAGTTTGACATACTCGGCTTAATCCAACTAAAAAATAATGAAATAATGGTAATGGTTGACGAGTTGCTAGTGTTATGGTTCAGATCTCGGCAGGGTGTCGAGCCCGAGTGGCTTGAGTGTGTCTTAGTGGACTCGCCGAGTTTTCCATCACTGAGGTACATCATGATGTTAGATCCATCTTTCTGCTATTAAAATGATCAAAATTAAAAATAAACATAGCATATAGGGATTTTAAATTTTGCCTAAAAATGACGGTATAGAACTCCAATTTATACCAAAGAATCTCTTTTAACATAAGCTGTCTCAGAATTTTAAAGAAACCCAATCTGTTTACGAAAAATCTCTAAATCATCTTCATCATTTCAGACTTGTTCCAATTATTTAAGAAACGGTAATGAAAAAAAATCTCTACATAAGAAAAATATATTATTGAATATGTCTGCACTAAAGATACAAAAACGCTAATTGAAAGAATAATGAGAAATAATTGATGAAAATGGTGGTCACCCATATCTTTTTGTTTTATTTTTTTTTTTAAAAAAAATTTCCTACAATTTTACAATAAAATATTAAAAATGGTCATATCAATCAACTTCAGCACTTTCTTTTCTTTCACTGAAATTTAGGAACACTTTTATGCAATAAAGTCAAGTTTTAAACCAGTAAAATGTATAGAGGGAGTCTTTTTTTTTTTTAACAAAGAGAAAGTCATGTTTTAAACCAGTAAATGTAGAGAGAGCGAGGTGATCAAGTTCAAGGCCAAAGCAATGCATCCTTCCTTCTCCATGAAAATTTGAACCTTACAAAATAATGTGAATCTCCTCCTGCTACAAAAATCACATCACTACAAAAATGTAAAGAAGAGAGAAGAAAATCTAAAAATTTTGGAATTTGAATTCCTCCTATCTCCTACAACAAAATGCATAACTCTCCTAAATTGAAAGACCCCATAGAGAGAGAGACTGAATCTTGAGCTCTCCTTTTTCCAGAAGACCCAGAGGGAGAATCTGAAACTTGGGTTTTAGAGAGAGAGAGAGAGAGAGAGAGAGCGCTCTGAATCATGGGTTTCTCAGAGAAGGTGGTGATAATCTTGACCAGGGTGGATCAAGAACTCATCACCACCATAAACCTGGTTCTGCATAAGTTGTTGCTGAGTTCTTCTCACTTCCTTTTGCCTTCGAAGCTCCATTACTTTCCGGTGAGAATTCGAGTGCTTCGTCAAAACGAAGGTGGGACTCGCTGCGGGTCGATATTCCGGCACCAATCTCCCTGATTTATACCGAACCCCACAAGCATTACAGAGAGTTTTAGGGCCCATAGGCCCTGTTCTCCATTGCGGGGTCTTATCAGTTTGGCAGTGAAGGCATTTCCGGCCATTGGTGGACTGAACATTTGACGGAAAACCACTTTCCGGCGACCCAACTTGCTCGTTGGACGAGGAGTTTGACGGTGAGATGATGGACGATGGTGAGATGATCGACGAAGCCCAGTTCAAGGCAGGGGCTCTCGAGCGCTTGCTCCTTGCTTTGGCCGGAACAGTGATTTCGGGCAAGAGATTTGGGCAGAAGTTGGCCGGCAAGTTGGGATTTTCCGGCCGTGTGGGGGAGATTCCGGTGGGTGGGATCTTAGAGATATGGAGGTTCGGGAGGTGGATGTTTTGGAGGTCTTCGCTTGAGAAGGATTCTTCTACGAAGTTGGAGAGCCATTCTAGTTGGGCAAGATCGTCGCACTGTTACATTAGAGAGAGAAAGAAGAGAGAGAATCATTAGGACCGTAACATGTGAGAGAAAGAGAAGAGAGAGAAAGAGGAGAGAGAATCATGAGGACAGTTACATGAGAGAAAGGGAAGAGAGAGAATCATTGGGATAGAGAAAGAGAAGAGAGAATCATTAGGATAGAGAAAGAGAAGAGAGAAAGAAGAGAGAATTATAAGGATTCTTACATGAGAGAGAAAGAGAAGAGAGAGAAAGAGAAGAGAGAGAAAGAAGAGAGACTCATTTACACGAGAAAGAAAGAGGAGAGATAAAGCACAGAGAAGCATTAGGATTGTTACATGAGAGAAAGAGGAGAGAAAGAACAGAGAGAATCACTAGGACTGTTACATGAGAGAGAAAGAGAAAGAAGAGACAGGATCATTAGCACGATGAGAGAGAAAGAAGATAAAAGAGAGTCAACAGAGGGCAAAGACAGAAGAGAGAGAAAGAAGTGAGAGAATCATTAGAGAGAATGTAATTGAATGTTAGGAAGAAGGGAAACAGCCATTAACTCTTTGTACCTCCCTTGACCTAATTAATTGAAATAATTGGGCAGAATCATGACTCTGAGTCTTAACTCTGAAGTATTATACTGAAAGAAAGAACTGTAATTTTCAGCTGCTTCAGTTCATTGCATTGGAAACCGAAATGCCAGAGAGAGATGGGGCTTGGCACAAGGTGTCATAGAGAGGGACTTAGTTTCTTTGATATTGAACTGTATTTTCAGCTCCCTTAATTCATCACAATAGAGCCCAACAACCAGTGAGAGAGAGAGAGAGAGAGAGAGAGAGAGAGAGAGAGAGAGAGAGAGAGAGAGAGTAGTAGTAGTAGTAGTAGTAGTAGTAGTACGTTACTACGTACGTACGTACTACTACTTACTACGTACGTAACCGTAACGTAACCGTAACGTACGACGTACGAAGTA
>NW_006499905.1:884027-894142 GCF_000471905.2 Amborella trichopoda | reverse complement strand
AGAGAGAGAGAGAGAATTTCTATGAAATTGAACTGCATTTTCAGCCCTCTGAATTCTTTACACTGGAACCCCAAAATACCAGTGCGAGAGACAGAGACTAAGTTTCTGTGACATTGAACTGTATTCTCAGCTCCCTTAATTCATTACACTGGAACTCCAAAAATCAGAGAGAGAGAGAGAGATTGCAAATTCAAACATAGAATGAAATATGAGAGAGAGAGAGAATTTGGAAATTCAAATTGAAACCTTGAAATTGTAGGATAAAGTCAACAGTGGAATTCCAATTTAGACAGAACTTGCCACAAAAGAACCCTGCGACTTAAATTTCCTCAAGAATCTTATAGAAATGTTCCTTCCCAAAAATAATGAAGAAATGTAAATTCAGTTAAATTCTAATTCAAGAAATCATATATTAAAAACTCATAACTTTCAATTTGGGAAATGCGCATTTTTCTTTATAAATTAATAAATGAAATGGACGCATTTTTAGCTCCTCTGCTTCTACAAATTGCAGCCCAGTATGGATTCTTTATGTAAAAAAATCCCCAATAATTTCATAAATGCTATAATAATCAGTGAAATTCTAATGAAAATAGAACCAACACCTCTAAAATTCAAAAATTTGTAAAAAGACATACTCAAACATATAAAATGAAAAATTACAGCTTTTAATTTCTGATTATATCTTATTATAATGTCCAATTGATACTGAAAACCCAAGCACAAAAATTTCAACACTATTCCTCCAAAATAAAATGTTCTCTCTGTAACTCAAAACCCAAATTCGAAAAATCAAATTATCATATGTTCTCGACAAAAAGCAGATAGGAGAAAAAAGCGTACGGGCACACAGAGTTCTCCAGGGTCTTGGCCATCGCCAAAATTCCGGCCAAATGGGTCAGATTCGGGCCCACATAACTCCCCAAAATTCCCTTCGAAGGACGATTTCCCGGCAACCTCACCGACAGTCACAGTCGAAGAATCGCCTGAATGTGTCAAATTTCCGGCGTTTTCATCCAGCCCACCAGTAATCTCCTCATTAGAAAAATCAAGCAAATCCTCGATATGAAAAAGGTCGCCATTTTTGTTATACTCTGAGTATTTCTTATCAAACATGTAAACCCCACTATAGGGATAATCCGGCGCTTCCATTGTGTTCAGCTATTTTCAGGCCTTATTTCCCTCTGTTTCAGCCCACACAAAAATGGGTTTCCTCCTCTCTCTAGAGAGAGAATTAGTCACTGAAACAGATGGGCTTTCTGTCAAGTGCGAGAAAGAAGGGTTAATGAGAGAGAGAGAGAAGTGGGTTTCTCAGTTCAGAGTGGGAGAGATGTTGGGTTGGGTGTTTAGAGTGTGTGAAGACTAGAGAGAGAGAGAAAGTAGAGACAAACTCTAGAGAGAGAAAGGGTTTCAGATATGGTTTATTTACGCATAGAGGAAGACATGGTACAGCCAAAATGGTGGGTTTTCATGGGGTAAAGCATCTTATCAGACCAGAAAAACCAGTGGGAAAATCATTTTAAAAAAGGCGTTGAAATTCAATAGAAAGTATTTTTTTACCCAATATTTAATCCCCAAAACGTACAAATTAGAGTAATTAACCATTTTTAACCCTAATTTAGCGGTGATAAAAAAGGATTAATGGCAAAGTTTAAAGCTGATTCCTTCACATTGGGAATTGTGTAAAATAATTTTAATTTTTTTCATTAATTTTTATTTATTTTTCCGCCATTATTTAATTCTGTAACCCACGTTTTTGCACGACGGTTACAGCTCGACCTGGTCGGCCATCGACGGTCACGGTAAAGCCACGTTGCGGACCATTGGGGCTCTGACCGGTTTCGCTTTAACCGGGTCAATATCGCCATGTGGAGGTTCATGCCACGTCAACATCCAAGGACCCGGGTGGCCCCGCATGCGGGCCCAGAGCGAGTCATGGGTGGCGCCACGTCATTCCAGAGGCCGACCCTCGCCGCTAGATCTGGGTCCCGGCCCACCACGTGGAAGCCATCGGATAGAATGGTGATGTGGCGTTTTGAGGAACTTGGATGGATATGGAGCGCTCTACGCCGATCCTCGGTATATCGGAGGGTCCAAAATTCAGGTAGCATGATGTTTTCATTTGTTCATTATTTTAACACTCTATGCACTGAATGTTTTCCCAATTTTTTCGTTTTTTTCCTCATGCGTTGATTTCACGGATTGGACGGTTGTGGTTTCAGATAAGTGAAATGATATTCTACTCCTGCAGGAGCATACTGTTTATTTGCTCCCTCCATTAAAACATGAGTTGGGAGTATTTCTTGAACATGAGTAGTTCATGGATGTGACCTTTCGAATAAAATCAGGAAGGAAAAAAGTCAAATAGCACAATGTGCTTAAAAACAAAATAATATCCTACGATTGAACAGTGACCAGCCAATTTTCAAATACAAGATTTAAGTGTCGAGAAACTTAATGTCAAATTTTATTTTTTTTCCTCCAAAGTAATCATCTAGTGATCATAAGGTGGATTGCAGCATTTCGCCTCAACAAAGACCTTCCTAAATCGCTCTTTTGCCCGAGGAATTAATGTACAAGATACTCCAGCAAGAGCACACAGCATTCACTATTTAGCTAATATGATTTTTTATTAATAAAATTTATATTTTATCATCCGTTTACTGCTTTATTTTTTATTTTTTTATATAATTATTATTATTATTATTTTCGGTGTGTCATTTTATGCTTAGATTTAAAGGGAAGACTGGTAAAGGAGTTGGGGTGGTATCAGGTGTTGCGTGGCGTGAGGGACTTATTTTATCAGATTTGTTTTTCTTTTCTTTACCTTTTTTTTTCTCCTTTTTCTTCCATTTTTTGTGATTATTTTAACATGCTTTTTATCTAGAGGGTGGGGTCCACGTGGCACGTGATAGGCCTGAACCGGGTGTCAGCGGTGCATGTGACTCCCCTCAAAGCCCCAGCCGGCGGTGGCGACCGCCACGTGGCGGTGGCCGACTCGTCGGTGCATTCACCTTGCCGGTTTCCGTGAAGCTTCTCGCACGTGTGTATATGCACGTGAAAGGGCACGTGCCGTACCTCGTTCTACGGTAAAGGATGGAGGGGGGGGAGGTTCCCTTTCTCGTGCCCTTCCTTCTTTTCGTTTTTTTTTTTTCCTTTTTTTCCGACTTTTTTCCCTTCTTACTTTTCTTTGTTTTGTTTTGTTTTGAACTTTTTTTTTTTGTCTTTTCTTTTATTGTTAGTGGGAGACAATTGATTTTCCCTTGCTTTTATCTCTTTTCTTATCCAATGCAAACACGTAATACAATTTAGAGAGAACTTAGAAAAGGGAAGGGCGTTTGGTTGTATGTAAACCAATCATTTAAAACTCGTTGGGTCATCACGGAATCATTTATGTTGATTTGGGAATCTCGCACCTTATTTTGAATCTGCATATATATAAAAAAAATAGCTGAGTTTAAAAAAGAACTCATAGTTCTACAGTAAAATGATAATCCTATATAATCTAGACTCCCGATTCACCGGTCTAGACCAATTTTTGGCCGGTTCACTATTTTTTCATGTGTTTTTTTATCAGTTTACTGAATTTTTCGCACAATAAAACAACAATATGGACCGGCTCTTGGGGTGTCTGATCTAGGTGATCCGTTTTTTAAATCAACGGTGTAAAATACTATTTAAAAACTGGGATCGATAGGGTGGATCATCCACCCTATACATCTATGTCGGATTGCTGATTCGTGTTGATTTAAATTAGGAATAAAAATATAAAAATTATAAAAAATTATTTTATTTTTTTGGTTGGGTTGGGAAAATGGAAGAGGAGCAAGAGGGTAGAATGATTTAAGACCTAAGAACACATTCATAGCATGAAAAAGAAAGAAAAAAAGTCAAAGGAGTTTAGTTAGGATGGGGGCACGGTACTGATACCTTCTTGAAATCGATTTCGGTTGACTCATTCTCAGTTTGGATTATAATTCCCAATCCCAATCGCTGGATTTTGAAACATTGGTTTAAAAGATAAAAATAGGTAGGTTGAACCGGTTACACCACTATTTTAGTTTAAATTGTTGGACTGAGCGAGCTCTCTAACTAAAAAATTTTAAAAAAATTGTGCAATTCAAATATTGGTTATTTAAAATTTTCCAACAAATTTAGATTTTTTAAATCTATGAAAATAAATTTCATATGAAAAAAAAGCCGGTCAATCTAGTCTTTTTTTAATCCTTTGCTAGTATCGATGTAAAGAGCCCAATGGCACTTATTTGATTTCGAACATTGTACTAGGTGCTCCTCAATGAACCTGGTGGAGCCACCAATATAATGATTGAAAAAACTAAATAGAAATTGATCAAATACCTATGAGATTCTACTCAATTACCACTACTCCAACTCAAGGTCCTATATTTTTTATAGATATTTGGAAATTAAAACAAAAGATATGGTAAAATGTTCAATTATTCATCGTGGGTAACTTGATAAATGTTTCGAAAATAAATAACAAATTTTGAGAGCAATAACGTTCCTCAACCTTTCATTATCAAAGTGGAGGGATGAAGAGTTGTTAGCGTGTTGTTTGAAATTATACAAGTACCACAATGTGCTTTTCCTCAAGCTAAGGGTAAAAAGCTCATGAGTATAGGAAATTCATAGTTTGAAAATGGGTTGGGGTTTTGGCGGTAGTACCAATGAGCTTTATGATGAAGTCTCTGATTCCATTCTCATCAAAGGGTAGGGGCTCAAATACTCAATGACTTACATTTCTTATTTTCTTTTTTTTATAGGAAATTCGTAGCCACTATTGTGTTTAATTATACTAGCTCTCTTCCGCCTCCATGATGAGAGGTGGATAAGAACCTTTCCTCGACCGAAGAGGGCACTTGTAGTCGATGGAACGAGGCGAGGTCCTTAACCTCTGACAGAACAAGCTGCCTCGCCCTCTGCTCTGTCTACTGCTCGACTCTTCTATACACTATATTGAACGAGTAGTGGAGACGAATTTGATTAAACAAGCAGCTCTTTCAGTCTACCCACTCTACTTCGACTGAATGAGCAGTGGAGACAAGTTAAGCTGTGAAATTGACTAAACTGTAATCTCATTCAATCCTGAGTCTATGGAGCATGTGTCCTTGTTGCAGGGGATATGAGTTAATCATATTGATTTATTGCCAAGTTAGGAAGAAAAATCATGGGAACTCGCCAAATTTAAACAATTCCAAGTATTTTGCTTTCTCATTATATACAATGAGACTATTTATCTTTGATACAAGGTGGTCACAATTACTTACAACAATCCAATGTGAAATTTGATGGCTTGGATGTATCACAAAGTTTGAGCAAATTTCTTTTGAAGTTTGACCTTGGTCAATGGAATAATTGCAACCACCCAATTTCACATCTAAAGGTCAAGTTCAATGTGACCACCTTGTACCACAGGTAAATGTTCTCATTCTATGCTTTCCCTTTTGCTATCATATTGTTGTTGTTATTTTTCGGTCTTAGCCAAGTACTTAATAGACTTGGTCAACAAACCTAACTTGGGCTTCGGCCCTGATGACTCGTGAGCCCTTGTTTTATAACATTCTTACATACTAGTAGAGAGGATCATGAGAAACAAAGTACCATCTACTAGTTTGTGTGTTAAATAGTGCACTATAAACATCCAGTTTGATGATGAATGGTGGAGATTAGTAGGCTTCAAGCAATTTTCCGTCACGGTAAATTACGGTTATTATGGACCATAGGTCATCAGTATGGGTGGTGAAAACGATACCTTCATTGATGGTAAATTGGATATTTGAATAGCAGTTTTTCTTTAATCAAAAGATACAAGGCTCTTGTACGAGTAAATTCTCCATTTAGTCCCTCATGTAAAATCCCATCTAGGAGTATCTTTTAGATTCCAAATTTCAGGCGATAACATCTTCAAATAGCACTTTTTATGTGTCTTAAAAAAATGGGATTGTATACAATGAGACCATTTACCTTTTGGTAGTGAGATTCTGTCGTCTTATTTTTCCCTACCGCCCTCATTTCCATTAAAAAAAAAAAAAGGTCATATAATGTGAAATTTGATAGCTTAGGCATGTCATAAAGTTTGAAACTTTTGTTTTGAATTTTGAGCTTAGACAAATAAATAAGTGCAGTTGCCCAATTTTATATTCAAGAGTCACCCTCATTTCCATTAAAAAAAAAAAAAAAGGTCATATAATGTGAAATTTGATAGCTTAGGCATGTCATAAAGTTTGAAACTTTTGTTTTGAATTTTGAGCTTAGACAAATAAATAAGTGCAGTTGCCCAATTTCATATTCAAGAGTCAAGATTAATTATGACCATCTGGTATCAAAGGTAAATTGTCTCATTATATTTTTACTAAAAAAATAGTATCCTAAAATTAAACAAATAATGCCAATTTTTGGAGGGAGAAAACTCAAAATCCAAATCTTCCTAGTTAGATAATTAGTTATCAGGTGATTCTTGGGTGAACTTCATAATTTCAAATAAAGATTATACTCCCAATTAGCTCTTTTACTCGAGGGAATAAATGTAGAATATGTCCACGCGTAATATCCAACTTATTTTTTTCATGAGAAATTAAGGACCAGCATTGAAACAATTGGACAAAAAAATAAACATAAAAAGAAAATAGTCCCTAATATTGGTTAGGAGGGGCACAAACATTTGTGTTCCAACCACCCTATGCCAAACCAGGTGTAAGGCGTTTGAAAACAAAGACTTCCGACAAAGGGGCTTCCTTTTCAGTAGTTACAAACTTCCATATTAAATGGTCATGATAACGAGTGTATGTTGGATAGGAAAGCAGTGTAATTTATCCAGTTGGGATTGAGAAGAAATATGACTGTAAAAATAGGGGTGGCAAAAGGCCCTAGCCAGGCTGGCCCCGAGCCATCGTTTCAAAGGGGCCCTGGCCCAGGCACGTCACGGTCTGGTTAGGTGACTAGGCGCTAGGGCTGGCAACAGGCTGTGCTTGGGCCAAGTAAACCCTGACCCTAGTTCTTTGATATTCGGCTCAAGTTTGGTCCTGGCCCTATCAGGGTAGGGCTGGGCCGTGCCATGTCAGGTAAAACAAAAGTAAAATAATCCAAAAAAGTTAAAAAACGAAGGGCCGGGCTGAGCCGAAGTGGACCAGGCATGTCTTCGCATGTCCCTATTAGGGCAGGGACAGGTAAAACTAAAGGAAAATAATGTAAAAAAAAAAAGAAGATAAAATAAGGAGTAAGCCAAACTAGACCGGAGCTGTCTTGACCTGGCCCAGGCCCAGCCCTTGGACCACATTTTGCATCCGAGGCCCTAGTGTTTTAGAGCCGGACGATTGGGGCCACCTGGCCCATTGCCACCCCTACTAGAGAGAGCGCTCTGAATTTTTTTAAATTTTTTTTCACTAAAATAGAAAAGAGATCGATCACTCCGGACTATGGAACTTAGTCCACGCGGGGCCAGTTATGTCACCAGGTGGAGATTTCATGGCCGGACCTGGTCCTCCTGCCAAACTTCATTGCCCTGGCTCAAAAATGAATATGAGAGAGATATATGCTCAAAAAGAGAGAGAGAGAGAGCTAAAAATTGCATGAGAGAGAGAGAGAGCCCAAAAATGCATGAGAGAGAGAGAGAGGTTCCTATTAGCCAGGCTCAGAGTGATGTTTCTTTTCTCCAAAATTGAAAGTGGGCATGGCATATGAAAGAGATGATGCGACCATACGTGCATTGAATCCATTTGTTTCCTTTTAAAAATTTGAAATGTATGGAAAGGGACCAAATACATTGGTTTAGGGGGACATGTGACCTATAGAACGTGACATTCCAATTTACTCTATTATTGACCCCCCAACATATTAATGTGTCCTTCCTCACCTTACTACTAAATTCCAAATCGACTTCGCTTAATGGTCTCACATTTTGGCACATTTTCGGTTGATTTCAGCGAAATTTCGGGCTTTAATCTGAAATTCCAAGTCATTTACGGCCTTTAATCTGAAATTCCAAGTCATTTAGACCCGGACCCAAGTCTAAAAATTTAAAAACAATTTATATATTTTTTATATAAAATTATATACAATAAGATAATTTATCTTTGGTACAAGGAGGTCATAATTACTTATGACTATTCAATGTGAAATTTGATAGCTTGGGTTTATCACAAGGTTTGAAGCTATTTTTTTTAACTTTGAGCTCAATTAAAGGCATAAATGCAATCACATGATTTTACATCCAATTGCCAAGATTAATTGTAACCACTTTGTACCAAAGATAAATCGTCTCAGTGTATACTTTTCCTTTTTATATATATTATATTTTTTATATAGGGTCGGGTTAACCTGAACCCCACATGATCTAGTAGGATCCATGTTTGACCTAGACGGGTCGGTTCCAAGCATTTGGACTCGAACTTGACCTACTAGATCCAAAACATGGACCGAGCCCCATACCTGATTCGCGTTGACCGATCGGGTCCACGGGTCAACCCCACCCGATTGTCACCCTATTAACGAGTCCAAGTCTGAACTGAAGCAATGGACCCTGTTGGGTCGGGTCTCGGTGTACTTGACTTTGACTCAACCCGGGTTAGATATGGGTCGTGTCTACTTTTAATCCTAATGGGTCATGGCGGGTCCCGATCAACCTGATCTAGCTTGATATTTATTAGAATAAAATACATATAGATCAGTGTAATCGGTCTTGGCTCGAGCCGATTACTCGGCCGAGTTTGAGTAACTCTGCCCAGATTAGTGCCAAGTACTGTAGCAACAAAAAACAAAGATATATTAAAAATTCAAAATATAGGAAATGTACGTTTAAAGTAAGATTAAGCAAAACATTTCAAAATGTTACTAAAAATGTAGCAAAAAGTAAATTTTAAAAAATCAACTTGTGACGGCTTTTTTCAAAATAATCCAAAAAAGATGGGAAAGGGTAAAAATAAGTATTTATGGCCAAAATACTTCTCAATCTTTGCCAAAACGATAAAAAACATAAAAATAAACATATCCCAAATAATTTTTTTATTTTGTAAAATTATTATTATTATTTTTATTTTTTTTTAATATCCTGAGTTAGACACCTAACTCAAAGTCGGGTTCTGCAAGAGCCCCAGCCCGAATAACTTGGCCGAATAGAAACTACTCAACAGGTTTTGCAAACACTGGTATAGACAATATTAACTATAGTATAAAAATATATAAAATGTTTATTATGTATTTTGTTGGGAACAGTTTATATAGAGCCTAGGTTCTAAACAATCAAATTAGAGCCTACCTCAAAACGTTCGCTAGAAGAGGTTGTTTTGATGCCCAAATATCATCAAATTGATCATTTGGACATCAAGATGCATGGACATGAGAAAAAAATAGATTTTAAGTTTTGGAAATAGTGCATCTTGCAACGTATTTTTGGATTGTCAATTTTCAAGATTTTCAAGTTTTCATAGATCTGCTCGATCTACACTATTTTTTAATCTTGAAATTTTATAACTAAAGATAAAAATATAATTTAAGGCTATCACAAAGCCATAGTTCTCATCACTATTTGAAGGTGGGCCCTAATTTGATTGTTTAGAGCATCGGCTCTATACAAACCGCACCCTATTTTTATTTATAGACTTGAAACCAACCCAATTTGTCCATCCAATAGACTTGACCAGGTTTGGGTCCTGGTCGAGGTCGATCTAGACCCAACCCAACCTAGACTCAACCCGGTCCCTTACCACCCCTAGTGGTAGACTTGTAACTCTTTTGAGCTTTCCAAAATTCAATTCCAAACGCTTTAGTTACTTGAGCTAGGGTTTCATTCGAGGCTCATGAGATTGTGAACAGACATGGCAACTACAACAGTTATGGCAATTAGATATTGAGATATGTCATTGTCTAATTGTATGCTATCTTTATATAGAAATTGTATCCTATAGTTTTAGTGAGTATTGGTTGTACACTCTCTATAAATACACAATTGTATTGTAATCTGATTCACATTATTGAATACAGAGAAAGATTTTCTCTCACATGGTATTAGATCTTTATATTCAATAATGTGAATCATATTACAATACAATTGTGTATTATTAGAGAGTATACAACCAATACTTACTAAACTATAGGAT
>NW_006499905.1:855456-884007 GCF_000471905.2 Amborella trichopoda | reverse complement strand
ATTGTGTATTTATAGAGAGTATACAACCAATACTTACTAAAACTATAGGATACAATTTCTATATAGAGATAACATACAATTAGACATTGACAGATCTCAATATCCATAGAGAGTATACAACCAATACTTACTAAAACTATAGGATACAATTTCTATATAGAGATAACATACAATTAGACATTGACAGATCTCAATATCCAGTTGCTATAACTGTTGTAGTTGCCATGTCTGTTCACCGACTTGATTCCAAACAAACATCGCTAGACCATGGGCCCATACATACTTTGTGTACCTTATGATGCATGCAGTATGGTGTTCACTGTGCTAGTAGAACCATCAGCCATCCATTGTTGGTAAAAGATGGCCGATGTTAATACTCTTCCACATCAAGTATAGCGCTAAGTGTCATCCAATAAGGAGGGAATGGCGGCAATTACTTTCTTTCTTGATCAGTACGGTGTTTCCTTTTTTATTTTATTTTTTTGTTGTGAAAAATTTATCAAAATACCCTGACAAAATGTTCATTATTTTACCCATTTGCAACTATTTTAACTTATAATCATATGTCTGGGTATTTCAAAATTAAATAAAAAAATATGAATAAAACGTTAAATAAGTCATCTCTCGTAAGTATTATTAAATAAAATTTAGTCTGACGTATTAAATTATATGCTACATGTTCGAAGTTTTCGTCGGGGAATTGCTTGCTGTGGGGAATTGCTTGCTGTGTGTGTTTGTGCAGGTGGGCTTGCACTAATCATTTTAATTTTAAAGAATGAAGGATATGAAAATTTGTTTTATTCAGAGAAATTTTGGGATTTCTTTGTCTCACTATGTATTGGGATTTCTTTTTTTTGAGGCAGTTCAACTGTAGGAATTGAACTCAAGATATCGCATTGCTATCATCAATTGTTAACCACTCAAGCCCAAGCATGACTTGTGATTTGAAATTTCCATATGATAGCCTCAAGTTATTTTGAGGCTTGATGAATTAGACCCCCTTTCTAGTTTTGGAAGAAATGCTAGTTTGAAGTGGTCTGGTGCATGAAGGCTTCACTATGGCTGAATCTTAAACAAAACCATCATTAACCATTGATAAGTTCACATTCCTCGGAATTTTTCCATTGGATATATGAACTCTTAGAGCAGGAGCCTCAACGTTACGTTCCAACCTCCAGTTCCACCATTAACATATCGAATATAGATTTTTGCACATAAGGATTATCCAACATGCTGACTCTAGAATAGTAACAGAATGGGAGCTCATTTATTCATTGAAAAAGGCATGAGATTTGTGAAAATGTTTTTGCCCATCCTTTGACAAGAGTTTCAGGCCAAAAAGCCCTCTTGATTTTGTGCATTTCTCACATTTCAAGGCAATGCTGTCTTAACGCCAGCCGAAGTTTGTCCATGATTAAAGGATTACAAATCAGCCTTGTTCTTAATGGGAACCCTCTTTGCACTCAGGGAGACTTTTCATTGCATTGTGGTTCAGCCTTGCAGGCTTGACAGCCATGCAATTGACAGAATTCATCCTGTGGATGGGAGTTTTATGCGATGGGCCGTAAGATCTCATTGATTAGAATCTCATTTGGATCCTATGGATGACAATCATGGTCGGCAAGCCAAGAACTCCTTTGACAATCTACTAACTCAAAGTTGCTGTAACTATGCCGCCAGTATTGCAGCAACTGTGCCTTGAAGACTTCATGCCACACTGCTCCACCAATATTCATGCTGTTGCATTCAGCCCTAGTGCAACAATATAAGGACATTTGCAGTCCTGATGATGAGGAAAACCTTGATGCTTTCAATCATTACATATCCAGTGAGGTTAAGCTCTTCTATGAAGTGAGTGATGTGTTCAAGTGGTGAACCACTACAGATTATTGAGATGAACAAAGAGCAATTGTAAAGTTTGGGGTCAACCTATATAGGTTTTTACTCTACTGAAAAAAATGTATAATTTGCTCCAGTAGGTCCACAAAGTATTTTTCCTTAATTCCTTTTTTATTAAGATAGTGGATTAGAAATGATGATTTGTGTAGTCGACCCAAATGGTTGGAAAAATGCTCGAATGATGATAATAATAATGAATGCATTGGAAAAATATTGTATACCACACTGTAGGAGTACAATATGCTTTTGCTCTCATGGGATAATGCCATTTAGCGGGATCTGTTGGACCTAGAATTTGCATAAAATCTCTGTTAATCCCAACAAGCACTTCCACAAAGGGATCCAAATGATGTTCGCTTGGATACTAACCATCATAAAAACAGTCCAAATGATGTCCACTTCAACATCGAACATGATGGGTGACCATGTCCAGGGTTTTTAGAAGTCAAAACCAGTTTTTTCTTTTCTTCTTAAAAAATTGTTCATATAGTCAATCAAAGATGTTTTTCACATGGTTTAGTATGTATACTCTAAAGAAAAGGTGTTCTTCACATGATTTTCAAAAATTGCTGACATAGTCGATCAAAGTTGTTTTTCACATGTGTTATTTTCTTTTCTTTTTCACATGGTTTAGTAAAATGTCTTCTAATGTAGTATCCCTTTTTATGTGAAATTTTTAGATCTACTTCGCAATCACAAGATGAGTTTTAATTAAAATTTTAGATTTTGAATTCTTAAATACGATAGGAAGTAGTGAGAACAGACATAAAGACTTATGGCCTCACTAAGGGTATGACCTTTGATAGAGTAGAATGGCGGACCAGGATTCATGCAGCTGACCCCAAATAATTGGAAAAAAGCTATGAATGATGATGATGATTTTGAATTCCTAAATGCATAGTTTGGACGATAAAAAATGAGAGAGTCCTTGTTCACTATTAGGACATTTGTTGTTTTCATAAATTTTTGTTTTCCTTTTTTGAATTTGGTCACTAGTGTTGAGAAGGCTACATTCCCAATTCCCAAAATAAATAGGATTTAGATGAGAAGGCTACATTCCCAATTCCCAAAATAAATAGGATTTAGATGAGGAAGTGAAGGCCCTGGACGCTTTTTGTTGGAGCATGTAATCTTTTGGTAATAAAAATGGCATTTCCCCGTAGAAAGAAGAAAGCGTACCATGAAAAAGAAAAAGAAGGGAAACTAAAGGAAAAAATGGAGAAGAAAACCAGGTAATATCCCAGCATGTAAAAAAAGGAGTTTTGATTCCTACCGCTTAAAAAAAGAAGTTTTGATTCTCCAACATGTAAAAAAATTGTGTTGATACGATGAAAAAACGAGAATCTCATGAAAAATAGGCGTGCTCTAGTTTCCAAGGTAAAGTCACTTCTTTTTCAGCCCATAATAACATTTTGCGAGTCTCCCTCCACATCCAAGTCTATTGTGGCAACAAAAGCTAGAGGCACCATAGTGGAGCTTGGGCTTCCCCTGAATAGCACGACCCAAGAAATCGGGTTAAAGGCTTAAGTAGTTAGCGGTTGATATTATCAAAGCTGCATCTCAAGTTCGATTCCTACTGCTGAACTACACACACGAAAAGCAAAACAAAAGCAAAACCCTCGCTATTGTGGGCCAATATTCACTTGAAATAGGCCGATAATTCTTTCTTTGTCAATACCCCTGAGCCTCTGTCATGATAGGCCTCTCACAAGATGCACCTTAAAAGATCCACAGAAGCCATAGGGCCTCCATGGTTTCCTGCTCGAGTGGGATAGGAAGGAAAAACTAATGCCACTAAGGATGGCCTACACATCTGAAACCAAATACTTCAAAAAGAAATGACAATACCTCCACTGCCCCTGCTCAATGGTTTACATTCGCTTTACCCGTAATACAACAACCGAGGATTAAGAATTATTATTTAGTGGACCATGTTATACACTGGTGCACCGGCACCTGAGGTGTCGGTTTCCTTTGTATAACTGCTAATGTTGATGTTTCATAGTTGTCTTCCAAACCTTGAATTTCCAAAATTGGTGCAAAAATAGGCCGGCAATGGCAATGGGAATGAAGCTGGGGCATGAGTAGTTGGAGAGGGCTAATGCCTAAACAAAATGTTTTTGGCAACCCAACCCGGCTAAAGCCAGGGCTGAGCCAATACTTGATGTTTTTGGCTCGGATTCTTTTCAAGCCCAAGACAACCACATGTATCACGACCCAGTACCGCTAAAAGGCCGCCCTGCCCCATGCCCATTGCTGGCCCTCTGCATAAGAATGAAGCCAGAAAAAATATAACAGGAAAATTGATAATGGAAAAAGACAAAGGGACGGTCGGTCCCTTTAGAAACGGTGTAGGCTCAGGATCAGTTTCTGGTCCTTCAAAGGTCTGTCGAGAGAGACAAATGCGGATGGTCTAGGGTAGAGGTTTGGAAGGGACTCAAGATGTTATGATTTTGGGTGCGGCTTGGTCAGAGTCTAGGCCCGGGTTCTAAGTTTAGAGGGACAGGACCTGGGGATATTCAACAAATTCATGGATCGTAAGCAGCAGAGCCAAGGAGTCAAAATTCTCTGTTCCTCTTTTGAAAATGAGGGGGGGCTTGTAGACAGGTATGACCTTTCATCACCATCAAAATCTCATCTGAGATTGAATCTCAACCACTGTTGCAATCGTTGTTCTTAGGTACGTCAACCGCATTGACAAACTCATTGGGGGTTTTTTTGTGTGGTGTCGTATTAAAGACGCAATGCCATTGGCTGGGAAGCTGGTTCGATTGAAATCAGAGTCAGAAGAATTGATCAATAATGTTGACATTGTTGGTAATTTTGGTAAAACTACCATGACTGTATCATGCCGCCATCTGTTTGAACTTGGTTTGTGCGGTGATCCTGACTAATCAGAAACCATTGGGCGATGTTGTCACTATCGTTACAGTTAATTATGGCCAAATCATTTAATTAAGTTCCCGCATTCCATTCCGATGCCTCGCAATTGGCAGCAATTCCAGTTAATAAGAATCTGACGGTTGTGCGTTAACGATGTTCCCAAGTTAGTTATCCTAGCAACCGTCTTATCTAAGCTTTTGGAACATCCCTTGGTGGTAATGTTCGTAAAATCGAACTCGAATGGTTAACTGGACATGGGACCGAAAGCAGTTTAACCGGTCTCATCGGTAAACCAGGTAAATCCTGGGCGGCCAAAAAATTGGTGAAAAAAATAAACAAGATGCAAAACATAAATCTACTAAAATATGAAGAACATATAAATAATGATTAAAAAAACGCATTCAAATGAAGTTGAAAATTAGTGAAAAAATAGAATTTAAAAGTGAGTATTAATGACCGAAACAAAATTTTAATATTTACCATAATGTAAAAAATATTAAAAAAATGCATTACAAATCAATGCCATAATGTAAGAAATATTAAAATAATATATTACAAATCAAATTCTTTATTTTTGAGATTTTATATGTATTTTTTTTAATTTATATTTTTAAAAATACTAGTCAATCACCAAAACCACCTGAAACTGGAATCGGCAAGGGGCCGTTTCCGATCTAACCGGTCGGTTACCAATTAGGTCGCCTCCTTTTTCTAACAATGGTTGGCAGAATTGTCACTGCAGTCGCCTTGATTTGCCCTTAAACATGGTAATTCTTGATTCAGATCTTCTTATTTTGGATTCTCCCAACCCCTAGGGGTCGCCTGAGTCTGTCTTCCTGAAGTTCGAACTATGTCTGGGTACTGGGATGTGGTTCTCTAGGGTTTTGGATAGTTTAGTTCCTAGGGTAGTTATCCCGAGGGACTTTGGTTTTTGTATGATTTTCCTCCATCCGGATCGGAGTGTCTACAACATTCCATGTCATAAAACGGTACACTATACTGATTTGAATTTGTTGATTCTCAAATAAAAAAAACATAAATTCAAAAATAAAAAAGTAGTTTTTTTTAAGGTAGGTTGGAATTGTGAAGTTCTCCAACCGAAATCACTAATTATACCAGTAAAATCTCCCGAGTCTTTGACAAAGCCTGGCAGTTCCTAACGAAATAGACTGATTCGTTATTATGTTAAGCAATCAAGTAAATCCTATGCCAAATCCACTTCAAATCAACTGTTTTATAACCTGAAGTATGAGTTAAGATGCAATGTTTCTATGGTTTGTGATCATATGGGTCATAACAAAGTGGAGTATGCGAATAGCCAGTTACGAAAATCCCAAACTAATAACCAATGGATCTCTCTCTCTCTCTGCCCCCCACCCATTGAAGAGTGGACATGCACCAAAATACTAAGGAATATGATCCTGTCCAAACCAGTTCTCTTGTCACTCAAACCGATTAGACCAAACTTTTAAAAAATAAATTAAAAGTAGGAATAATAATTCAAAAATATAAATAACAAAATTATTAACAAACATTTAAAACCATCCAGTCCGATAAATGAAAATGGGTCAAATATTGGATTTGATCAAACATAAGACCAAACTAACCAAGACAGTGATTAGGGGTGCGATCAGCCAGATAACCAATCTAATCTTGGTAACAACTCTCTCTCTCTCTCTCTCGCTCTACTTCAGGCCAAGGGTTCACACCACATAAAAACCCTTAGCTGGACCTAACAAAGGAGGCATGCCGGTTATTGGCTCTAACTCCTTGGCATGGAGCCCAGGCCTTTGATGTCCTTCACATGCGCGCACCCACTCAGTACTTGGCTTTCATATGTGCACGCCCACTTGAACCATGATATATATTAAGAATATACTATTTATCAATAGTTCATGTCAATCACCTTTCTTAACTTTTTCAACTTTAATTTTCTATTTGATAAACATGAAGAGAAAGTCTTCAAAGAAACAGAAACCCCACTTCAAAAGTGTATCGCTGGCTAGAGGTCTCATTTTTCTATTATGATCCCACGTCATACACAATCAAATTAAAGGGGTCTAAATTCCCGCTTAGTCTTCGCATATTCATTTAAATAATAGCAAGAATTTTTCCTTTTCTTTGAGGAAAAAGTTTATATAAGGTTGCAACTTTAGAATGTAGAATTACATTTGTATCTCAAAAATCTATCGAAAAAGTTGTTTTAATGTTGAAAAGCCCTTTAATTGATCATCTCGACATTGAGATGTATGCATATGAAAAAAACAAAGTCTTTGAGTCCCAGAAATAGTGCATTTTACAACACAGTATCTAGACCGTTCATTCTCAAGATTTTCATAGATCTACTGGATTTTAACCATTTTTTGAGTTTAAAAATTTCTAATTAGATATGAAAATAGATTTTAAAATAATCCTAAGAATTTGTTACATCAAAATTACATGTTATGATAAAATTTATAGGTATGCCTTAATTGGATTGCTTAAGTTTCCAACCTTATAGAAACCACACCCTTTCTTTTATTATTTATTAGGAAATATATCAATGACATTTTTTTTTTTTTTTGTAGTAGACGAAAAAGATAGGGTTTTACCCAAGGGAGTGAATGGTGGATAGGCTCTCGCAAGAGTATATAATCTTTTTTATAAGAGATTTTCTTATCCCACGAGTGTCTAGAGAATACCATGTGTATAATATAGTATCCATGTGCATTTTGTCCCATCATAGTATTGATTGTGGTAGGAGCTGTACGTATAGAAATATTAAGACCATTTACCATTAGTACAAGGATGTTAAAATCACTTTTAACAGTTAAATGGGTAATTTGGTGTATGAGGGTGGTTTATATTTGGCGGGGCCTAGAGTTCACAAAAAGTTTATTGGAACATTGTGTCATTTTCCTAGTTGTCAGATTTTGCATCTGACTAGAAGTATCGTGATTTTTTGTGTCAAAAGTAAATGGTCTTATTGTATACAATCCTCGTGATAAAGATGTAGCAAAATTAAATAGTAAACACTTAAAAAAAATCAAAATCGTAGATACAGTGAGGCACGCGTGAAGAGAGATTGAGAGAGAAATCAAAACCACAGATACGGTGAGACACGCACAGAGAGATAGATAGATAAATAGATATAAAACAAGAGAGAGATTAGTGGAAACAAAAGACTGAACCATAGATTTTGTGGAATCAAGACTCCAAACACCCTTAAGATCTCAGAAAATCTCCCTTTTATGGTAAATTCTGATTCTTTCTCAACAAAATCCCAAAAATAAAAATAATAATAATGATACTTAGATTAAGTCCAACAAAAAACAGAACTTTTCTTTAATGAAAAAAGAAAATTATTCGCATGCGCATTTACAGGATTGGAAAGAATTAATTCGATTTCCCATCACTAGTATCTTTGACCCCTCCACTATGAACCATCCTTATAAATACTTAGCATCCCTTGTATTTGTTTATTGCCTTTCAATAACAACTGAAAACTACAATTGATTTGAAGAGTTTTGGGGTGATGGACGGTGGCATGGAGACCCAAAAGGAGTGTTGTATATGTGGAGACTGGGGCAATCAGAAAGAGCTCTTCAAGTGCCAGACTTGCTTGCTTAGATTCCAGCACAGGTAAAAAACAAGAGTACTTACATTATGTCTAATTCCATGTTCGAAAAATCGGCGTGTCCAACTCAGACCTGCCCCGAGTTACTTGGCCTCCACTGGCTACAAAGTTCGAAACCCAAATCATGGAATCTAGCCAAGTTGTGACGGTTCTCAAGATTTTATGGTTAATTTTTCTTCAGTGTTGGCTGATTGCCTGACTCAGTCTCAAAAGTCTATGACCTTAATCCTTAGTTTAAAACACTGGTTTTACTCTTTTTTTTTTAAACAGTTAGTGGGATTGGAAGGCACGATGTGCAACTGAGGTATGAGGTGTGCTACCACTATGACCTCGGCCCCTTTCCCAGAATACTGGTCTCACTCTTATTTTCAAGTCCTTTACTTGTTTTTATTTCTCTATTTCAGTGGTTGGTCTAGAGCTAGTTGACAATTTTATAAACAATATATATGGTATAATATGGTGTTAACTCTTATACCAAGTGAGGTTTTTTTCTTTTATTTTCATTGTGTGTTTTGCGTTGGGTGGTTGTAACATCTCCATTTTGATGTTGGTAACCCTAGTTCGAATTTTCATACTACAAAAGAACTTTTTCTCAAGAGAAAAAGGAAGATAAATTTTAAATAACTTTAACAAACAATTTGAAAAGAAATTAATGCAATGTGTTGGGTTACTCTTAAAATATGGTCGTTTCCGTATTTTTAATTATGTTTTGCTTGATCTGAGAAACAAAAATCAAATTGTGCTTTGGGAAGAGAAATTTATTTAAAAAAAGATTCATATACAATTAGCATACTTAAGTTTATTGTATTATTGCTACACCATCCCAGCCGTCGATACCTGTTGGATCAGTGTATCATTTCTCCATTCAAAATACCTGCAATGTTTTATAGACTTTGAACAGAGAAACGACACACTACAGCCATCTTGCCAGACATCTAATGATCCGGGGGACGAAAAAGTTCTATAGGAAACTTCAATGTTCTAATTGAACACACTTTTGCGCCTCTTGAGTCATGAGAATACTGTATAACAGTTAAAAAATATATAAAAATAAAACACCATTTTACTTCGTATGGCCAAGCTTGGTCCAGGTTAGCCCTGGCCCTAGCTTAGCTCAAGTTTGGCCATAACTCTATTTGAGCCAATAAAATTAATAAATAATAATAAAAAAAAAGGTTGGGTGTGGCCGGCCCTCGAGCCACATCTTGCGGCCCACCACTCCGGGCACATATTGTGGCCCAGACCCTAGCTTTTCATGACCCGACTGCCCCAACCCCAACTCTACTTATTCTTACCATCTTGGTCAATACACTAAAGGGGTGTGAAATGACCAAATCACCCCTTGTGGCGCAATTCATGCTATCGTTCAGTCCCCCACAGGAACGGGGGCAGTTTTGGAATTAATAAAAATAATTGGGAGTATTTTTTAAAGGAGTCTCATTTTGCATGCACATACGTACCCTTGCTTAGGGTTTCCTTGTACAGAAATACGGAAGCATTTATAGCATGTTCCCATGGGAGCATGCTGTACATTTACTCTCTTTGATACAAGACGTGCTTTTCATAAATATTTTTCTCTATGAAATCATGGGAAACAATTAACAATAACCACAACGATTCTTGAAATTTTTTTGGATTTTGAGTTCTTGAGAGATCTAACCCTCCAAAAAGTGGCCTTTGATAAATCCTAGCTTTACTTTTTATAGTCAACCCCACATCCTAGTCACCAATGTGGTTTCCATTCTAATCACTAAAACCACCCCACTAATACCTGTTTTCCCCCACTAAATTACTCCAAAAGTTAAAAATAAAAAATAAAATTTGGTTGCCGAGAAAATACTCCTGCAGGACCATAGAAACTTTTGGCAAAAAATTTTCCCAAAGCGTATTCGACTGGCTTATAATATAAATTTTCGCATGTGTTTCGACTTTCATTTACTGAATATCACCTTTATTCAGGAAGATTGATTCTTCATTTTTTTCCACAAATCTCTCTTTCTCTCTCTTCTCTGTCCTCTATCTCTCTCTTCACTCTCCTCTATCTCTCTCTCTCTCTCTCTCTCTGTTATTACTGATACTTGAGTGGCTTCTGGTGAAATCAGGTATTGCAGCAGATTATACATGGAGGCTCAAAAGTCAGGCATGAACCAGTGGACGTGTGAATGGTGTCTACATGAGAGAGAGAGCAATAACACCGCACCCCAAACTGCACCAACCTTTGTTTCTGACCAAACCAAGGCTCCAAGGAAGAAGCTCACCAAACGCCCTCGCTACAAGTCCTTGGTAGAATATTATTAAGCCAAAAACAAGTGCAATGCAAAAACACAATTTTAGAGAGAGGGAGAGAGAGAGTATGTGTGTGTGAGAGAGAGTGTGTGTTGTGTGTCTTGTGAGAGAGAGAGTGTGTGTGTGGGTGTGTCTCTATGTGTGCGTGTGTGTGTTGTGTGTCTTGAGAGAAAGAGTGTGGGTGTGGGTGTGTCTCTATATGTGTGTGTGTGTTGTGTGTCTTGAGAGAGAGAGCGTGTGTGTGGGTGTGTCTCTATGTGTGTGTGGGTGTGAGAGAGAGAGAGAGATGGGTGGTTTTAGTGATATCTGGTAAGAAGAAGCAAAATAGCTTAAAAGGATGAAGAGAAGGAAATGCTTCAATAATTTGGAAGTAATAACAATGTGAAATTAGTGTGTGACCACACTTGCCTCAAGGATCTTTGAATGTATGTTGCCTGTTTGTATCACCAATAGAATTGTATACATTTTTGGTGTCAATCTCTCTCTCTCCCCCCCCCTCGCTCTCTCTCTCCCTCTAAATGTATGCTGCCTCTTGGCATTCCCAATAGAATTCTATATATTTTTGGTGTCAACTCTCTCTCTGAAACTCTCTCTCTCCTCACTTTCTCTCTCTCTCAAAACCTCTTTTGAGCATGCACTTCTTACTACATTTGGGGTCTGAATATCCATATGGAGGTGAGAGAGAGAGAGAGATGAGTTTGAGTTATATATGGTATAAAAACAGCAAAAAAGATTGAAAGGATGAAGAAATCGAAAAGTACTGCTAGTTTGGAAGTATTACTAACGTGAAGGTAGTGTCTGACCGCACTTGCCTCAAGAATCAAATAGAATTTTATATATTTTTAATGTCACTTGCTCTCTCTCTTTCTTTAAATTTTCCTTTCTTTGGATTTGCATCTTTGAGGATATATGCTTGAAAGGACTTGACCAGGATTGAGTTGGTGGTTCATGTTTTTATTTATGTATTTAATTTTGTTGAGAATCGGAAAGAAAGGCCCCAATTTACATAAAAAGCATTATTTTATATGATATTGGACATTTTATAATCACAAAACTTTCAAATCAAAATTAATAAATAACTACATAAATACACGATTTTAAGGCACTGTAGTGGTCACATTTCCTCCATTAAGATAAGCTGCAAGTTGCAACTCTCCACGACATCAAAATAAGAACAAAATCATTATGAAAAGGGCAGGATTCTCCACATTAATTATTTTCTTAAGCAATAAGTTTATACGAGGTTGCAATCTTAAAATAGAGAATTATGTATGCACGTCAAAAATCCATCAAAGAAGGTTGTTTTCATGTTGAAAAACCCTTTTAAGTGATTATCTAGACATCCAGATCTATGAATAAAAATAAAATAATAATAATTTGATTACCAGAAATAGTGCATCTTGCAACACATTATCTTAACTGTTCATTTTCAAAATTTTCGTATATTTATAGAGCTACTTGAGTTTAATCATTTTTGGAGTTTAAAATTTTATAATTAGATATAAAAATAGATTTTTAGATAATTCTAAGAAATTTTTACACAAAAAGTACATGTTATAATAAAATTTGGGGGTACACCTTAATTGGATTGTTTAAGCTTTCAACCTTATCGAAACGACACCCTTTTCTTAAAGGGTGCAGTTTATATAGAGCCTAGACTCTAAACAATCAAATTAGAGCCTACCTTTAAATAGTGTCGAGAAATGTGGTTTCAATATTAGAAATCTTTGTGATAGTCTTGAAATATATTTTCATCTTTATATATAAAGTTTAAAGCTTAAAAAATAGTGTAGATCGAGTAGATATTTGAAAACATAAAAATTGACGGTCCAAAAATGCATTACAAAATACACTATTTCCAAATTGAAATCCCTTTTTTTCTCATGTCCATGCATCTCGATGTCGAGATAATCAATTCAAGGAGGAAATTTAATAAATTTCTTTTCCCTTTTTTGTTATCCCCCCACATTATTTTGATAAATTTTCCCTTTTTGTTATCCCCCACATTTTCCAGTTTCATATCTAGAGATGACAGAAACTGCAAACTTAAAGTTGGGTATTCCAAGATTTTATTAGGAATAAATTTTAAATATCAAAATTTAATTGAAATTTCACATAAAAATAAAAATAAAAAAATTAGAAAATAACAAGAGAAAAAAGAAAAACTATTCAAAAGTAAAAATCAAGAGAGGACTGTGGGAAAAAGGGCGTCATTTGAAAGCACACGAGATCTTCATGAAAAGAGTAGAACTTTATTACCTGTTCTTTACTTTCCAATTTTAATTTTCTCCGTCAACTTTTTATATTTTGTGGTGGGAAGGAGTCGTTAATGTTATTTTTGAAGCTTGACCACAAGATACTTTTTACAAGAAAACAGAAAAGAAATAAATGTTAGTGTATATTTGTGGGTAGATTGCTTAGGGTTGGGATTGTAGTTTCTCTCTCCAAGTTGCAGGTTTTGGTGATGATGGAGAGGCTGCATTGCTCTATTGAGATGGAGCCCAGGACCTTGAACCAAGGACAGCTAAGCCATGCTAGAGTATGACTTTCTCTCTCTAGTTAAGCCATGATAGAGTATGCCCATCCTCTCTATCTCTCACACGCATACGCACATACATAGACAGAGTTTTTATGGTGTAAAAATACACAGCTTCTATAAATGATACATAGAGAGCAATACTCTGAAATTGATGTTTTACTCTTTCTGAAATCAATGTTTTAAAAATCGTCGAGTCGGCTAAGAACTGGTGGTACGCCAGTCCCGAATAAATTTAAGAGACCCATTTTTTTTTATCTGTTTACACTAGCTCTTTTCTATTTCCAATAGGAAAAAGATTTCAAAGAATCAGGGAGCCGACGCAGAAACCGTGGGCGCCTGGTTTACCCAAAACTGCAATTAAGATAATGGAAAGAAGAGAGATATTGTGCTAGATGCTAGATAAGACTATGTATATAGATATGAAATACATACATTGAGGCCATTTACTTTTAATACATGAAGGTCACAATCATCATTGATCATTAGCTTTGAAATTGGGTGTTTGGGGATAAATCACTATTTGGGTATAAATTTCAAAATAAAATTTCTTATAACACATTTTCCTCTATTAGATTTCACCTCCACTAAAAGTGATTGTGACATATTTGTATAAAAAATAAATAATATCATAATATACAATCAATACATATAGAGACATTCTAGAAAAGAAAGAAAAAAAAGGAGAAAGAATAAAGAGAGATTCTATTTTAATAACTATGAAGAGGATTACCCCAAAATAGAAAGAAAAGCATGTAGTTAGATGGATGAACAGAGAGAGAGTAAATTAACAGTAAACAAGTCAACAGGCACACTCACAAACAGAGTTGAAAGAAAAAGACTGGGTCACGACTCGCTAGGATCCTCTACATGAGTCAAGTCCGACAGACTCGCCAGGTCCATCAGAAACTCGGTCAAGTCTGTGCCAAGATAAATTAATATATCAGTAACCTGCCAAATTCGGCCCGTTCACATATACATAGTCGGTTCCAAAGCCGAGTCACATAAAACAACACAGAGAGAGAGAACGTAGTGATCCTGATCTTTTTCACAGATTAAGAGTGGTTCTTGCAGTTCTTTGTAGGAAATCAAAGGAAAATACAGAAATACATTTTGAAATTTTGAAATTTTTAGTTTTTGGTATTCAGATAAAAGAGTTGTAAGTGCAAGTATTGGGAATTAAAATAAACAGTAATGAGGATAATCTAGATGCTTATTCTTTAAGAAATTAATTTCATTTTTGCAGTTAGTAAAAAGGGGACTGCCATTTTTTTCGAATTGAATTATTGAATCATGTTCTAATGTAGGAAGAAGCAGTAAAAGTTGTTCAAAAGAAAGACCCCAATGAAGCCCTCAACATATTCACTGAGGTATTTCCTTTTATTGGATTTTTATGTATTTTTATTCATTTCTCTTGTTCCTTGAATTTATTAGGGGCACATTTGGTTCGCGTGAAATAGTTGTCTTGTAGTAAATTAATTTTTTTGGAAATTGATTTTTTAGATTTAGATTTCACTTTTCTTTTTTTTTTCCTCATATTTGGAAGTACTAACTAGATTTCCAATGAAATTGTTTTCTTTCATTTGGTAAACTTTTTGGGAATCTACCATCCTGGAATCTGGAATATAAGCTATTTTAACTTTTAATCGTTATTATAGATATTATTGAGAAGGCCGTACTAATTATCTAATGAATGCGATATCATGAAAGTTGCCCATCTATAAGAAGACTAACAAATTAGTTAACTATTAGATCCAAAGATATTTTAATTGTTTATTATTTCATTCCCTCCCGCATGAAATGTTGATTTGGTATTGATATCACTATTATGTGAATTTTTACTCTTAAAATGGTCTCTCTCGCTCAATCTTAAATAGTCTCTCTCCCTCCGACATAAGTTTCATATTAACCCCATCTAGCACCAAGCTCATTAGATTTTAGTACAATGTTGAACCAAGTTTGCATCATAAATCATGAGAGGACACATGTTTATTCTCTTGGGCAAAACACTTGGAGATTTTTTTTTTATATGAAATTTCAGCGTCTATTTCGATGATTATTATCAAAGAGAAAAACTTGGATTTTGAGCTCTTGAATATCTAAGATCGTTCCCTCCAAAAATTAGATGGCACCAATGCAATCTTGGGTTACCATTCTTTCTAGGCACATCGAGACATAGTTAATTTTCTTTTTTACCTTTGAGTTTGGTTGCAGGATTCCAGAGATCACATCCCCAAAATTTGGGATACATAAAAGATACTATTATGGTAAATTTGACCCGAGGGAATAGATAGATAGCGTATAAAAGATCCATCTAAAAATTCACTCTCTCTCTTGAAACCCAATCTCTCTTTCTCTCTAAAAATCCTATCGCTCTCTCTCTTGAAACCCAATCACTCTTTCCCTCTAAAAGTCCAATCGCTCTCTCTCTCAACACATTTTCTCTCTAGAAATCCAATATCTCTCTCTACCTAAAAACTATTCTCTCTCTGTACAAACTCAAACTCTGTTTCTCTTTCTAAAAATCTATTCTCTCTCTAAATATTCATTGTCTCTCTAGAAAATCAATCTCTATTTCCCTTTCTAAAAACCCATTCTCTTTCTTTATCTAAAAATCCATTTTATCTAAAAACCCAATTTCTCTATCTAAAAACTCGTTCCCTCTTTAGAAACTCAATCTAAAATCCATTCTCTCTCTAGAAACCCAATATATTTATCTCTCTAAAAACTCAATCTTTCTTTCTCTTTCTAAAAACCTATTATCTATATGCAAAATCCCAATCTCTCTCTGTATTAAAATCCATTTTCTCTTTAAAGACCCAATCTCTCTCTAAAAACTCATTCTCTCTCTAGAAACCCAATCTCTCTTTCTATCTGTAAAACCCATTATCTAAAAACCCCTTTTCTCACTCTAGAATTTCAATCTTTCTTTTTCTATCTAAACTCTAGAATTTCAATCTCTCTTTTTCTATCTAAAAACTCATTCTCTCTTGAGAAATTTAATCTCTCTTTCTCTTTCTAAAAACTCATTCTCTCTCTAGAAACCCAAGCTCTCTCTAAACTTCTCTCTTTCTCTTTAAAACCCATTATCTCTCTCTAGAAACCCAATCTCTCTTTCTCTTTCTAAAAACTCTTTTTTTTCTCTCTCTAAAAAATATTATCTCTAAAACCCAATCTCTTATTCTCTCTAAAAACTCATTCTTTCTAGAATTCTAATAACGGTTTCTCTCTCTAAAAAACCATGCTCACTCTCTCTAGAATTCCAATACTTTCTCTCTAAAAATCCATTCTCTTTAAAAACCATTATCTCTAGAAACCTAATCTCTCTTGCATCCTAGTTTCTTTTTTTCTATCTAAAAACTAATTCTCTCTCTAGAAAACCAATCTCCCTTTCTCTCACTAAAATCCGATCTCTCTTTCTCTTTCTAGAAACCCAAGCGCTCTTTCTCTCTCTTGAAAGCAATCTATCTTTCTCTCTAAAACCCATTATTTCTCTAAAATCCCAATCTATTTTCTCTATCTAGAAACCCAATATCTCTTTCTCTTTCTAAAAGCCCAATCTCTGTTTCTCTCTCTAAAAATCCAATGTCTATTTCTCTCTCTATAAATTTAATATTTTTTAATTTTTTTAAAAATATTTTAGCATATGGTTTTTTTTTACTACAGCAAGAAAAATTTAGGGAAATTATCAAAAATATATCTTAATTTTTGCCTACTTAAAGAAAACCCCTAAACTTTCATAAACTTCGTCCACACCTTTTTTTTTCAGTTTTGACATCTTTTTTTTTACCGAAATAGCTTTCACAATAGTCGTATTACGGTAATAACTACCGCATTACATTACTTAAAGTATCGTAATGATAGATCCTTCACAATAATATGATTACCTTGAATGATATTGTTATAAAAAAAATGTCAAAATTGAGAAAAAAAAAATGTGTGGATGAGGTTTATGAAAGTTGAAGCCTTTTTTCTAATTAGACAAAAATTAAGATGTATTTCTAATAGCTTTCCAAAAGTTTAAGAGTGAAATAAATAAATAAAAAAGGAGGGGCTTCTTAATGGGTCGGGCCAAGCATTGGCCCAATGGATTCTTTTAAGGTCAGTTCAGGCTTTAATAGTACACATTCGGGTGCAATGCAGGTTTTTCAGGTACTGTTATTAGGCCGAGCCTTACAGGGTGAGGCCATAGTATTTTTAGGCTTTGCCCGCCTCAGCCCAGCCTGATGGCAGCCCTACTTACACCCCTACTACCAATTTTTTTGAAATAAATTGGAAACCAAATATTTTGATAGAAATTGGAATCATACGTGCGTAGATATGCATCCAATTTTGAACACTTTTTATGGAAATTAATTTCAAAGGTAAATAGATTTTTTACTCTTGTTGTGAACCAAACATCAGAAATTAGTTGTGTTTTAAGAAAATGATTTCTAAAAAATCATTTTCTTATGAACCAAACGTGCCCTAGATTTTTCTGTCTCTTTTTTATCATTCGTTTTGCTCTATGATCTTATACAATTTAAAGGCATTCTTCATGGAGATGCATTACCTTATTTTTTGCCAAAAATTTTGGACACATGCTTCCCTCTACCTTCTCTTTGATATCATACGGGTAAATTTCTATTTGCCAAAGATAAATAATAATAATAATAATAATAACAATAACAATAACAATAACAATAACAATAATAATAATAGTAGGGTGCGGTTTTTATAAGATTGGAACCTTAAACAATCCAATTAAGATGCACTTTCAAATTTTATCATAACATATATTTTTGGTATAAAAAATTCTTAGGATTATATAAAAATCTATTTTCGTCTCTAATTATAAAATTTTAAACTCCAAAACTGGTTAAAATCGTGTAGATTTGTAAACTTATGAAAATCTTGAAAATTGACGGTTTAGATAATGTGTTGTAAGATGCACTATTTCTGAAACTCGAAATCTTATATATATATATATATATATCTTGATGTCGACATGATCAATTAGAGGGTTTCTTTTCCGACGGATTTTTTTAGTACATATTTAATTCTACATTTTAAGGTTGCAACCTTATATAAACAATAATAATAATAATGTTAGGAAGAGTGTACAATGAGACAATTTACTTTTTGTATAAGGTGTCATAATTAATCTTGACTATTGGATGTGAAATTTGATTGTTGTATTTATTCTATTGATCAAACCCAAACTTCAAAAGAAATTTTCTTGAACTGTGTGACATATCCAAGCTATCAAACTTCACATTTAATGGTTATAAATAATAGTGACCTTTTTGTATAAAAGGTAAATTGTCTCATTGTATACAATCCCATAATAATAATGATAATAATACTAAAAAAAATTATAAACGATATCCCCCTTATTTTTTGGTTATTAAAAATAAATCCCAAAATTTTCAAAACTTCATTCATTCGCCTTTTCACCATTTTATCCTTTTATTTACTACAATACTTTTTTCACATTGGTCTTAGGCCCTTAAAGACATCACAGTCTACTCAACCCCATGATGGTTTATAGAGGAATCATATTGTATTTAAATCATCACGGTTCTATCCAAACCATGTGCGAAGTTAGTATTTGAATCATCACGATACGTACATAACCCTGATGGTAGGCTACGTTGATGCAAACCATGACAGTCGCACCACCGTGATACCCCTTTCACCGACCTTAAACTAGGTTCTATTAGGACCTTGATGGTTAGATAGCTACTCACAGTTGAAGAGCTATCACAGTATTGTAATTGCTGTGATGGTCCAAGTATTAACCTATGTTCACGGTTCAGCTAGGTCCACGATAACTTAAAACCCAAACCAAGAGGGCTTGAACCCTCTACACCACTATGGCTTTGGGTTAACCGTGATGCTTTCACAGATCTATGACTATTGTGAAAGGTAATTTAGCAAAAAAAAAATGCAAAGAACTGTGAAAAAGGTATGGATGAAGTTTTGAAATATTTGGAGTTTATTTCTAATAACCTAAAAATAAAAAGATATTTTTTATTACTCTTCTTTAATTATAATGACAACAACAATAATAATAATAATACACATTGGAGAGGATTTTTAGAACTAAAGGCATGCCATGCATTTTGCAAGTTAGATATTGCCCTTACAGTGTTTTAATATCGGATTAGTTGGTCAAACAAATCACCCACGTCTGGAAACTGCCCAAGGTATATTGTTGGTTTTCCAAGGTTTTCCAAGGTTTTCTTTGTTAAAAAATAAAAAAAATGAAAAACTGTGGGAACCAGTAGGAACGGGACAAAAATGGGAAGTTATATATCCAAATGGTATACACCAAGGTTTTCTTTGTTAAAAAATAAAAAAAATGAAAAACTGTGGGAACCAGTAGGAACGGGACAAAAATGGGAAGTTATATATCCAAATGGTATACACCGATCCGGCCCAAGGATTTATTCCATTTTTGTTGCTGCCTAAAATGGAAGTAAACTATGATATGGTAACGTTTGAAGCACTGGTGTCATACACTTCTCCTAGTAAGAATTACACAGAGATTTAGAAATTATTTCTAGTTGACTAAGCCCTGGTCTAGAACAGGTAGAGTTTGTTCTTGCTTGTCAAAGTACGAGGTTTATAGGTATGAGTTTTAAAGTTCTATTTCCCTATGGGTTTGTATGTGATAAAACCGTTCACTTTTGGAATAAGAAGGTCACAATTATTTTTAGCTATTGGATGTGAAATCATACATAAGCAAGTAAGTCACAATATTGGAAAAAAAATTTGGACCTTGTACCCAGTTAATACGACACATCTCCAATTACCCGATTTCAAATATAATGGTTAAAAATATTTGTGACCTTCTTATACCAAAAATAACAGTCTTAGTGTATACATTCCTTTTTTCTCTAATGGTTCTTTTGAGCTATGAAGCTCCCATCACCTTCTTTGATTTGTTGAGATTTGGTTGCCAATTTTGCTAGATTTCATCCCTTGAGCTTTTAATTTCTTGTCTTTGAGTTTTGATGCTCATTGCTTCGAGCTTTAAAGTTTCTCCATTCGGACTTGAAGCTTTAATACTCTCTCTAGATTTCATACAACTGATAATGGTTCTCACCACTAAAAACGATGGAGCTTTGGTGCTGTATCTTCAAGCACTTGACACTAGGTTTATTGTTGCATTGATGGAAGCATTTCAATCTTTGATGTTAAGAAAATCCAAATTCTGGTCTTTCTAATACTTGAAACCAACAAGGCAGAATAGGATGAGGTTTGGCGCCATAAACAACCAAAGTAAGGCACACCCCAAAATAATGCCGAAAGATCTGGTTCAAGTGCTGAAATCCCTATAATGGTATACATATCTATTTTTATAGCTAATTATGAAATTTAAAGCTTCAAAAATATTGTATCTCGAGTAGATCTATAAACACTTGAAAATCTTGAAAATGAACGGTCCAAGTAATACATTGTAAGATGTACTATTTCCAAGACTTGCAATACTTTTTTTATTCACATCCATACATCTCACGGTTGAGATAGTTAACTACAGGGTTTTTCGGTGAGTTTTGAGGTGTGCCTTATTTTTATAGTATAAGGTTCACATCTTATATAACCTTTTTCCCGCATAATATTTAGATTGTTTAGATATAAACATAGTCACCATAATAGTCCCAACAATAATTTTGTTTTTCTACTTTGGCATGCGCTACATAGCCATATATATCGTGTCGGTGTCTGAAATAGATACAAACATTCAAAATACCAATTTCAAAATTAATCTTACAAATACAACACGTCCATAAACTATTTAAAAAAGCTGGGGAATTAGGATTTTAGGTCACATTAAGTATTTTGATGATGAGATCTCAAGAAGAATAAGATGCGTCTAAGTTTCTAAATATGAAGCATGAATATTGTGTCTTTGGACTGTCGACGAGCTTAAAAAGTCATGTACATGTGTGGTCATATAGCATAGACTTCTGGTGGCGTGGTTATTTTCTCAATGGGAAATCTACCACTACTTTTCAACTATTTAACATTACTATTCCAACTCCAGATCATGCGTATTTTGATTGGCATTTTAAAATTAAATCAAAACATAAAGGTAAAATGTTATAGTCAACATCTCTGGTATATTTTGATAAATTTCCCTTTCTCAATTAAAGACTAAATATATTTATTGGGCCATAATGTGAAATTTTCAATTGGGTGTGGTTTATGTAGAGTTGAGGTGCTAAACAATCAAAGTAAAACACGCCTTTAAATATTGTTGAGAAATGTGGTTTCAATACTAGAAATCTTTGTGATAGCTTTAAAATATAATTTCATCTTTAATTATAAAAATTTAAATATTGAAACATAATGTAGATCGAGCAAATCAATGAAAACTTGAAAATATTGAAAATTGACCGTCCAAAAATGCATTACAAGGTGCACTATTTTAAAAACTTGAAATCCATTTTTTTCTCATGTCCATGTATATTGATGTCAAGATGATCAATTTGAGGAATTTGGGCATCAAAACAGCCTATTCTAGTAAAATTTTTGAGGTGGGCTCTAATTTGATTATTTAGAGCCCCACAGCTATATAAACTTTTTCCTTTTCAGTTATACCTTTAAAAAATGACCACATAATGATCAAGACTAATGAAGGCCATATCTTGTTATCAAACAATTAATTCCCCCACTCAAACCTAAACCTATTGCTTTGAAAGGCTATTTTAAAGTTAGATAATCCATCATGTATAGATATAAATGGAATCTATAATATGTATATATGTTCGTCATAAAAGTACTAGATCGTTTCCATCTAATTTGGTGAGATTCCATTGACCACACTCTCACCATTACTGTTCAAACCGTTGGTTGGACAATGATGACCCTTAGGACCATGATGTTATATGATCATATGGACCATGGTTTTTTTTTTTTTTTATTATATGATGATATGGATCATGGGTTTTATTTTTTTAATTCGCTAAACATTCTTGTTACATGGTTATTTTTCACATGGAGAGACAGGGCATGAAGCCGATTGTTTCAATTGAAAGTATGAAGAATGAGATTGAGAGGAAAGTAGAAATAATGAAACTCATTGAGAAGATGGAAGGTCCGGATGGTATTAAGAGGTCATGGAACGAACCCCCTGGCAGTTGTTGCTCAGATCACTCCCCAGAAGACAGTAAAATTGTCGAGCCCTTAACCGCTCCCTTCTAAAATACAGTAAGCAGAAAATGATCATCATCGTACCATGTGTGTGTGAGCAGGTTTGTTGCACATGGGCACACACACGTGATTAAGGCATTTTCAGCAGAATCCTTGTAACTTGCATTTTCGCATTAAAATTTAGCATTTGAATTATGGTCTATGTCACCTTTTGTACTATACACCAGGAGTAGATTTGTGTGTGTGCGCATGTGTGTGTATTTTGTACTTGTGTATGAACATAAAGGCATGTAAACTAATGTTCAGCAAGAACCTCGTATTTTGCATTTTTATGGACACATATGCTACTACTGCTTCCCTCTGTGTGTGCACGTATGTGTATTTTGTACGTGCATGAACATGCATGCATGTAAATTAATGTCAAGCAAGAACCTCGTATTTTACATTTTTATGGACACGCATATATTACTAGTAATACTAGGGAAATTTATCAAAATACACCTAATATTTGAACTATTTAACATTTTTCCCTTGGTGTATTTTGATAATTGTGTCATACCCGAAGCTCTAAACCCAATAGATTGATTTTTAGCAAATAAAGTATGAAGAACTAAAACATCAAATACACACCACAAGAACGTAAAGATTTACATGGTTCACTCAAGAGAACTGCATCTACGGCACATTAAACTAAAATCCACTATATCAATGAAAGCTACATCAAAGATTTTGATACAAACCTTGACAAAAACCCAAGTCGAACAAACCCTTTTAAACCACTCTCTTTTCTTTCTTTTTATTTCCGGCAATCTTTACCGACAACGCCAGCTAGGGACGCGAGAGCAACGAAAAACTGATTTTCTCTCTAACTAAAAGGAAAACTACCCTAAATCTTAATGGAAACCGCTTCTCTATAAGAAACAAGCCTTTCAATCTCCATAAGTTTACAGAAAGCACCATCACAATGTTTCTTTCTGTAATAAGCTCTCTTCTCTTTAAGAGGAAGCAATGTTCCTTTCCATAAAAAATTATCTCCTCTATAAGAGGAAACCTTGCATCTTATGCACAAGAGACTTTTCCCCCCTCTCTCTCTTGAGGAACCAATATTCTCATATGGTGACCCAATAGGGCACACAAATTATCTGCACTTTCATCCTATATATATATATATATATATATAAGATTAGGAGTCCATACTAAATAGGAAACTTCCAATAGATTGCTTCATAAATTCTTCATCTTTTGTCAAATAAATTCCTCCATCATTATTGCTGAAAAATAGTATTTGCCACTTGAACTTTGCATTCGAAACATTTACTGCCACAAATCAAAACCAGACTCTGATAGCACTTGTTGTACACAGAAGCTCTAAACCCAATTCGTTAATTTTTTACGAATAAAGTACGAGAAATAAAACATGAAATACACATCACAATAACACAAAGATTTATGTGGTTCACCTAAAAGGGTTATATCCACGGGCACTATAAACTGAAATCCACTATACCAATGAGAGTTACATCAAATATTTTAGAATAAACCGACAAAAATCCAAGTCAAGCAAACCCTTTTAAACCACTCTCAATTTCTTCTCTTTACTTCTGACAACCATTACCGATAACAACACTGGATAGAGATGTGAGAGCAACGAGAACTAACTTTCTCTTTAACTAAAAAGGAAACCACCCAAAATCTCAATAAGAATCGCTTCTCTACAAGAAACAAGCCTCTCAATCTCCAGGAGTCTACAGGAGACACCGTCACAATGTTTCTTTCCGTAAGAAGCTATCTTCTCTCTAAGAGGAAACTTTGCATCTTATGCACAGGTAAGAAGTTTTCTTCTCTCTAAGAGAAAACCTTGCATCTTATGCATAATAGGCTATGCGGCCCCCCTCTCCTTATGTCTAGAGGAACCAATATTCACAAATGGTGACCCAAATAGGGCACACAAATTCTCTACACTTTCATCCCATATATAAGAATAAGAGTCCATACTAAATAGAAAACTTCCTATAGATCTTACATATATCTCAAAACGAAAAGATATATCCAAGAGTCCTAATCTTTTTGGATTTTTATTTGCTTTAGGAAACTTATCAATATCAATATCAATTCATATAGGAATATCTCAATCCCACGTACTATAAAAATATCTCAATTCCACAAAATATTGGATTTTCTTATATTGGTGATTTTGGATAGCATCAAATCCACATCATATGATGGGCATTTTGAATTTGATAAGAAATCTTATGGTAATTTGAAATCGGATAAAAAAGTATGGGTAAGATGCTAAATGGTTCAAGAATGTAATCATCACCATCATCATCATCATCATCATCACCATCACCATCATCATCATCATCACCATCACCATCACCATCACCATCACCATCATCATCAAGTAGATTTGCAATATTCATCAACAACAAGAGTTAATAAAATTTAAGGACATTAGTAAATCTATAGCATTGAGTTCAATTTAAAAATTCATAATAAAAGAGGGGGAGTATTCCATGCTAATTTTTGGGTTTGCTACACTTCTCTAGCACCTACACTGCCGTCCTTTGTTTATGCCGGTCGCTTGGAGTGTTGTTTGACAACTGTAGAAAATCTAAGTGCTAGCATTGCATATGAACTCAATTTATTTGTACTTCTTAGCTAGGGTGTATGGGTCTTGATGATCTATGGTCTAAGATTAAGGTAGTATGGGTAGTGTGAACTAGGGTCTATGGTTAAGACGGTGTGGATAGAATAGACTATGGTTTATGGCTAACTTTCATATTTATTGAAATAGTATTTTTTTAGTTATAACTTTCAATTACTATAAAAAAATATTTAAACATATCCATTACTTAATTGCATTTCATTGACTTCTTCAATGATTTTCTAGTAATTCTAGACTCTAACCCAACGCCCTTTGTAACTGATTGCCCTAACTACCAAGCCAAGAGCAATAACCTCAAACATGGAACACTTGATATTATTCCCTAGTGAAACATAGCTTTCACACCTCCCAATTTACTCTCATTTCTTAGGTTTTTGGTTTTTTAACATGGCACATTTACTATTTCACTTAAAGCACACAATATGTTTGTGGAAATGTATTTTATGTGAGTAGTATCATTCTATAGTCATGATCGAATATTAATAACTACATACGTATTATGTGGATCATGTCAAGCGTGGATCATGTCACGCTCTCGATGATGAAGTAATGAAGTTATTGGTCTTACCGGTTCTTTCAGGTGAAAACGAATTTAAATTTATACTCTTATGCACTTGGTAGATGTAAAAGTGGAAGAGTTTTCAGAGTAGATGATTTAGTAAGGATAGAATAAGGTGTGCCAGATGAAGTATATTGAAAATAGGGTGTTAGAGAATACTGATTTCAAACACAAACCAATATTTATTTCCAGGTTAGATTAAAATTTAGATAGATTTATGTTCTAGAAATATATTGATGGTTCCAATCCAATCCTGTATACATGGTTACAATCCGATATCTCTGATGTTATAACCCGATCCCACATACATGGTTCCAATCCCATATATTTGCCTTCGCAAACTCGATTCTACCAAATAACCAACATCTCTAATATCTCCTAAAACAAAATGGAGAGATCCATAAAGACCAATATGGCTAACCTCTATTTAAAGCAAAATGAATTTAATCTCTCCTCAATCAAAATGGGGAGATCGATGAAACCAAGGTAAAAAAAGTAAATTAAAAAGAGATTAAAAAAAAGTTACCGAAAATGACTTAATCCAATACTAAAACTTTTTCAATTGCGGTAAAACTGCCCAATTTGGGTACAAGAAAGCGATAAAAGAATATATAAAAAGAGTGGTGAAAAAAAAATAAAAAAATAGAAACAGTACTATTTTTTCCAAACCATCCCAATAAATGGAACGATGTTCCTCTTCGATCGCGGTAAAACTGCCCAATTTGGGTACAAGAAAGCGACAAAAGAATATATAAAAGAGTGTTAAAAAAAAAAATAGAAACAATACTATTTTATCCAAACCATCCCAATAAATCTACGATATTCGTTTCATTTTGGCCACTCGCATCCAAATTTCGGCCCTAGAATATTGATGTAGACCGAAACACCAAGTTTTCACATACTTTTCAAAATAGATATTTGATGTTTTGTTAATAAAAGCAAATTCAAGAGAGATATGAAAGAGAAAGGTAGAGAATTAAATTAGGGAAATAGAGAATGGAATGTAAATATACGAAACCGCTTAACTTTTATTCCGCTTTTCAAGATGGGTATTTGATGTTTCGTTAATAAAAGTAAATTCAAGAAAGATTAAAAAAAAATGTATAAAAACTTCAATTAGGGAAATGGAGAATGGAGTGTATACGAAACCGCGTAACTTTTATTCGGTTTTTCAGGTGGGCATCGGATGTTCTGTTAATCAAAGAAAATTCAAGAAAAAAAATAGAGATAGTTCCGTTAATAAAATCAAATTCAAGGAAAAAAAATTAGAAAAAAAGAAATTAGGGACTTAAATTGGGGAAATGGAAAATGGAGTGTAGGCATACAAAACAGCTAATTTTTTTTATAGGGTGTTTACTCACGGATCCTAAAATTTTTTCTACAACACAAAATGCTCCCTTTATAGGCAGAAATTACAAAGAAAGTCGGTTTGCGTTTTTTATTTTTCCAAAATTGCCATTTGGTCATTGGATAGAATCCTCGGTCCGAATTTAAAAAAAAAAAATCAGTTTTTTTATTAGTAGGGCAATGTCCCAAGCTTTAGGGTAGTGCCCTACTAATGAAAACACTAAAAAATTAAAATTTGGTATAAGGATATCTTCGGACCAAAAGGTAATTTTGGAAAAAATAAAAAAATAAGTTAACTCACCTTCTTTGTAATTTTCACCTAGAGCATTTTGTATTTTAGAACAAAAATTTAGGGTCCCTACGTAAATCACTCTTCCCTTATTTTTTTTGCATTTCGCCTTTATAGATTTTTAAAATTTTACTGGAATGACCCAAATCTGGAAACTGCCCAAGCTGCCTTGTTGGTACTCCAAGGTTCTTTATGGGTTGTAAAATGAAATAAATAAACAAACTGCGAGAACCAGTAGGAACTCGACAAAAAATCGGAGATTATGTAACCAAATGATACACCGATCCAGCTCAAGGATATATTCCATTTTTGTCATTGCGATAAAACATGGAAGTAAACTATGATATAGTAACATTTGAGCATTATGGCACTGGTTTCATACACTTCCCTTGGTAAAAATTAAAAAACTTAGAAATTATTTCTAGTTTACTGGGCCCTGGTCTACAATATGCACAGTTCAAGTTTGCTCATGCTTGTCAAAGTATGAGTTTTAAAGCTCTATTTTCCCTAAGGGTTTGTATGTGATAAGACCATTCGCTTTTCACACAAGGAGGTCATAATTATTTTTAGCTGTTGGATGAAATCTTACATATTGAAGTATATCACAACATCGGAGAAATTTGTTAGAAGCCAGTCAATGATACATCCTCAACCACCAGATTCAAATATATGACCTTCTTGTACAAAAAGTAAATGGTCCGTACTGTATATATTCCCTTTTTCCCCTAATTGTTCCTTTGAACTCTGAGGCTCCCATCGGCTTCTTTGATTTGTTGAGGTGTGATTGCCAATTTTGCTAGTGTTTATCCCTTGAGCTTCTAATTTCTTATCTTTGAGCTTTGATGCTCATTGCTCCCGATACTACGTGCTTTGAAGTTTCTCCATTCCGACTTAGAGCTTTCATACTCTCTCTGGATTTCTTGCAACTGATACTGGTTCTCACCACTGAAAATGATAGAGCTTTGGTGCTGTGTCTTCAAGCGCTTGACACTAGGTTTATTGTTCCTTTGATGCAAGCATTTCTAGCTTTGAAGCTAAGAAAATCCAAATTTTGGTTTTTTATAATACTTAGAAACCAAGGACGGATCGAATCGATGAAAAAAACGGGAATCGTCCGGTTCTAGAGAGAACCGGACGATTCTGTACAGTGACTAGCCGATTCACTGTACGGAATCGGCGAGTCCCGTACGGAATTTAATTTATTTATTTTTTTTTATTTTTTTTTTTTTTTTTTTAATTTTTTTTTTTTGTTAATCCTATGTATAGTATTTTTTGTTTAATACTTGTATCTAATTTTTTAGTTTAATCCATGATCGAATTTTTTTTT
>NW_006499905.1:838722-854353 GCF_000471905.2 Amborella trichopoda | reverse complement strand
TGGAGTACCCTCATTTCTTATTAAATTCCTAAAAAACAATATTTATAATGAATTTTAATAATTTTTTCGGATTTTTTTAAGCTTTATTTTGACCGATTCACCCCATTCCCGATCCGGATCGCCGATTCGCCGATCCGGATCGATTTTTTGGAAGCTCGATCCGGATCACCGATCCGTTTTTTAAACCATTGCTTGAAACTAACAAGGTAGAATAGGATGAGGTTTGTACAAGTATGGCGCCTTAAACTACCAAAGTAAGGCAGCACCCCGAAATAATGTCGATAGATGTGGTCCAAGTGTTGAAACCCCTATGATGGTCTACAAATTTATTTTCATATTTAATTATGAAATTTAACGTTTCAAAAATAGTATAGATCAAGCAGATTTACGAACACTTAAAAATCTTGGAACTAGACCGTCCAAATAACACATTGCAAAATGTACTATTTTCAAGACTTGAAATACTTTTTTTTCTACGGCCATACATCTCCAGGTTAAGATAATTAACTAGAGGGTTTTCCCGTAAGTTTTTGAGGTGCGCCTTATTGCTATAGTATAAGGTTCACACTTTATATAAACTTTTTCGTGCAAAATATTGTTCCCAAATTGTTGAGATAGTAAACATAGTCACCATAATTACCCCAACAATACAAGTATTAAAACGCCAAATCTCAAAATTAATTTCAAAAACATGCCCATAGACTATTTAAAAAAGCCAGGGAAGTGGGATTTTAAGTCAGATTGAGTGCTATGATGATGAGATCTCAAGAAGAATAAAATGTGTCTTAGTTTCTAAATATGAGGCATGAATATTGTGTCTTTGGAATGTCCACAAGCTTAGAAGCATGTACATGTGTGTTCATATAGACTATACTTTAGCTGGCTTAGTTATTTTCTAAATGAGAAATTTATCCGTTTCAACTATTTAACATTCTACCCTTTCTTTACTACTATAACTCCAGATCACGTGCATTTTGATGAGCATTTTGAAATTAAATCAAAACATATAGATAAAATGTTAAATAGTCAATATCTCTGGTGTATTTTGACAACTTTCCCTTTCTCAATTAAAAGTAAAGATATTTATAAGCTGATATTTTCAGTTATACCCTTAAATAATGACCACATAATGACCAAGACTAATGAAGGCTATCTCTTGTAATCAAACAATTAATTCCGCCCTCAAACCTCAACCTATTGCTTTGAAAGGGCTGCTTTAAAGTTAGATAATCCATCATGTATATATATAAATGAAATCTATAATATGGCCTATAGGTTCGTCATAAAAGTAATACCATCTTATTTGGTGAGATTCCATTTACACACTCTCACCATTACTGTTTAACCTATTGGTTGGACGGTGATGACACTTATGACCATGATGTGATATGATCAGGGCCGAGAATTTACCCGATCAAGATCCGAAACTCGAATTTCAAAATCGTTTTGGATCTGGATCCAAAATTTAGATCTGATTAATACAGGTTGATCCAATCCAGATTCGATTCGATTTTTAAAATTTTATATATATATATATATATATATATATATACATATATATGTATTAGAAAATATTGAGATTAGCCCACTAGCTCATATGAACATATGAGCCCAACAGCCCAGATTGAATATGGGCTAATCAGACAGTCACGACCTCATTTCGTATTTTAATTTTAATTTTTTTTCTACGAATTCAAATAATTTGAAATTTTAGGTGTGTGTTCTTCAAAAATAGGATAATGTAAAAAAAATAATTTGCAAGATATAAATTGATCAAAAATACCCCTTAAATGTTTCGGGGGTATTTTGATTAATTTATTTTTTATGAATTATTTTTTAAATATTTTTATTAGGTGTATCTTGATGAGAAAAATGCACGCCTAAAATTTCAAGTTATTTGAATTTGTAAAAAATAATTAAAATTGAAATACAAAATGTGGTCGTGACCATCAGATCATCCCAGATTCAATATGGGCCGTTTGACTCATAAGTTCATATGAGCTAGTGGGCTAATCTCAGTATTTTCCATATATATATATATATATATATACCTAAATTTTCATAGGTACCCTCTAAATCCCTAACCATAAATTCTTATTTTATTTTTTTTATTTCTTTCATTTTTTTAAAGGGAAATTATCGCAAATATACATTAATTTTCATCTATTTAGAAAGAAAAAAAAAAAAAACTCAACTTTTATAAACCTCGTCCACACTTTTTTTCTTCAATTTTGGATGTTTTGTGACCAAATAACCTTCACAGTAGTCATATTACCGTAAAAAACAATTACGGTATTGTAAGTACCGTAATGAATACCGAATGTTATACGGTACTTAAAATACAGTAAGAAAACCTTTTGGTATTATGGTATTCGAGTTACCGTAATACTACATAGGCAGCAGCGTTGTATTACGGTACTTTAAGTACCATGAATATGTTTAAAAATATTACGATACTTAAACTACCATGACCACATTGATATTTTACACGCAACCGTGATTGTTTCTAAACTTTCCAGCGTTTTTTCATGATTTCTTTCATCCTAAAATAATTTATTTCATCTTAAAAACCTTATCTACCCATCCTACTCTTTCAAACCTCTCCTCCATCTCTCTCTCTTCCCTCTCTAATCTCTCATCTATTTTATATCCTCTCCTTGTATTTCTCAATCTCTGAACGAGGTCTCTGAGAGTTATTTCTCAACCCATGCACATCAAATATACACACCAACACCATTTTATAGGTAGGTCATCAAAATTATCAAGCTTTTTATTATATTTCCTTGGATGTACGAGCACCATTTTTTAATAAATATTATGTTGTTTTTTCTATAGTAATTGATGCAATTGGGTTGGCCATTGTAATTCATAAATAAGTTTAAGCACTAGGGTACTTGCAAGACCATAATGCACGAAAATTTCAATAGGTTTGCAGTAGTTTTCGTGCATTACGGTCTTGAGAGCGCCATAATGCTTGAACTATACATTACAGTAGATAAAAGACAGTAATGGGTATTACAGTATCTTTTATACCATAATATCTAGTTCAAGCATTATGGTACTCTCAATACCATAATTTAGAAAAACTCCATAAGGTTTGCAGTAGTTTTCGAGTATTACGGTCTTGAGAGTACTGTAATGTTTGAAAAGACCGTAATGAGTATTACGGTATTGTTTTTACCGTAATATCTAGTTTAAGCATTACGGTACTCTCAAGATCGTAATGCATGAAAACTCTAAAAGGTTTGCAGTAGTTTTCGAGCATTACCGTCTTGAGAGTACCATAATGCTTGAACTATACATTACGATATAAAAAAGGCCGTAATGACTATTACGGTATTTGTTTTATCGTGGTATCTAGTTCAAACACTATGGTAAGAGAAAGACTGTAATGACTTTGTGACTTTTTTTTAAAATTGAACAACACTTTTAAGATTGAATAACATTGAAAATTGACAACACACAGATTGAACAACACATATTGATAACACCTACGTTAAGATTGAACAACATATACATCGTTCAAGAAAATTTCACATCCAATGGTCACATTGATCTTGACCCATCAAGATATAAAATTTTACATCTTCTTGGACTTTGTGATACATCAAAGCTATCAAATTTCACATCAAATGGTTGTAAAGAATTGTGACCACCATGTATCAAAGGTAAAGGGTCTCATTGCACATGATTCTAATAAGCATATAAGGTGCAAAGCAGTGTTATAAATTCATTGAACCAAAAAAACACAAATATGCAAATATTACCAAATATTGATATTTCAACTTTCTTAAATATCACACTTTTCACAAAAAACAAGATAGGCACTACTGGCTTCTTTACACAGTATAAGCACTACTAGCCTCTTTACAACAAAAATATATAAAATATCATCATGAACGCTTTCGTCGTATTGAGAACTTCTTACCTCACTATGGCAACTGCAATTGTATATTTGAACTGTTTTCCTGCTGTGAGCTGCTCTCCTCCCGTTATTCCACGCGATGATGTAACTACCATCTAAGCTCATCTGGTTGAATCAGTGTGGGGATGGGTTATGTATTACTTGGCCCCTCATCTGGTCGAGAAAGGAGCCATATTGGTAGTACGTTATATTCCATCACATCATCTAACTCCAATTTTTCATATGTATCATCCTCCCCTACAACTTCTGGGTCGTAAATTTTCAACAATTCTAATGCTTGCCTATTTAGGTCCCAATTCTTTGAATTATAACCTTTACGTACAAGTTGAGCTGCATGTCTTATAGAGAAAGAAATGACCATGGATAAGAAGCTAAAAAACATGCACATATCACTAGAAAAGCATGAGCAGATCATTAGAATACTCAAAATGCATGTATCCTAGAAAATGGAGAAATTACATAAACAACTATGACAAATGCTTCATGCAGAGAAGAGAAAAATGAAGCCTAAGAGCGCAAGACAAAATAGAGAAAGAAGATATTATATTTTATCCAATATAATAATAAAAAACAATGCATAAAATATATTTACAAGAACAAATTTGAGGGATTGAAATATCAAATGACAAACAAAGCTTTGGTCTATGCAATCAAAGAAAACTACCAAAATACATGTTTACTAGAAAATTGATAATGATCTTGAGGTATCTTCAGGCCTTTACTTCTTGTAGCAATAGAATGAAAATGATCATCATCACCCAAACTAAAATCAAGTTCCTAAACCCATAATCCCCTTTGCATAACAATCGTCAACCAGATTCAAAACATCCAACCTAAAACCAAGTTGATAACCACCATCATAGCAATAGAAATTAAATTGAACTGAATCAAAGCCATATCAACCCAAAACAATACAGAGTACTCATTTCAACAATGCCAACACCAAACTCCCACTCCAAAGCAAGCTAAAAAATAATGAAAAACTCACCCAATTAAGAGAAAAAAACAAAAAACCCCAATTTACAATGTACTTACCCTAATTTGGTTGAAATACTACAAAGTACTCAAAAAAAATCGGTAGACCTTTCTTACCAAATAAGGAGAATTTGATGAGATAAGGAAAATGAGGGAGACCCGTGAGAAATTGAGCGCTCAGAACTCGGAGGATGAGGAGAACCCTAAAATGGTATAAATAGAACCATAAGTAGGGTTTATAGTGCCTAATTAGTACTACAGTAATTCGAGTACCGTAATACCGAAAGGTTTTCTCACGGTATTTTAAGTACCGTATAACATTCGTATTCATTACGGTACTTAAAGTATCGTAATTATTCTTTACGGTATTACAATTACCGTGAAAGTTATTTTGGTCACAAAATGCCTAAAATTGAAGAAAAATAATGTAGACGAGGTTTATGAAAATTGAAAATTATTTTTTCTAAATAGACAAAAATTAAAATATATTTGTGATAACTTCTTTTTTTCAAAATATCTTTTGGATCACTAATCTGTATGGATCCATACCCCATTTGAATCGTGCGATATAAGAATATATAGGCGAATGATCTGCCACACCAATCCAGGTTTTGAAACACTGAATCAAACAAATAAATTCTAAACTTAGTAGTCAATTCTGTGGAAAATTTTGGACTCGTATGCAAGATAATTGCGTTCACTAATAAAGGTGGGACATATTATGAAATCCATTGCCCGATATGCAAATTCCCTTCACACCTCTCTATTGTATTTTCACCGCTTCATAATTTTGTACTAAGAAATTTATGAAAATACAGAAATTTTAAAAATAATTTCTTGTACTTTATATTTTACATTCAAGGGTAACCTTTTTGGACTGCAAATCCTATTTTAATTTTACTTTTTTCTATACACCGATTAGGGTCTAATTTTAGGCGTTCGTACTGTCATCATCAAATACCTACAAACTAAATAAATAAATAAAAAAAAAAAAATTCAATAAAATAAAACAACCAAAATGTTGGTAAAAGTTACATGGGCATTTTAGTTATTTTATTTCTTTCAAATTATTTTTTGAATTTTCTCATGTGTGTGGTGATGAGAAGTATAGACCTCCTAAATTTAAATTAGAAAATAAAATAAAATACAATATATTATCTTAAAATAGGACATGAACATAAATATAAAATATTTATGTAAATTTATTGACTTGTCGATAATAAATGAACTTTTTTTGTAAATTTCTTTTGTACGACAACATGGTATACTTGCATTTTATTATGGGATTGTCTACCAATAGACTATTTATCTTTTGTATATAGAGGTCACAATCATTTTCACTCATTATATGTCAAATTGGATAATTTGGGTGAGTCACGAAGTTCTAGATTTTTTTTTTTTTTTTTTGAAAATTTATGTCTATTCAATGACACTCTTAAAACCACCCATTTTGAAATTTAAGGGACATGAATGATTGTAACCTTCATGTACAAAAAATAAATGGCATTTTTATAGATAATCCTTTTTATTATAAGCATGGCCTCTCGTTTGGATTCCACCTTTTAAAATTGTTTCTGACACATAGAATTGATTTGTAATTATAGCTAGTCAAAGCAATATTTTGCTACCCTAGCCTCTTACTTCTGGTCATAGTGATAAGAATCGGATTGACCACATAGTTGGGGGACGAGGGCTTGGTCCAGTTAAAACTAGATCAACTACTAATAGATTATACTGAAGTATATTTTAAAAAATATGAGTAATAATTTAAAAATATAAAATATATTAGAAAGATTTTCTCAAATTTGTTTAGCCGGTGAAATTGGTCAAAACTAGACAATCTTATTGTTCAAAACCAATCAATCACTAACTTTCACCAGTTCTCGAGCAAACCAGATTTATACTTTAGACCAGACTGATCAAGGCATTCATCAATAGTTCACCCAATCAAACTAGATAATCGGGTCCGGTCCAGTCCGATCTCGATCTCGATAGCTATGCTTTGAAGGCTTACTTTTTGGTGTCACGAAACATTAGAAAAAACGTGTCTCTAAGGAAATTCATTTTGCTGCTTGCCAAACGCGACACCAGAAAAACACATACCTTTGGGATATTTGTTCATGAGCGTGCGTATTATGTGAATGTGCTCATATATCAATCTAAATTAAATACTAATGGGGCGGTGTGAATCAAATGATATCTTGATATTTTATGTATTCAAACAGTAAGCTTTTCTTTCCCTTCTTTATCACATGAATGTGTTCCATTTTATGACTTTCAATTCTTTATCACATGAAAGTGATCATTTTATGACTTTCAATTCTATATTTTTATGACTTTCAATTATATATGATATTGAAATGGAAAATTAAATACTGGCACAAAACATCTACTTTTAATTTGACAATGGGAGGATTTGATAAGAAGTTCAAATTGCGAATTGTCAATTGATACAACATGTTGTTTAAAAATAATAATTTAAAAATATAAAATATATTTGAAAGATTTTCTCAAATTTGTTTAGCCGGTGAATTTGGTCAAAACTGGACAATCTTACCTTTCAAAACCAATCAATTACTAACTTTCACTAGTTCTAGAGTAAACCAGGTTTATATTTTAGACAAGACTGACCAAGGCATTCATCAATAGTTCACCCAATCAAACTAGATAATCCAGTCCGATCCGGTCCGATCTCGATAGCTATACTTTAAATGCCCACTTTTGGGTGTCGCGGAGCAATAGAAAAAATGTCTCTAAGGAAATGCATTTTGCTGCTTGCCAAACGCGACAAGAGAAAAACACATGCCTTTGGGACATTTGTTCATGAACCTGCGTATGCTCATATATTAATCTAAATTAAATACTGATGGTTGGGATATTTGTTCATGAACCTGCGTATGCTCATATATTAATCTAAATTAAATACTGATGGGGCAGTGCGAATCAAATGATATCTTGATATTTTATGTATTCAAACAGTAAGCTTTTATTTCCCTTCTTTATCACATGAAAGTGATCCATTTTATGATCATTTTATGACTTTCAATTATATATTTTTATGACTTTCAATTATATATGATATTGAAGTGGAAAATTAAATACTAACACAAAACATCTACTTTTAATTTGACATGGGAGGAGATTGATAAGAAGTTCAGATTGCGAATCATTAATTGATGCAACATGTTGTTGGTTGGTTTTTATGGCTGAGGTAGTTGTTTAGTTGATTCCATGGTGGATGTGGCTTTGCAAATTGATGCAGCAAGTTGTTGGTTGGTTTTTATGGCCGATGTTGAGAAATGAGGCATCATTGAATTAAAGTTTATGTGAATTCAGAATAGATCTTTATTAGTTTGGAAAGAAATTTTTGCTATGATAATATGAAAATTGGGAAGTGAGACACAAATGAATTAAAATTTATATGAATTTAGAATGACAATTTTATTAATTTGGAAAGTATTTTTTTCAAAAAAAAAAAAATAATAAATACATCTCAATAATAAAAAAAATTTAATTTCAATATATAATTTATAAACATATGTAGTAATCTGATATTATTTTTCTGTTTCAAATTTCAATGAACATAGATTAAATCAACCAATTTGATGTAAAAGCTTCAAGATATGAGGCACTTCTAAAATTTTTATTTTTGGAGTTTCATACCATTTCATAAATATATTCTGCTTCATCTCATCCTAATATCGCCGGACTTCTTTATTCGAAGGCCGGAAAATAAAATTGCTCGCTAGTCATTTTGCATAAATAACAGGCCAAAAACTCGCCTGATTTCTTTTTTTATTTTCTCACCTGAAAAAGTCGTCCTGGAAAAGTATAGTCAAATTTCTTCATAAAAGATATTTTATGAAAAAGTCCATTGTTATTTCTGCCAGGAAAGGAGATTTCTAAAAATTTATTTTCTTTTTGTGAAAACAGAAGAAGAGCCCATACGCCATAGGAAACGTGAATTGATGGAAAATCATCTTTGTCATAATACCGTTTCAGACTCCCATTTTTCCTGAAAAACTCATTCTCAAACTTTGCCCCGGAAATTCTCAAAAGTAGGCTTAAATGATCTCAGTAAACTCAAAAAGCGTGTTAAAAGCCATGGAAATCAATTCATGTTCGATAACCTATCTGGAATTCTGGAAAGTTTGGAACCCATGTTTAAAATAACCCGAAACTCTAGAAACCGGTAGATGTGAAAACTACTCAGTTTTAACCATTTATTGAAGTTTCCATTGATTAGATGATGTTTGTTAGAGAATGAGATTTCAAACTCCTGGCTCGTGTAAGGTAGGTCTAACAAATTGCATTGTCAATATCACATGAAAAGAAAAAACATGCAGTTATAGATCACTACGAAATAGCATGTTAAGAGCACGTTTATATAATTTACTTATCTTTTGTATATGAAAGTCACAATCATTCTCACTCATTAGATGTCAAATTGAATGGTTTGGAATGAATCATGAAATCCGAAAAAAAAAAATTGGAACTTTGTGTCAATTCAATAGCATTCGAACAACAACCTATTTTGAAATTTAAAGGACAAAAATGATTGTGCCCTCCATTTTTACAAAAAATAGATGGTCTCTTTGTAGAGAATCCCATATAAAAATAAGACAAATGATATGAAAAACTCAAAAATCATTGTAGAAAATAACCCAATTACGTATATAGTTTATATACATTGACTCCACATTTTTATATATTTTTCTGTTTTTTTTTTAAAAACAAATTTAAATGACCGGAGTCACACCTAAGTATTCACTCAGCAATGAGCCAGCCGAGTTTGCAATCACTGCTATCATAGCAATACACAGGCCCCCCCTTCCTCCATTTGTCATCATAAATGGATGGGCAAGCTTAGTTGCTGCACTCCTAGTCAGCAGAGCAGCGGTGAGAGTACACATTTGTGTACGGTAGCAATACGCAGACCCATCCACCATCCATCATCATAAATGGACTGGGAAGATGAGCTGGTGCACTACAAGTCAGCAGAACGGCAGTGGATCTCCTCCGTTCATTGACGACGATGATAGATAGCAGATCTCCAGGTTGTGTACCACATACTGTTCCACTTGCATGTGTTGTGTTAGAATGCTTTGGAAACTTAAGTTTCCAAATATGAAACAAAGAAAAATAGCATGATCCACATAGCCCTTACAAATTTATGATCAGCAGTGTCTATAACCATCCAATCAATAGATACATGTGAGGGAGACTTAGAGCTACACTTGGTTTACATCATGTTCCAATAAGGTCCACTCTCCATCACCATCCATTCATCGATTGAGCAGGAATAACACATGCAACCACATGTTTTTTATGGTCATATGGATATTGGTGTACTTTACATTGGAAAAATGCAGAAGTTCATCTTTGGTAATCAATATAAAAAACTAGTCACGAGTTGATTTTACACATTTTCACGGAGTTTGATATCAGCCCTGATCAGGACCTGTATCTAAGCTTCCAAAAAGTCCCTTGACAATGACTAAAAGCACCCTGCCCAAAACTGGTTCACAACAGAATGGATTAAATCATGTCCACAAAATTACAATTGAGGTTAATATGATTCAGCAATAATAACACACATGTTAGTTGGCAAAAATTCAACCATCCATGGAATTCTCTTCACCACGTCATTAAGTATAATAATTGCTAACTCCAAATAACCTGATACAGAATAAAACATTATAAGATAAAGCATGATTCACACAAACATCCTGATTATACATGAAAAGAAGTTCTATAAGAAAACCTAAAGGAAACAAAAGATGGAACTCAGGCGTAGGAACGTGCCTCAATGGTTCTTTCATTGAAACCAAGTAAATAATAAGTGCTCCAAAATTTCTGATACAAAGAAATATTACCATTCCGAGCAGAAGGGTAATGCAATTTGAGCTTACAGTAGCTAAATTACTGAGACGATGATTACATATTCAAAGAAGACGAAGCTTCCCAGTGATTGAATCCACAGCAGCCTTGTTTCCTATTCAAAAACATACATCAACAGACTGTTTACTTTTTCCCTTTGGGGTAGACGAAAAATGTGCATGCCAGAAAAAGCTAGAAATCTGCATTCATTTGCACAGTAATCTGTAAGCGTGTGATAAAATCCAAATTTGAAAGAAAGGGTGGACTGCATACAGATACATCCACACGAACATCTCAAATGTTCTACACCTACTCATGCATATACCCATGCTTTACATAAAACACACGCATGCATGCACCAAACACATGACCAATACATTCATTCATTCATAAGTATGCCAATGTGAACATTATCATCTCCTGCAAGATCATTGTCATACAGGGAAATGAGCATACAAGCACCCAAATGCCCTATAAATATGCCTCTGCATCCTATTCAGCCATTTTAATGGGAAACAAACACAAAAGCTACTACCAGTGTCACTGACAAACCTCTAAACAAATAGTAATTGCAGCCTTTGTTTCAAAATAGCCATTGATTAGCCGCTTTAAGACTACTAACTAGAAAAATACTACGGAAAGAAGCAGTGTTTAAAAAAATGGGTCGGTGACTCGAATCGTTCACACCCATACCTGTGTCGGATCGGTGGATCGGATCAGAGAATTAGCCGAATCAGCAAATTTTGTCTCAAAAAGTTTTCAAAAAATCACTATAAATCTCTAAAAAGAGTGTTCTTTTAGTTTCTAAATGAATTAGGAGTGGTGCATTATGTACTTTCATTAGTTTGTAAAAATAGGTGAATACTGAGACGCTGATTTCCTATATAGATGTCTGTATAATTATCAATTACAATATAATATTATAATATTGCATCAAAATAATTTAAAAATATTAGAAAACACTTCCATATTATAAATAAAACAAATAATTTTCTATATAAAGTGAAATTTGTATCACATAAAAGTATCAAATATTTATTAATTCATTTTATTCATCCAAAATTATCACAACCTAACTAACTATAATAATATATACTGAAAATTTTATATTTTATAAGTATATACAAATAAGAACAAATCTAAAATGTCTTATAATATCATCTTATTTACAACTATTAAGAAAAAATAATGCATTAAATAATCTAAAATGCCTTATAAATTATAAGTTATAATATTAATTTTTGTGAATCTATTATATGCAATTCCTTTTTTGTAATTAGAAAATTAATTATATCTACTATATTTTCTGTAAATTATAAATATAAAAAAACCAATATAATTAATCTAAAAAATAAATAAATTGTATCTTATAGACCATTTCATTTTATAGACTATAGTTTATATTCTCATATAAAGAAAGAGAGACTTTTCCATCTCTCGTATAAACGAAAGAGATTTTGCATTTTCGTACAAAGAAAGAGACATTTCCATCTCTCGTATAAAAAAGAGAGAGATTTCCATCTCACGTATAAAAGAGAAAGATTAATGGAAACAACGTTGTGGAGGTAACAAAAAATATCACACATCACTAGATTGTGGGAAGAAATAATAATATAAATCTTAGAACCCACTTTACTGTTAACATAGGATGCTCACGTGGTGGGGAGCGCAGCACCATTGCGAGGTGCCCAGCAAGTGGGTGGGCACCACGATTCATGCCCACGAGATTTTTAAAATACTGGCCACGTATACATGCCCACGTGATTTTTCAAACATCAAATCTCAATAAAAATTTGTTTCAAAACAAATACACATTCGATGATGTCAGAAATCGGTATGGATCGGTGATGTGTCTAATCCGTGATGTCATACAGACGAGTCTACTATAGCAACACGGACGGATCCCGTTTTATTAGCGGATCCACAACGGTCCAGGCGATACTCAATCCAGATCGCCCGATTCCAAATTGGGCTACTGATTTTTTAAACATTGGAAAGAACTATATGAACACTATAAAACCTAAGTAGTTATTGCTAACTTACCCTCATAATAACTAAGGTTTAAGGTTTTCAGTATCCTTTTTCTAGGTAAATGAAATTCCATTATCTTAAATAAAATATTTTCAGTGGTATGTCACATATAAAATTCGCACAGAAATCGATATATTTTTAAGTAAAAATATTCATAGTCATTATCTCGTCGAGTTTATTTGAGGTTTCCCTAAAAGAATACCTTATATGCCTCTTCCAACTCAAATGTAAGCTCTCAACTCTGATTAAGCATTTTTCTTCTTTCTATTCTTTCTTTTTTAATTTCTTTTCCCGTTTTTTTTTTTCAATCAGTAGCTCCATTTAAGTGGTTTTCTGAAAAAGTACCTATCTCTCTATCTACCTATCTATCTATATCAACACGAATAAATAAAGTATCCCTGGGAGGTGTACAGAGTCAGATAGCATTCTGAACCTTTGGTAGAGTAGGGATAGCATTCTGAACCTTTGGTAGAGTAGGGAAGTATATACCAGACATGGTCTGTGAAAGGCATATGGTACACCATCCAGGGAATCCACCATATAAAGGTGACTGATTGCCATCAAGAACTAAGGTTGATCTCACCATCTGTAATTCCAAATGGACAGTGGATGCCCCAACTGTATAGCATATACCATAAACAACAAGTTTCTGATATACTTTCCCTTGTAAGGTAATAATGCAAATTTTTTATCTGGGGAAAATAAACAAAACTTTGTACACAAGTAGCTGCAATACTGATAGCTGTGTAACAAAGGATAAAATTCAAACAACATAAATTTATAGAGAGTATGGAGAGGAGGAAGTAAACCTGGACCAATGGCAAGAACTGTTTTGGACCCCACTGACACCTGTCCACAACATCCCTCATGAAAACCCTTAGCAAATGGGTTACTTAAATTCAATAACTACATGAAAGTAAGGAAGGACCAAAGTATGAAATGTAATAAATTACTTAAATTCAATAACTACATGAGAGTAAGGAAGGACCAAAATATGAAATTTAATAATAAAAACATCATCAGATAAACACAGTTTAAAAAAAAGGAAAAAAGAACATCATAAGATAAACAACCAATTTATAAAATCCAGTTGAGTAACTTTTGATCTTTCATGTACAGATAAACCATATATATGATGAAGATAAATCAAATGCATCTGCGCATGTTTATGTTGGTTTCCATCTTTTGAATATCAAATTTTCTTAGTCAAATCCAGCATAACTTGTTTAAAAGTTTTTCTTCTTAGAAAGAATAGATCTTAAATGAAGTTTTTTTTTTCTCTTTTTTTTTATTTTTTTTGGGGGGTAGGGGGTGTGGGTTGGGGGATGGGGGATGGGGGATGGGGGATGGGGGATGGCGGTTGTGGTTAGGTCAGCTTGTCTACAAGAGAGAGACCTGAACGAACCCAAGACCTATCTCACTGGAAACCAAGGGTCTCACCGCTACGCCAAAGGCTTGATCAACAGATCATCAGTGGTGTAACATAGTTAGTTATTTCAATCATCAAATACTTTTGTTTGAAAACATCAATAGATTGTTTGCAATAAAAACACATTATTTACAATTAAAGAACTAAATAAATTATTTCTTCTCGAAGAATTTCAATTTCTTCCATTAGGAACTTTATCCTTCCTACTTCAGCATTCCAAAAATCAGCTTCAAGGATCATTTGTCTTTGAATCTTGAATAGGTTGTGTTTGCCATAGCATACATCAGGATGCCTGCAGCACCTCCGGAGTTGTGTCAATCCTCAACAAACACAGGATAGGCATGAAGCCACTCAAGGTACAGAAACTCTCGGATGAAAGGATAGGGCTCGAAAGTTTTATATATATATAGATATATGGAAGATACTACAAAACGCCTATAGGCGAAAATGAACAATGATTTCGCCTACCCTCATTACCGTCCAAAGTTCATCGCACGGTCACGTTTGTCCGGTAGTGTTTTATTTTTCATTTTTTTTCTACAAATCAGAATGATCTGAAATTTGGAGCGTGTGTTAATCAAAAATAGAGGAATCTATAAAAAATATCAAAAAAATATTTTACATGAAATAAATTGACCGAAAATATCAATTTGTTTTTCACGAATTATTTTTTTTATATTTTTATTAGGTGCGCCTCACTAATATATACACACGCTCCAGTTTTCAGATCATTTCGATTTGTAAAAAAAAATGAAAAATGAAAGTCTAACGGGCAATCGTGACCGTGAGATGAACTTTGGACGGTGATGAAGATAGGCAAAATCACTATTCATTTTCGCCTATAGGCGTTGGGAAGACTATTCCTATATATATATATAGGAAAAATCTTGGGTGAGCCCACTAGCTCTCAGGAAAAAATGAGCCCAACGGCCAATATTAAATCTGGGCCAATCTAACGATCACAGATGTCCGGTAGTATTTGAATTTTGATTTTTTTTTCTATGAATCCAAGTCACTAGAAATTTTAAGTGTGTGTTCTTCTCATCAAGCCACAACGAATAAAAATATAAAACAAATAGTTCACGAAAACAAATTGACCAAAATACCCCCGAAATGTTTTGGTGATATTTTGGTCAATTTATTTCATGTAAAATATTTTTTTGATATTTTTCGAAGATTCACCTATTTTTTATATACGCACACTCCAAATTTCAAGTGATTTGGATTTGTAAAAAATAAAATAAAATTCAAACACTACTAGACATCTGTGATCGTCAGATCGGCCCAAATTCAATCGAGGCCGTTGGGCTCATTTTTTTCATGTGAGCTAGTGGGCTCACCCTAGCATTTTTTCATATATATATATATATATATATATATATATATATATA
>NW_006499905.1:797280-827908 GCF_000471905.2 Amborella trichopoda | reverse complement strand
CTACTACGTAACGGTAAACGTAAGGTAGGTAGGTAGTGTCGTCTACGTGGTCGTACGTAGTACGTACTACTACTAACTAACTAACAACAACGAAGAGTTAGTGTGTCTCTCTCTCTCTCTCTCTCTCTCTCTCTCTCTCTCTCTCACACACACACACACACAAATAAATAATCACAATGGAAAGCATTAATCCCCTAAATATAAACGGATGGCTGGAGCTCATGTCTGGCCCATGACTTCCAACAGGTAAGGCTCTAGCCTGCAGGGCAAGACCTGGGCCTGGCCCATTGCCAGCCCTACCTCTTAGTTTTTCTGGGAACTTAGTATGTAAAGTGTTACAAATATTTCTGGATTTTCTAGAGGATAGAAATATAAATAGACAAACACCACTAAAATGTCTCTAGCTGATAGCATGATGACTTGATTCCAAGATTAACCTTCATAACTGAATGGAACTCAAAACATTCAGCATAAATTTCGAAGTGTTTATAAATACTCAAAAGAAAAACTTTTATTTCTCTTATATTAGTTATTCTGAAGAACAAATCGCTTTATATTTCTCGACATAATTGTGAAGCACTTACATCCAATTATGTTCCCATTCACAGAGTTCATATATTCACATGAGGATATATTGAAACTCGGATAATTAGATATCAGAGCTTCAAAGGCTTAGTCATCTGCACTTAGTCTAATCAATTGAAATTGTTGCATTGCTTTGGAGCCTATACCATACACCAATGGTGGTCATATGATACAGCAGGAGGGAATCCACCGTCAATCCTTGATGACAGGCGATTAAGATTTAAGTCCCAAAGTTTTTATCTGATGGGTAATGAAATTTTATCAGAGTAAATTATATGATACAAGTTTATGCCCCTAAATAGGGCTTACAAATGGAATAGGACAGGAAAAGACTGAACAGAAAGAGAATAAAAGTATAAAGAAAAGAAAATTAAATAAAAAAGAAAACAACAAAAACAATCCAAGTATGCACAATTAGATCTTCCTTGTCCACCCCTACATTGGCTAGTGCATCCGTCTCCTCATTCACCTCCAGAAGGATATATAGGAATGAGATTGTTTTACTGTCACAAATAGCAAACATTGAAAATCTCCACAAAAAACATCGACAAACATCAATGAATTGATTGCTTCTTCCAAACTCATCTTATAACATTGAGGCTCCTTCCATCTCTAGTGGCTAGGGTATACAAGCAGGACATGTTCTCAATCCTACCAGCAATGACTGTGCCTCAGCCTCAGTTGAATCACAATAACACTAGAGACCCGAATTTCTCCTAATTTAAGACTGCTGCATCTGTAGATACACCTCCAATACAAGCCCAGATTACCCCTCTACACCATCAAATTTCAGCTTCAACATATAACTATCCTGACCAATATACCAGTGGGTTTAGTGATGTGGGGGTTGAAGTATCACCAACATCTTATCACAAAACCCACTGCTTGATAGCCCCAAAACTCAGGCGATGACTGTGCCCGAGTAAAAGAACTGTCATGGATCCTTTCTTGGAGAGCAGAGACCCACCCATACACCCCATCCTTGAAAGGTCAAATTGTTCTTTCCTTCCACAAACCCTGCATCATAGCAAGACTACAAAGTCTCCGCATCATCTTCCCCCTATAGGCAGAGAAAAAATATCCTCTCAGAAATTCCTCCACTGATGCTGACATAACACGTTCCATCCCAAAAGAACCTAACATGTAAGACATAACGCCACTGCTATGTCTCACCATTTCGGTCCCCCACTTACAAAAATAGAGGGCCCACTTTTGAAGGTTATCTGATGCAAGAATTCTATCTTTAAAAGCTAACCAGCTAAACACCACACCCAGAATGAAGCCTTTACCCCACACCATCCTAGCCATGGCAGGACTCTCAATACCCACCTCCCTTATTAGGAACCTGTAAAATGGCTTAGCCATCATATTACCTAGCCATCAAATTACCTCCAATATCTGCCATAACTGCATCTATCTTTTGTTGCTAATGGCACAGATATATTTTCAAGTTCCAACAACATCTTAGCAATTCATTCATCTCCTCTTCTTTTAAATACCCAGAAAACCTAGGAACCTGACCTCTCCCCCATGCAAGACGACTCCTCCACCCACACACTGGGGTTAACTGCCACTCTCGTTAATGTCACATATCATTCCCCATCCCGCAACACCTATCCCACACCACAAGTCCCCCCAAACACAATTCTACTCCCATCCCCCATAACACACCAAACATGCTGACTAGATTCCTTAGCAATCAGACATATTGCCCTTCAAACAGCCAACCCCCTTGTCCTTTTTCTCACGTCCCAAAATCTTCACCCTGGCTCCCCTAACCAATATTCGGAACTAGGTCGATCCCCACCGATTCCTGATCCAGATCGATGATTCCCAATCTAGACTGGCAAATTTTAAAACACTGGTCTGAGCCATTAATCAGGACTCATCTAATCTCCTTGTCTAGATTCATTGAAACATCTTTATCAACCCACTGTTCCTTGTATTGTTGAATTGCTGCACCCATTCAGAAAATCTCTCTCCGTGCTTCCTCTGGGTTGTCAGGAACCACGAAACTGCTAGTACTAGCCTCCAAGGGTGGCAAACAAGCCTCGGTCACAACTCCTTGACTCCAGGCCCCAGCCTAAGAATTCCATAAAGCATGGGTGGAGGAGGTATGGGTAAGGAAAATGAAAAAATGTGGCAGATTTATGCCCCCTTTTTATTTTTTGTTTTGAGAGAACGGTGCTCAGGACGAGCACTGTACAGGTTTCCTACAAGTCCCCCTTTCATACACAATATTTACCTCTGCAGGGTGCCGAGGCCAAGTGTGAGTTGAGTTGGCCAATTTAGAACACAACTTCTAATTATACCCAAAACTCTGCCCCTTCTAGCAGGTTCACCAATATGTCATTTTCTCCTGGGTATAGTTGCTTAGGACAGTTGCAAAATAAAAAGAAAAAGAGAAGGAGAATAGTTGCTCAGAACTGTGGTTAATCTACACCATTCAATCATAGAGCAGAGAGTGGATACACACACCATACCATAAACATAAATCATTGGATTATGATATACTTTCCCTCTGTGAATCAGCTGCCAAACTCTTTCATGAATAAATGATGAAACATTATCAATGATCCAAACAAGTGCTTTTCTCATGGAACCTCTTAAACACCACATTATTTCTCTGTCTAGCTTCACAAAAGAAATTCATTACTTTATTAATATTTACTCAATATCCAATGCTGAATTTCTAAACTATATACCCAAAGGAGTTTTTTTTTTTTTTTTTTTTGTACAAGGTTATATAGGAATGGAACTTGAGACATTCTGCTATGAAAACCCAGCAGCTACCGTCTCGACCCAAACCCGATTCCTATCTACCCAGAGGAAGTTTCAAGACAAATATAGTCACAGCATGCAGTATCCCTGTGTGGTTCATCCACAATTTTTTGAATTTTCTTACATTCCAATTTGAGGAGAATGGCATTGGTTTGATGCCATTAGGATAAGGCAAATAGTTGGAATAAGGCTCGGATGATGATGACATTGGTTTGATGCCATGCGCAAAGAAGACTACTATTCTGAAAGATAACTTTTATCTCTTTAATGATTTAATAATTTAATTCATTTAAGGAACAAACCTTAGATTCTGAAGCTAAGAAATTTTCACACACTGACTTTCAATGAAATTAAAGCCCATAAGATGATTAGATAACCAACTGGAATTAAGTAACAAAAATTTTACTGGGGATATATGGAATTCAAAATGCACATTATAATCAATTAATGCCGCAATTAGCCTTTGGTAATATAGCTTTTACCAATTCCAATCTAGAATAATACATTATTGGTGTCTATAAAGTAGAGTCACCATGGAAAATTAGAGTGTCTAACTCAGGACTCAAACTCAAATGGCCAGCTCAATGGTTGGAAACGCAAAAACAAATCCAATTGGCACATGAGCAACTCAAGAAGGAAAACATTCAATCATTTCATGACACATACAGGAACTTTTCAGTATCAAATAATTAAATAAATAAAGGTGGAGACTCACTCTAGGGGGAGGCAAAAGTTGGTGTAGAAACCGAGTCACAAGGTTTTGTCAATAGGAATCACAAGTTTTTGTCATTAGAAATCTAACCATGCAAAGTCGCCCCACAGCTGGTGAACTATGATATTAAAGTTAAAAGCCAAGGATATCTCAAGAGATATTCTCAAACCCTCCAAACACAATTAAACGTAACCCAAGAAAGCCCAACATATAGCATGCCTCAAACACAAAGATGCATTGTTTCATCTGAAACATGAAGACTACAATATATTATGCTCTGATGGAAACCAAAATATAATACTCAAACAATAATGTAATAAAATAGAATGAGAGTTTAACATTCTAAAGACAACTTGTACGAACACCAGAATTCACTTCCCCATGACAAAGACAATAATCGTCATGTCAAAAAAAAAAAAAAGGCCATTGAACTTGTAGTTTTTGACTCCTGAAATGAATAGATTAGTCAATTTATATAATTATTGTTTTGCAGCCAATAATTAAACAAATAGCATGAATTAGACAGAATTAATTAGTTTGTACCTACCTTTTACAGTCGGTAAGCCAACAATACTTAACCTCTATATTTCACAGCATTATGTTTTGTGTGCTTTTCACTGCATCAAAATTTCTCAAACCTTCATAAATGTATACTCCTGCATCATCCCACTGGCCAGAATTCAAAGCCAAAATGTTATAATCAAACAAATGAGACAAAATTAGTCTACAAAAGAACCTGACTAAGTAAATTCCATTTAAATCGGCAACCGCTTTAAAAATGGCAATCAGAATATTGAATGTGTATAAATGTGTCATTAACAAGTGAAAATTGTTCGCGCCCAAAATTTGGGTATTATAATATAGAAAAAGAAATTTAGATAACAAAAAGAGAGCTAGAAAGCCAATATAGAAATAGCAAAGAAATATAAAATTTCTGGTCAAATTGAAAAGAGACAAAATGGGTCAAGTAAGCATCTCATTGTTGCATTCTCTAGTTCTTATATTTGCAAATTAAAAGGGGCAATATAATTAAAAACGCATACCGTCGCCCCTCGCACTTCTTGTGGAGACTCAATAATTTGCCCCTCCCACCAACACCTACATATAAACTAGAGCACCACGAAAAAGCATGGGGCCACCCCTCATTTAGTACTTTGCTAAAGAATAGTGAAGCTTTAGGGATGTGGTGGCTCCACAGTTCTTAGTGAGGTGCTCTATTTGGTGAAGTTATGTGGGTGTATATGAAAATGTAAGTTTAGTAATAATAGGAATAGAGATGAGAAAGTACTTAACATTGACAGCCAAGAAATACCAAAAAAACCGCATTTTCTATATCTTGGTCGATAATCCAGAAAAATAGCAAGATTAAGGAAGAAGTCGCACATAGAACTAGAGTTGGGTGGGCGAGATGGAGATGTGCAACTGGAGTTTTATGTGATCGCCGCATACCAATGAAGCTGAAAAATAAGTTCTATTGGACAGCTTAAGACCAGTGTTGCTTTATGGGGCAAAATGTTGGGCACTCAAGAAACAACATACCCATAGGATGAGTGGAGCTGAGATGAGGATGTTGAGATAGATGATAAAAAGACAAGAAGGGATAGAATTCAAAATAAATAACTTAGATGCGGATCTAATAAGCAATAAGATGAGATAATGTAGACTTCGGTGGGCTAGGTATGTGCAGCGCAAACCCAATACAACACTTGTAGGCTAGGCATGTGTGAGTTGGTTCAAGTAGAAAGCTCAAAAAGGACAAGGGATAGGCCCAAAAAGATATAGTTGGCAGTAGTGAGAAACAATATGGGGACGTATGGCCTCACTGAGGGTAATGACCATTGATTGACTAGAATGGCAGACCAGGATTCATATAGTCGACCCCAAATAATTGGGAAAAGACTGATGATGATGATGATGATACATGAAAATTTAATAATATGCAAAGAGGAACTACTTTTTCTTTTGAAAGGTAATATGCATGCAAGAATATCTAAATGGATGTAGGGAAGCAGAGAACCACTAAATGCAAAAGATTTGATATGCCTGGGAAAAATTATACTTTATCTTGCAGGAACTTCTAGAATAGATATGTCCACACCTTGTATCCAAGCTCAGTCCTCTTCATCAGTTATTCTGGTTGACAGAAGGTGAAAGTTCACTTCATCAGCTATGTATATGTATTCTCTTTGCTCTGATATAAGGAGAGGGCGAGAAACATATCGCCAATGATCCTAAAAGAATGCACCAATTTTCAGATGATGCTCATACTTTTTATAACAAAGATAAATAAAATTTTGGAAAAAACATCCACTTTTCCTCCACAACTTGTCCCCAAGAGTAAGTATCTAGAAAAGAATACAGCTACATTTAACTGCAATGACTTCCCCAACTGACTGTTCTGGAGATCCTAAAGTTCCCAAGAGAATAATATAGTCACTAAATATCTTCATTAAAACATATCCTATTTCCAGACCCATGAATTTCCAAATTCATATTTAATGTAACCAAAACATGTGACCTAAAGAATAAATTCGAAAATAGTGACTAATTAAATTCATCAATAAGTATACAAATCCGTTTAAAAAAAACATTTGAGAACTGTTAACTTTGTATATTAGTCAAAAGCGAATTTACATAAAATGTATACAGGCATCCCAGAAACAGGTGCTAAGAGTACCAAAAAAGCAGGGGGTGAGGAGAAGGAAAATTAAATACAATTACAAAAAATGGACCATCAAAGGGTCAGAAATTGTTAAAATCCGTTAAAAAATTCACTTACCAAATTATTATTTTCGTCAGTTAATTGCATGTGACCATCAATAGGTCCATTGCTGCTGGACGAAAGCCCAGTAAACAACTTTGTTGCCATCTGTTGATCGGGTGATTGAACCGTCACTGATCTCATGAAGGAAAAGAACATACAATTCACCAATAATCCCCACAAGAGCACACACCATTCTTGAAGTGATGGAATCTATTTGTATCTCTCACTATGATTTCTCTTTCTGTAACCAAAGATGCATACTTCAGAGCATTGTGACAATCTCCACATACTCTGAGATTCTTGACTATCCTTATGGGTGTACCACATGGAGTGGACATCAGTCCAAAAGCAACAGCCATCTTCTCACTGTGATGAAGAAGCCGATATTCCTTTTGCTTTTCATCCACATCATGAAGCACAAAGCTTGTATCTGGGACATAACCAGCCAATTTCATCTGCGTCACCAAGTTATCCAACTTCTCAAATATCTTCTCCTTTAATAGGTGTGCTCTATCTTCTGAAACAAACACGTGAACCTTGTCTTGAGCCTCAATCCAGCTACACCCTGGCTCCTTCTCAACACCCCTCTCTGCCATCAAGCTCCGTATGAATGCGGCATCACCCCACATCTTTTTTGAAGCATAAATGTTAGATAAAAGCACATAATTTGAAGACTCATCCGGTTCTAATGCCATACAATGATTGGCAGCTCTAACCCCAACCTCTATGTTCCCATGGATTCGACATGAAGCAAGAAGGGACCTCCAAATAGCAGCTTCTGATTTATATGGGGAATTCTCTAAAAAGGCTTCAGATTCATCTAAATACCCAGCTCGTCCAAGAAGGTCAACCATACATGTGTAATGCTCAATAGTGGGTGTGATTCCATAGTAGTTGGTCATAAGATTGAAATATTGCCACCCTTTATCGACAAGACCTATATGACTACAAGCAAAGAGGATGCCAATGAAGGTTATGGAGGTGGGTTTTACATTAAGGTGTTGCATTTCTTCAAATATTCGAAGAGAATGTTGACCCAGTCCATGCTGAGCATAACCCATTATTATGGCATTCCAAGAGACAACATTCTTCTCGGGCATTCTCTCGAAAACCTTGCATGAATATTCCAATTTCCCACATTTAGAATACATGTCAACCAGTGCACTTCCAACAAAGACAGTAGACTCTAACCCTAATTTGATCACATAAGCATGGATGTGCTTCCCTTGTTCCATTGCAGCACAACTAGCTGATGCTTTGAGAACACTGGTAAAGATGAACTCATCAGGGTCTTGTGAGAGTTGATGCATTTCCCGAAATAATTTTAGGGCGTTTTCTTCCTGACCATTTTGACTAAAACCTGAAATGATCGCAGCCCAAGAAATGGCATTTGGAGTGGCTATTGAGCGATAAGCCTTTGAAGCATTTTCCATTTGGCCACACTTAGAATAGAGGTCGACTAGAGAATTCCCTACCGATACATGTGAATCAAAACCAAACTTGATAACATGGTCATGGATCTGAACCCCATCAACTATGGCCTTGGACATAGAGCAAGAAGAGAGAAGGCCAGTGAAAGTAAATGGGTCGGGCCTCATGGGTTCTCTTCTCAACTTGCAGTAGACTCCAATGGCCTCTTTGTAAGAACCGGTTAAACTATAACCAGTAATGAGAGTGTTGCATGATACAAGGTTCCTTTTCCTCATCTCTTCAAAAACCCTATGTGCATCTATCATGTCAGAACTTTTGGCATACATGTCCACAAGGGCAGTGCCTACAAATACATCCGATGATAACCATCCAGTCTTGATCACTTGAGCATGGAAGCACCTGCCATAGCCATGACCATCACCAATTCCAGCCAAAGCTTTGAAAATGCTGGCATATGTGAACTGGTTAGGCACAAATCCTTCAATTTGTAACCGTGAGAAAAGCTCTAAAGCCTCTTCTCCAAGATCATTCTGAGCATATCCAGTGATCATGGTATTCCAAGAAACAAGATCCCTAAAATCCATGGTATCAAAAACCACTCGAGCTTCCTCCAAAAAGCTACACTTTGCATACATATCGATAAGAGACCCACATACAAACACATCCCAATCAAACCCAAGTTTCACAATGCAGCCATGAATGGACTCACCGATTATGTGAAACCCGATACCACCACAAGCCTTGAGAACACTAGCCACTGTAAAATTATTCAATTGGGTATCGCTTAATAACATCTGAGAAAGCATAGAAATTGCTTCTTTGTGAAACCCATTTTGTGAATACCCAGAAATCATAGCATTCCAAGATACCACATCTCTCACTGGCATCTCGTCAAAGACTTTCTGAGCATTTTGAATGAAGCCACATCTAGTGTACAAAACGATGATCCCACTACCTATGAAAACATCAAGAAAGAGGCCATATTTGACAGAAAGACAATGCAAACTCATCCCAAAGTCAAGCCTCTCCATTAACGAACACAACCCCATTACAGTTGCGAAAGTAGTCTCATTTGGCCTAACCCCTTCTCTCCTCATCAAACAAAAATGATCCAACGCTTGGTTTCTCTTTCCACTCTGAGCCAAACCAGAAATCACAGAGGTCCAAGAAATCACATTTTTTTCAGGCATTTTCTCAAACACTCTTTGTGCACCATTAAAGAAACCACATTTACTGTACATAGTGATTAAAAGGTTTCTGAAATGTACATCCAGTTTTATAGCACTACTCAGCATGTGATGGTGAATGGCCTTTCCTTCTGATAAAGCCTTCATACTGATACACCTATTTAGAAGTTTTGCGTAGGTTCCGTAATCTGGTCTTATTCCCTGCTTTCCAAGGATTCCTAGTATTTTAACAGCCACTCTCATGTGACCTTCTTCACATGATTTGTGCAGGTCCTGGATGGTTATTTCTCTATTTCTCTCTCTAGAATTCAGAACTCTTCTTGGTCTCTCTCTAAAGCTCAGAGTCGAAGAAATGAAGCGTAACCCGTTTTGGAGACACAGAGTTTGGCGGAGAAGAACTTGGGCTCTGGGTGAAGTATTGAGCATCAAAGTTGATTGCATTAACTGTAAATTTCCTAGAGAGAGAAAGATAAAGACGAATGCTCGATAATTTCTCGCTGAGGTTTATAGTAAAGAAGATGAACTGAAACACATCTCGGAAACAATATCCCTGAGGGATCAGACTAACCCCGAGTGAAATGTTGTTGAGCATGAAAGAGGACCGCGAATATTTCTCGAGAGAGAGCAACAACAAAGAGATTTTTAAAGAGAGGGTAGAGTGCAATAACAAATATATTTTTAGAAAGAGAGTGCAATAACAAATATATTTTTAGAGAGAGAGAGTTTCCTCTGCAAGTGCCGGAGCTTGGAAGCTCAGCGGGGGTAGAAAACTGTGTTCGAACTTATAGAGAGAGGAGAGAGGAAAATTTTCATTGAACTGCCTGAAACATATTCTGATTCCGTTTAAGTGCTTTCAAATCCACTATTGCTCCTTGTATGTTATCATGGAAATTAATATGTAGTGTTGCTAGTGTCAATAAATTACCACTTAAAATCAAGCTTTTTTTCTTATATAAATTGTGTTTAAGTTTAGAGTTATGATGTGATCTGGTGCATAAGTGCTATTATGGCTGTATTTATTTTTCGTTTATAGATAAAGCCACACTTAGGTTCATATTGCATTTAAATACGGTAGATCTTTCATAGGCTAAAATTTTAGAGAGAAGGTAGTTGGTTTGGACCTAGTGGTCGATCTAGGTCCACTTGACTTGGGCCTAATCTTGGTCTGGCTTGGGTAAGTATGCGTGTGTTCAATCCAAGATAGTGCATGTATGTCAACCCTAATTCAAGTCATGTCGGTCCATGTGCAATTGAGTAGATTTGACATAGTTTGGATTGGATTGTTTTAGATTGATCAAGGATGGATCAATCCTAACACTATTGGATGGGGTCCACCCAACTACTAGCTTTTTTGGATAGACTAACGTGATTGTATACTACAAGTTAATTTTATTTCGGTACAAATAGGTCATAATCACTCTTAGCATTGAATGTGAATGCGATAGATTTGAGTGTATTATAACTTTCAAAAAACTCTTTTTAGACTTTGTGTGCAATCAATGATACATCTCCAATCACCTGATTTTACATTTAATGATCAATAATAATTGTGACCTCCTTACACCGAAAATAAGTAATCCCACAATGTACATTTCTTTAATTAAATACTGGTTCATAATTCCAAACAGGCAGTAGTGATCAAGTGGCCAATTCAACCCAACCCAATCAAGCTACATGGCATTGTATATGCTCTACAGCATTGGGCAATAATTATTTTTGTTGTAGTGAGCATTACCAATCCTAAGACTCCAAGCTAAATGAAGAAAATGCTCCACCTGCCGTAGGTTCAGAGCAAGGCCAAGGTGTAGGGTACCCTACTCTAGAACGAAGAGGAACCGACATTTTGATTTGATTTTCCAAGGGATCGAATCCTTCAAACTCTTAAAATCAATGCTAAATACCAAAATGGCTTGTTCTCACAGTAGTAGTAGTGGTGGTGACAGCAACAACCTAGTAGTGGTACAACAGTAATTTTGTTGGTTGTAGTGGAGCTGGTAGAGTGTTGATACTGGTGGTCGTGGTTGCGGCAATGTAGGTAATGGTAGAGTGGTGGTGGAGGTGGCCATTGTTAGGAGGTGGTGGAGTGGTGGTGGTGGCAAAGTTGGACAAAAGCGGCGGCAAAGTGGTGATGGTGATGGTGGTGGTGATGGCAATGATGGAAACAACACGGATGGTGGAATGATGGTAGTGTTGGTGGTCTCTAGGCAGCGGTAGTAGTGGTGGGGAAGATGGCAATGGTTGTGGCGAAACAGGTGGAGGTATCAAGATAGTGCTTGCTACATGGCGGTGGTGTTGGAGTGCAATGTTAGTGGTGGCAATAGTTGTTGGAATAACCAGACCAATGACCGAAGCGGAAGCATAAACTAAAAACTCAACTTAAGAGCTAAATTACAATCGGAGATCAATTCAAATTTGTGAAGCAAACATCTCATGAGAGTCAAATTACTACAATTCGTTAGTGAAACATTTCAAATTACTGCAATTCGTTAGTGAAACATTTCAAATAGGCCCAAGTTGCAATTTGACCCAATAACCTTTTAAATTTGGGACATGGAGTTTACCACTAAGAAAATAAACCGTATCACATAAACATATCATAACTATAAGGGTGCAGTTGGCATACAGGTGCATCTGTAGCTGTAGAGGTAAGGTGCACCTTCAAATTTTATCATGGTTTTTAATTTTGATGTAAAATGTTATTAGGAATGTCTCAAAATCTATTTTTATATCTAATTATAAAAATTTAAATTTAAAAAATGGTTAAAATCAAGTAGATCTATAAACATATGAAAATCTTGAAAATGAACGATATAGATAATATGTTGTAAAATGCATTATTTTTTAGACTTAAAATTTTGTTATTTTTCATGGTCATACATCTCGATGTCGAGATGATCAATCAAATGGTTTTTCAACATTAAAAACTGCCTTTTTCCGATGGATTTTTGAGGTGCATTCGTAGTTCTACATTATAAGGTTGCATATTTATATAAATTTTTTCCTAAACTGTAGAAAGCACTACTTGATATTTGATTAGTATTATCAATAATTATGATAATAGTCTTGGTGGGAACATGGAAAATCACCAATTATTAGTTTTCATAAAGATATGCTTCATCTTCTCTAATTACATGAAAAATATTATTTTAAGTGGTCAAACCCCTAGGGATCAAATGATCCCAATCAACACAAGGGGATTTATTTTATAAACTCCAGCTAACTTAGGCACATTATCAACAAAAGTATTAAAAATATTCAAATAGTATTTATTTAGGGTAAACTCTGAATAAGAAGGGTCAGTTTAGTAATTTGATCCATGACAAATATATATCTCATGGTTTTTAATTAAAAAGAAAAAGTTTATATAAGTGTGAAGCTTTAAACAATCAAATTATGATGAACGTCAAAAATTTCACTAAAAGAAGTTACTTTGATGCTCAACTGACCTCAAATTGATCATCTCAACCTCAATATGCACGGACATGAAAAAAAAATGGATTTCTAATTTTGGAAATAATACAATATTTTTGGACCGTCAATTTTCAAGATTTTCATAGAACTACTCGATCAACACTATTTTTTAAGCTTTAAATTTCATAATTAAAGATGAAAGTATCTTAAGGTTCTCCCAAAGATTCCCAATATTGAAATCACATTTATTGACACTATTTGAATGTGTTATTTATTTTGATTGTTCAAAGCCTCAACTTTATACAAACCATACCCTTTAAAAAAAACAGGAAAATTGTTTAGTGCGGCCAAACCCGCACCCGCTACTATGCGGGCTAGAGATTTACACCATCCACCAAAACAAAGTCCCTTAACATTCCTCCAAAAAAAAAAAAAGTAAAATAAATTGTTCAAATAGTTTCTCTAAAAAAATATCACTTTTAGTTTTTTAAATTTATTTATTTTTACATATTAATAATCATCATATTAAAGATCATATATTCATTAAAAAATAAGATCAAATATTATTTTAAAAATTAATTATTAAAGGGCCCGTATTTTTACATGTGAGTCCGTGGCCCACAAGCTAACCGCGTCCTAAAACATATCCTTGTTTACGGGTCTGAACAAATATTTTGGGGTATTTTAAGATAGAGAAGTATATAATAACAAATATTTTAAGATAGAAAAAGTATATAATAAAACCCTCGTAGATTCACTTAGACGTTTTAACGCCCTTTGTTAGTTATTTTGTGGGGGCCTAACCCGCAAATCACAAATGATGTTTTCCCACTCCTTGTAGTAGTTGCTCAGTTCCTAATTTCCTACATTACTTTATAGAAATTAGGGTTTTGCTCCCCTCGCAAATTTGAGAGAAGAACTTTGGGGGGAAACAAAAAGGAGCTCAGATTCCTTTTTCAAATTTTCGTCCATCCCTCCCTTTTCTTCTTCAACTTCTAAAACCCTAACCCTAGTCTTCTGCAACTTCAAATTCAAATTCCAATGCTATTCTCCTCTTTCAATGAAAACCTTACACCAGCTTCCACCATTTGCTTACAGTTTCGGTAATCAAATTCTATTATACCCCCCTACCCCACCCCCCTCTCTCTCTCTCTCTCTCTCCCAGGGTTTTGTTTCTGGTAATCTTGTTTTTTCAACCTGAATTGCTCTCTCTGGCTTTGATTCGTCTTGCAAGCTTGAGTTTTGTACGAGTGTAGAGGTATTCTGTGGTCTCTATCTCATCACTTTCAGTTACGGGGTCTATTTCATTTTTTGAAGGACTAGTTGGACATAAACAGTCAGGTATTGAGCTCTTCATCCCCCACTTTCTCACATTACATTCTTCATTTTCTCCATCTCTGTTCTGCATCTGTTTCAGTTAAAGGCGTTGTTTACTTACACGAATCGTCATATCCAAGTTTCTCAATCATCATATCAGCTTTGCCATTTCAAGAAATTGTCATACTCAATTATCTCAAAGGTCATTTACTTTCTCAGCTTTGCCCTAGTTTCCTCCCCATTTCAAGACATATCCATACTGAATTCTCTCCAAGGTGTTGTCATCTTTGCCCTAGCGTACTCGCTTCACTTTCCATGGTCTCTATTTTGCTCAAATAGCGTAGAAGCAAACTCCCAAAACCTAAGAAACAGTCCCACCATTGCAATCACACTGAAATCAGAATTCGTTCCCCTAAATATACCTTAAACCCTGCAAAACCTAGAGAGAAAAAAATGAGTGCTTCAGCTCAAAGAAGTACAAAAACTGGAAAGCAATCCTTGTTGTTCAAGGACTTGGCTTCTCCCATATCCACTCAAAGGGGGAGATTCTCCACCCCTGGGCAAGCAGCTGCCGTTTCAGCTCTATGGAAAGAAAATTTCGGGGGTGCTGACCCTCCCCCTCCGCCGCTTTTTACCCTTGATGATCGAGTTGAATTTTCACCGGAACCAAGCATCGTCGATTACCCAACCTCACCCGAATTCAGGTCCTCTGGTCGAGATTCTCCCTCTCCAATGAGGGGCAAAATGGTAAATGGGTCGCTGGAGCATACCCCAAACCTCTCTTCAATGAAGGGCAAAATGATACATGGGTCACCCGAGGCCACCAGTTCATATGCCATGACACCTGGTTCTGGTTGGTGGTCACCTCCAAAAGAGGTCATTAATGGAGTGGAGAAGGGGAGGGGTTCACCTGTTACTGGTGTTGTTGAAGTACAACAACAAACTGTTGCTTTGCTTACTCTTCCACCCCCTAGAGAGGTTGCGAGGCCTGAATTGCAGAGGAATACTGTGCCTGTTGGTGATTTGGCTGAGGAAGAATGGGTTACAGTTTTTGGGTATGCTTTGTTCACTACTACACTTTGAAATTTAGCACAATTAAATGTTTAAATCATTTTATAGTTTTATAGTAATATGAGTAGAGTTAGTTTATAATTGATTTAATGTTTGATTGAATCAAGTATAAATGACTTAGATGTACTTCTGTTTATTTTAGGGTTTTATATTTTTCTAAAGATATTCTTCTTAGTTTCTCTATATTTTGTCATTTTTCCGACAGAAATGATGTTCAGATGGTTTTTCATTTTTTTACTTTCAGAGAACTTCTTGTTGTCTTCTACATGCATTTCTATTGTTTATTAATTTACTTTTTTCCTATTTTAACTGGTTTTTAAATAATTTTCCTTATTTTCTATAACTTTCTCTTTTCCATTTTTGAGCTTGGTGCGGACTTGAGCACGTAAACTCCGACTCTTCTGAGTAACTCGGCCAGGGCGGTGGCCGAGTTCTGCGGCCAAGCCAAGTAAAAAGCATTTCTACTAATTATTGATTTTGCTTTGCATGAGTGCATGTTTGCTATTAGCTCTTATTCAAGATCCATTTTAGTTATTCCATTATTGGCCGGAACTTTATTATTGATAATGAGTGGCAAATTTATTTCCATTGAGCCGTTTTGTGAATCATCATCTTCTTTTCTCCCCAGCTTGTAAGAAATCTGTTTACTTGGCAAATTGTCTAGGTTTGTCATGTATTTTGTCATCCTGTTTCTTCAAGTTCCCCGTGTCATTCCTTTTCCAAGCATTTCTTTAGGGCATGTTTGCCAAAACAAGATTTGAATATTCAAATTTTTAGAAATTTGAATAAAGATGTTACCTAGCTTCATATATATATATGAATTTTATATTTTTATACATGTTTGACTGCCTGTCTGTATTATGCACAATAATTAACAATTTCATAGAAGCACAACACAATGGGGAGAGAGAACATTTGCTTATTGTAGTAAGAGAAAGCCCTCTTCCTTTCACATCTCGATGTAGCTTCAAAACCATTACAGTTTTGCTCTCTCTACAAATACCATTAAAGCCATAGTTTATGAGGGTTCCCACATTAAGGGCATGGCGAACTCTCATAACCCATGGGAAAGGCTTTTTTGATGTTATTTAGGACAAGGAGAACACTGTTGCTTTTTCTTTAGAAATTGCAGATGAACAAAGTTTTGGGACGGTATCAAGGACTTCACCCTTAGAAACTAGTTGTGCAGAAGCTGATGAAGATTTTATAATAGGCCCGAAAATCTGCCTTGCAAAAGACTACGGAATGATCTCGAGTTCCCTTTATTCATAGATTTGGGTTTCTAACCAGTAGAAAGTCACAAACCAGACAAATTCTGAAACAAACCATAACCATTTACTCCAATCCAAAGAATGCAACAGAAAGTAGGTTGGCACTGAGACAGGAGAAGGGTTTTTAAGAATTCCAGGAGGGAGGGAGGATGCAAAAAAATAAAAAAAAAATGATGGAGAGGTTCAATCCCGCAAAATTCAACTGTAAGTTGGAATTTTTTGGGATTAGATATTTAGGGGGCTATTTGGAATTTTGGATATTTCAAGATATGATTTTACCCTATCAAACGTTGCACATAAAAAACGGGTAGGGGTCTGTCTTCCCCACTAAATTACCAAAAAAAAAAAAAAAGATTGCACGTGAACTAACATAATTAAGATTACAATAGATTCTATATTATTCTGGAATATTATGATATTAGGGTGCAATATGCACTCTTTAATGATATTTGGTTTCTAGGCATTTGTTGGCCATTGTGCTTCAAATGCATCTATGAATATTTTTTTTTTAATGATGCTGGCCATGCATTTATTTGCTAGTTATTTGGACGTTTCCTTGTATCCTAACTCATTTCCCTTCCTATCACCATCTATTACATTCTTGTTCTTGGATAATTCTATGAGCTAAGTTCCCCCCCTGTTAACTGTGTCACTTCCTACTCTTTGGAAAGTTTGATGAAGTAATATTTCAATAGATTTGAATTGAATACAAACTATTATGGACCTGATATGCCTCATTCATGTTCTCTATTCATTCTTGTTTTTTTTCAGTTTTTCCCCTGGAGATACCAATTTAGTTCTACAGGAGTTTGAAAAGTGTGGCATAATATTGAAGCATGTACCAGGTCCAAGAGATGCTAATTGGATGCACATCCTATATCAGGTTATCATTTTGTCCTCCATATAGGTAGATTATTGCTTTGATCTCAAGGGTAATCGTGATGTAATTATTGCATATTATCAAAAATGATAACATCGTAAATGATCGTGATCGAATATTCTCACTCATAAGCATCCAATGGTACCATTGTTTTTATACCATACTTGTCTCCATATTCTTTTCACTGATACTCCTTTAATTTATCTGCAGTCTCCGCTTATGTTTAATGGCTAAGAGTATTGTGATGGTTTGACATACTTCTAATGGGATGCTAATTGCTGTTTTGTTGTTCTCAGACCTTATGAGTTAAAAATATTGAAAAGTATGAACTGTTGATCCTGTCTTTTTCATTCAAAGTGTTTACCTCCATTTTCAAACTATTGCAACTATTGGAAAAAATTCACTGATCTTAGAAATTGTTTATTTTTTTTGCTTCCAATCTTGCAATACTACATCCCATGCATATGGAGTTCAAATCCCTAACCTCATCTATTTTCAAATTTCACACTCAGAGAGTCTTGCAATTGCACCCTCCTTTGCCCTTTTCCTTGAGTAATGCATTTTCCTTAAATATATTCTGGAGCTTTACCATTGAGTATGGAGGTAGTTCACTAACATTAATTAGATTTAGGTCTAAAATATGGAGTTGGTTGATTCATTTTGTTGTCCCTAACAAGAAATATACCTATGGTTACTCAAGGCAAATAGTAACTGCAACCCTGAATCTATCACTTATCTAAGTTTCGAATCATTCTTTTGTTTGATTTAGATTCCTATGTGCCCTGCTGTCAGAGTCCCATTGGCGTCCCTATAATTTCTAAACTTGTTTCGATGGTGGTAAGCTTTGCTTGTGCGACAACTTCACTTGCACTCGGGGGGATACCTAGTCTCATCTAAACCTTTACTTATGCCTTTTTATGTGTTAAACTTAACTTATGAAAGAAAACTTCTGCATGTGTTTGATGCATGGCTTTAGAGGAAAGCCATTCAAAATATAAAATTCCAACATTTTTCATTTCTTGCACATTATTTTGGTGAAAAATCAAGAAATGAGATGTGTTTGAAAGTAGTTTGTTGTCTACTAGTGCAATAATAAGTTCACATGTACAACAACCATATTTTCATTGTTAGCAATAGGCTGAATGACGTCGTTCATTATGTTTCAATGTTGTTCCTCTAGAGATGTACTCTCTCTACTAATTAGCAGGACTGTGCTATCTCTCTACTAATTTAGCAGGACTGTACTCTTTCTCGCTCTCTAGTAATTTACCAGGACTACCTAAGTTGCACACCTGCGAAATTCATATGACCATTCAATGGCAGTTTTTGTTGTCTATCAAGATAGCTTATCATACTCTTTATTAAGCGCTAAATCTAGAAAGACAAAGGGGATCCACTATTGTCACCATATGCTTATCATCAAATAATATTTGTTTAAACTTTTCTGCTTGCGTCACTGCACATGCTTATACAATATGTCATGTAATGATGGAAAAGGAGCAGTATAATTATCTTTACATGATTAGCCATGTTATTTTAGACACGCATAGCAATCCAATGATAGTACAAGCTATTGATTCCTAATTCATGATACTGTTTTTCCCACTTATTAATTTGTGATATGGAAAAACACCGATCCATGATGTTAACATTTATTCATAGCCTAAAAAAGAGACCTCTGTCAAAAGTGGTCTGTTCATGTTGTTGTTTAGCACGCCCTGTGATGAGGATGGCTGAATCATTATAAGTGATCCCCTATGTTCATGTTGAGTTACAATACCATCCAATGTTGGGGCTTCTTCTGACAAACAATTGATTAGAGAAAAAAGAAGAAAATAATATTATTGGTGTGGTTTTGTTGTTAGATAGGTTCGATAAGAATAAGTGCCTGGTTCTTGATACGATAACTACAGTTCCTCCTAAAATAACTGAGCAGTTTCACTTGATATATGTTTCTTCAATCATGTTGCTTAAGTTTGTTGAAAGTTACGCAGCGTACATTGGCTACCTCAAGTAATTCAGCCAGTATTATTTGTCCTTATGGGAGAACATTTGTTGGGTCCATGTACTTCGCATAAGATCTACATGTATGTACATGTATATATATATATGTGTGGGGGGGGGCATATACAGTATGTTAGAATTGCTTGCTTACTTTTAATTTGAGCTTAGTTGATTTCTTCCAAGATTTCTTTGTATGTGAACTGCCCCTGATCTCTAAGATATAATTGTATTCAGAAATTGCATGCTGTATATTGGTGTTGATGCTGTTCTCTCTCTTTCTCTCTCACAGAACCGATTTGATGCCCAGAAAGCTCTTGCGAAAAATGGAATGCAGATAAATGGATTGCTTATTGTTGGGGTGAAGCTATTGGACCCCGTTCAGAGGCAAGCTCTAAGTCAGAAGCCCATAAACCATGCCTTTATGGTTGTGCCCCCTCACTCTTCAAGTAGGAGCTCAACTCTGAGCTTTTTGAGGGCCTCGTCCCGACCTTATTATTTACAGTCACAAGATGGAAATCAGCGTAATGCCGGGGCAATTGCTTCGCCTTCAAAGTCGGTCGTCTCAAAAATTATGGATTTAATGTTTGGCATCTGAATGAGTGCAATTTCTGGGCACCCATTGATGAGGCCTCTCCCTAATCTTTTTGGATTGGATCTGTTAACTTAAATTTTGCCTTCAGATGATGTGTGTGTGTGTGCATGTTCGTGAGAAAAGGAGACGGGAAGGGGGGGGGGGGTGGGTGGGGGAATTTGAGGTTAAAGCAAGCAGATATAAAATGTATATGTATGTTAGATATTGAGTGTGTGGTGGGGGCGGGAGGTGCAAATTCATGTTCCAGTTATAAGGAGAGAGAGATAGAGAGATGGCATTTGTAATCGCCAACGGAAGGTGAGATCCTCTCCAGGGTTTGTTGTTATGATTTAATTTGTGTGAGAGAGATTTTGATTCAATGCAATTGTCATGTGATTAGCTTTCTTGGTTTCCTTAGGTGGAGTTCTTTGGGGAACATTCTTATTCTCTCTCTTATCATGTTTCTTAGTTGAAATTTGTCAAACCTTTTTCACTGCTGATGCATTAAAGTGCATTACCTCATAAAGCTCCTAGATTGGTCAATGGGTTAGTGTTTGGTAAGGTCTCATGCAATGGAGCAGATATTTCAATAGGAAATGAAAGGAAAGGCATGCTCTAAGGCCATTTACTTTTGGTATAAAGAGCTCACTATAAGAATTTTTCATTAAAAAGTCGAATTTCTCTTTTGAACTTTTGTAATATAACTTCAGTTGCTTGCTTTGAAATTTGATGGCTAAGAATGTGACCTTGTCGTAGGATTAGAGAATAATATGATATTATGCAACCCCAGTTAGTTGGGAAAAATGGTGTTTTTAAAATTTGTAGGCCTTATTTTACAATTGGTTTTGTGTTGAGAGGTGTCTTTCCTTGACTTAAGCCTCATCTCTGTTTCGCTTGAGAGGTCAGAGTCTAATGGAGAATGCCACTCTTTATAATTACAAGGTGGTCATAATTTATTATAATTATATAATTACAAAGTTCGAAATTTTTTTTTTTGAAATTTATGTTTAATCCATAGAATAATTGTAGCCACCCAATTTCCCATTCAATAGTCAAAATTAATGTGATAACTTTGTATCAAATGTAAATGGTCTCATTCTATACTTTCTCTTTTTCAATTCTTATTAAAGATTATCTTACAGAGAAACTATCTTGGTTCTTTCATTATTTCCAAACAGAGAGGGAGAGAGAGGGGCTTCATAAAGGCATCGTAATTTTGGAAAATGGTTTGATAGGGCAGTAGTTCCATCAAAATAAGGAAAGCCTCACCTAATAACTTATTGAAAATTGTAACCCAAGCATTGGAAAATCTTTGCATGGATCATCTCGACTTGAACATTATGACTATGAAAAAATTAGAACTTCAAACTTTAAAAAATAGTGTATATTTTAACAAATTATCTAGACTATTTATTTCTCCCTAAAAATAAGTGTTCAAAGATCCGCAAAATCAGTAATTTTTTGAGTTTCAAATTTTATTGTGGTGTTAAAAATTGATTCTAGAACCATTATGAATATTTATGTGGCCAAAAGTGCTTTCCAAACAAGGATTTGAGGTGAGACTTTATTTGATTTTCAAGCCTAGGCTTTATAAAAACCTCTTCTCTTAATTTTTGCCCAATTTCTCTAAGGAGGGAGAGAAGGAGAGGGGAAAGGTTTCTACATCATAGAAGTTCTATCCTTCCCCTATCATCTAGCCGTCCAATTTTTTATCAAGAGAGCCACTTATCATTTGATATTAGATACGATATCTCAAAGTATTTTTTTTTTAGTTTTTTTTTATAAAAATTGTATGCATATGAAATTTGATAAGTGCCATCTTTTCATTGGGATGCACTTATTAAAAATAATTTTTTGATAAAATATAATGATCAAAATACCACTTAAAACTTTTAAAGGTATTTTAGTGACTATCGAAAATGTTTTTTTTTATATTTTTGGCTAGTTCGAGTTTAATAGAAGATTGAACGTCCAAAATTTGGTATCAAAATAGTTTATAGAAAAAAATTTAAAAATAAAGTAGTGTAGAGAATTGTCATTGTGATTGAAACAATCTTAACCCTCCATTCAAAATGGACGGTTGGATAAAGGAGGATATAACTTTCTAGGGGAATCATAGAAAGCTTGCTCAAAGGAGAGAGCACAAACGCATGTTGGTTTTTACCCAACTTCTCTTCAAATCTCGCCCTTTTCTTTCATTGCCCTTTTTGGATGATTTTCTCTGTGCACTTATACTTTTCCAACTCCTGAAGTCTCTATTCTTTTTTCCCTCTCTCTCTCAATCCCCATATTTCACTCTTCTCCTTTCATTCTCTCTCTTCTATCCAAACCCCAATTCCCATCTCTCTAGTCTCCTTTCAAATGGCAGATAACCCAGAAGAGGCTCCCAGTAATGGGGCAAAAGCAGAGGAGGTATTGAACAATGGAGCAAAAACGGAAGAAGCACCCGAAGATAGTATTGATTCGGCCAACTACCTTGATCTTACAAGCTTTCAACTCCATGACTTACAGGGAGTCGAACTCCCATCGTCTCTTGTAGAGCTTGACTTGACTGCAAATCGTTTATCTTCACTGGATCCCCGAATTGGGCAGCTAAGGCAGCTGAAGAAGCTTTTTCTCAGGCAAAATCTCTTCTCTGATGAAGGGGTTGAGCCGCTTTGCCATTGGACTGCAATTTCTGGCCTCCTGGTGAGCTCTTATGAAAACCCACAAACTCATATTGATTCATTTTGGTTTCTTTCTCTGTTAGTTTATTTATTGATGAAAGCCCGCATTTTGTTTTGTTGATTTTGAACTTTTTTTTATTGATTCATTCAGTTTGTTGGGTTTGATTCCTAGCATAAAATCCAAATTTTTTCTTTTTTATCTTGACATTCTTATGATTAAATTTGTTTGTTTTTTGAAGAAAAACGATTAATTTAGTTGATTTGATTATTTCATCAATTCATCTATGATGAATAACTAGTTTGACTAGCTTGTAACTTGTTCATTTTAATCACTATAACTTTTCTCTCTCAAAAAAGAAGAAAAGAAAGAAAAAGAGAAAAGAAAAAACTAGCACCATTCTGTTCCATCTTGATAAAAAATACTTGTTTCCTTCTGTTAATTTCTGTTAATTCATTTTTTTTCTCCATCATCTGTTTCTTAGTTGATCTGAACGGGTTACTATATGTCCAGTATTTCCTCAATGCTATAAATATCAAAAAAAAAGAAAAGAAAGTGCCAACTATAGCTTGCCAATGATGCCAAGAATAGCTATTGGGCTGTAATTATTTCTATTATTTTTCATGTTAATGGTCATTTTGATGTTATTGTCTGGTGGTAGTATTATGAATAAAAATGCTGCTACTGATACAAATCAGGATAGTTATGGTCAAGATATTGTTTGAGGAAACATATCTCATTTGCTTTGTTTGTTTGAATCTTTCCATTTCCTTGTGATAATATTAGGTACATGATATTGATAAATGTTTCTCATCTTTCTTTGTCTTTATACTCTTCTGTCTTGAAAGGTTTCTGGGTATCTACTACATAGTTGGACTTCCTTTATCCATATCTAAGAATATCTAAGCGTGACGGTTTTTGCTTTGTTGTTTGGTTTTCCTTCACTTTTTGGAACTTGACGTTGTCATATGACCTCAAATCCGATGTTTAGTTTTGGGTACACAATTGGCGGAATGGTAGATGCCTCTTGGAGACATTTTATGCCGCTATGGAACTCATTATTCAAAAAAGAGATTAGGGAAATGGGAACATTTGAAAGACTACAATAAATTGTATGAAAGAACACAATATAGAAACATCAGAGACATGGATGAGAAATTGGGGATTCTCATGCATGAAAATGTTTGGAGCATCATATGGAAAAAGCATAAAGTAGAAGAAAATGGTGGCTTGGAATCTTGTTAGAAACACTTTGGGAAACTTGGAAAAATGTCATTGATATGTGGTGGAAGGGCATGGAATACAAGGAACGTATATTGGAGGAAATTCCAGGGAGAAAGCACAACAATTAGAAAATAATCAATTATAGATACTGGACCATGATCACTTCCTTAATATGTTTGTGGGGAGATGCATTTCCCAACTGCGGAGAAGTTCTCCTTCAGCAAGGTTGGTCGCCACAAAAATCAGACTAACCTTGGCAATGGTGGTGTAAACCATTGTGGCATCATATCCTTAATCGAGACAAGTGTCACCCATGTACCGTGCAGTCGGCAAAGGGCCAATATAATAACAATTTCTTAAATTTTGTTGTTCTTTTTAAACAGGAAGCATATGTAGGGATGAGCAGGCATCTTTCTTCCAGATGATCGATTGTCAGCACCTTATCTACCCCGTCTAACCATTAGAAACCTTGAGTCTTATGGGGGCCTAGGATTGACCAAACTCTTTGAACCACATAGTTTCCAGCACTACACCTTTTTAAGATTTTATACATTGGCATCACTTAAAGCACTCCTTTACTCTGTGGTTCCCTGATCAAAGCATCATTGCATCTTGGCAAGTGAAAGAAACTCTGCAACTGTTAGTCTTTCTTTGTATGAGCTGTGATCTGATTGTCCTTTAGAGCATGATGCAGGACAGGAATCCATATGGCATCTAAACCTGAGCCTTTCCAGAGTCTCTTCTATGTGAGAGGGGAGCTTGGAGACGGCAGACAAACACGCGATCACTGGCTCACTCCAAACCCTCTTAGCATGGAATCCCTGGCCTTATTTACTTTGGCTACAAGACCTGATATCACAGTAGCTGAAGTATCTGAAGAAACTGGGCATCAAACGACTTGGACACCCTGCCTTAGGAGAGCACTCAAAGAGGAGGACACTGAGGTCTTTACCAAGCTGCAAAGGGACCTCCCCAATTTGCTCTTCATGCCAAGCAAATAAAATCTGCTGATTTGGACCCTGATCCCAAAGGTGTCTTCTCAATGAGATCTAAGCACTGGATTTTAGAGTGGTGTCCGGAGGAAAATTTAGTTGTTTCCAGAGTATTTTCAATGCATGAACATCCAAAAGTCCAAGCTTTTGGCTGGTTAGTGGCTCTGGACAGAGTATGGACTATTGTTCGTCATCTTATGAGAAGAGGCTTGTGAATCCCCAATGCCTGTATCTTCTGCAAGGGTGGCGTTGAAGGAGTAAATCACTTCTTGCACTGCCACTACGCTGGAAATATTTGGTCCTTTGTTCTGATTCCTTTTGAATTCTCATGGGTCCAACCTGTCTTTGTTGAAGCTCTTTTAGCTCATTGGTCTGCCGCTCCTTTGCTCAGAGTGGAAGTGGGTCTCATTTTATGGTGACTTCACATAACTAGCAGTCACTGTGGAAACTTCGGTTGGAAAGAAACAATAGGCATTTGGCATTTCGGTAACAAACATAGAGGGTGGATATCATAGGGAACAAGTCAGATGTGCAGTCTTTTCATGGGTGAGGTCCTGGGGTTATAGTCTGACGGACTTCTAAACAAACTGGAAGGAAATCAGTGGGGCAGAATTGTAGAAGCCAGGAATGTCATTGCGGTGGAGTCATCCACCGAAGGGGTACCTTAAACTAAACTTTGATCGATGCTTGAAGGGCAACCGATGTCTAGCTGGGATAGGAGGTTTGCTGAGGAACCATCAAGGCAGGAATGTAGTGACCTATTATGGGCCCCTGCATGTCTGTTGCTCAAATGTGGTGGAGGCAAGGTCACTTCTTATTGGATTATGGTATCTACAAGGCAGGAGGCAGTCCTCGTAGAGGGAGACTGCCTCGATGTCATCAAGTGGGGGGCAAGGAGGCTTGTCCATGAAAGATAATGGAAGAAATGTTGGAGAGTGTGGCTAAGTTGAAGGTAACTTGTCATGTAGAGAGATAGACGAAGAAGCAGACGCTTTATCTAGAGAGAGAGTTTCCAAAACTATAATTTTCACCTTGTTTTTCTTCTTCGGTCTTAGTATATTTATATCGTCTGGTGTACATGAACTTGTCTCTTGTACATCAATTTTGGAAATCTTTGAAGTCTGGTTACTCCGGCCTTGTGGCCAGAGTATACATCTCTGGGTACGTTTTGCTAAGCGGATGTGACCCCAACTATTTCTCTAACCCAACTGATTGAGCCTGCCATTGCCACCTGCATTCTTTGTAAGTTTGTATTTGCTTATGAAGGTAGGCCAACTGCTATTGATACGATTCCACGCCCTATATAGCTTGACTTTTGTACGATGTTCTTTTACGAGCCTTCCATAATCATCCTCATTGTGTTTACTCAACACTACCCACTTTCATAGGTGGACTGGTTCCATCCCATGTTTCCACCACCACTTTTTTAACAGAGCCTGAGACTTCTGAATCAGCGTACCCTTACCTTTTGGCTTGCATACACTAAGCCAACTCACTAGGTGAAATCTTTAATTTTCATCGACCCAATCCATAAAAACTGTTTCCTTAGCCTCTAAATTGTATTTGCATCTGCGGCTTGAATTGAGAAGATTGACATACAATAAACAGGTAGATGCTGACCTAATCAAGGTAATCCTTCCTCCCATTGAAGGCTTCCACAAGCCTAGTTCTATTAGAAACCTATCAATCACTGTTCCCCGCATTGCTTTTGAAGCTTTGCGTATGGTTAAACCATCTCCCGATCAAGGGTTGGTATTTTGTCTAACTGGGTGTCTTAGGAAATTAAGTCTTTAAATGGTTATACTGCTCACTGATCTAGGATTTTAATTACTATGGTGCAGTCGTTTATTGAATGGCGGATGCCTATTGAGGGGCAAGCTTTCTATGCTTCCCCTACAACATAAAACTTATATACTTCCCCTTATCCAACCGTCCATTCTGAATGGAGGGCTAAGATTGCCCCAATCACAACGTCACGTCTCTACACTATTTTATTTTTAAATTTTTCTATAATCTATTTTAATTACTATGGTGCAGTCGTTTATTGAATGGTGGATGCCTATTGAGGGGCAAGCTTTCTATGCTTCCCCTACAACATAAAACTTATATACTTCCCCTTATCCAACCGTCCATTCTGAATGGAGGGCTAAGATTGCCCCAATCACAACGTCACGTCTCTACACTATTTTATTTTTAAATTTTTCTATAATCTATTTTGACATCAAATTTTGGACGTCCAATCGTCTATTAAACTCGCACTAACAAAAAATATTAAAAAAATATTTCCAATAAAATAAAATGACCAAAATACCCCTGAAATTTTCAAGGGGTATTTTGGTCATTATATTTTATCAAAAAAATATTTTTAATACTTTTTATAGGTGCACCCCAATGAGAAGATGGCACGTACGAATTTCATATTCATACAATTCGTATAAAAAAAACTAAAAATAAAATACTGTGAGACGTCGGATCTAAGATCAAACGGTGAGTGGCTCTCTTGATCAAAATTGGACGGCTGGATGCTAGGGGAAGCATAGATCTTCTATGCTGTAGGGGAAGTAGAGAAACCTTTCCCATCTCTATAAATATCTTCTTTTGAGAGCTTTGTTTTGTTTATTTGTGATCATATTAAGTACGAAAAGAACCAATGAAAGAAATAAAATGGATGTTAGAGGAGTTCTTCTCTTATTCATGTTTTATTGGTTTTGGGGGTGGTGATTCGTACAACCCGATAAAAATGATGAGGGCTGAAGAAAGAAATGATGACGATGTTGAATGAGCTGAAATGTGTTCTTTTTGAGACACTTCTACACTGCCATATAACCACGTAAGATGAGTTTGAGAGACACCATGTAAACTTTATCACTAATCTTGTAACCTTTGCTTTACCCTGGATATCTTATAATTCTGGACAAAGTTAGTCTTTATTACTATTTTTATAGTTCATAATTACTTTCTCATCCTAATATTTTTTTCTCCACCCTGAGTTATCACTTAAGTTGTTCTTATTTTCTACCTATTTTTGTTTGTAGTTTTTCATTGTTTTATCTTTAATGTTATTGATAAAGCTCTATCCTTTTTTCTTCACTCTGATTGACAATTTTTTTTATGGGCTTTTCTCCCCTTGTTTTTGTGCTTGATAGGAACTTGTGCTTAGAGATAACAAGCTTACCAAGATACCAGATGTGAGCATTTTCAGAAATCTTCTTGTATTTGATGCATCATTCAATGAGATCTCGTCCTTGGAGGGTGTATCCAAAGTTTCAAGCATGCTTCAAGAGCTCTATGTTTCCAAGAATGAAGTGACCAAGATGGTGGAGCTTGATCACTTACATGAACTAAGAATTCTTGAATTGGGTTCAAACAGATTGCGGGTGAGCACTTGACTATTCTTATGAGGGAAGCATGCTAAGACCCACCATTGGGTCGTGTCCTTTCTAGTGGATCCCCTCTCTCTCCTTGACCATTTATCATTCATCAAATGCTCATAATCCTAGTGAACTATGACTTCCCATAATTCATTGGACTTAATATGCTTTCCTTTTTGAAAAGGCCCTATTATACTGAGCTATGTATAGTGCCTCTTTTGGGCAACTTGGAGCTCACTGTCTTTCTTGTTTTTGGTAATTGTTGTGGAAAATCTTCCCAATTCCAGGTCATGGAGAACTTGCAGAATTTGACAAACTTGCAAGAACTCTGGCTTGGACGAAACCGTATCCGAGAAGTGCAACTTTGTGGGCTGAAATGCATCCGTAAATTTAGCTTGCAAAGCAACCGTTTAACATCCATGTTGGGATTTCAGGTATGCAAACCTCTCTCTCTCTTTCTCTCTCTCTCTCTCTATCTCTCCCCCCATGCACACGCACACAGACACATATTTATGGGTTTTCCTATTATTCACACCCCATGAAATTCTATAGGTTATATTTAGGAATTACCTTAGTTCATTTCTTTATTCCAAAACTGTAAAACAAGTAAAGGCACTTTTGTCATTAAACAGGGTATTGCTGATAGTTTTATTAAAAGACGAGTGTAAATATGGAGTGATACTCTAGGTTCTTTATTATTACAATTGCCCTTGTCTTTTAGTAAATATTTCAAGAATGCCCTTCTTGAGATGACAAACAACTTTGCCTTTTAGTAAAGATATTACTAACACCCTTCCCAATGATAAAAATGCCCTTATTATATAAATCATGGAATAAAGAAAGGGTACTTTGAGTAGTGTTTACCATTCACATCCCTTTTTAAATGTAACCTAGTAGGGTTTAATGGGAGAAGACTATGATGATTATTAGGGGTTGTGAACAATAGAAAAACCCTATATCGTCAACATCATCCAAGCCTTATCCCTATTATTTGGGTTCATCTACATTAATCTTGTTCCTCCATTCTTTTCTATTAAGAGCCATACCCTCATTAAGACCAAAAGTGACCATATCTTTTCTCACTACTATCTATGTGTCTTTTGGGCCTTCCCCTTACTCTTTTAGAACTTTCCACTTGAACCAAGTCGCACCTCCTAACTGGTGTTGTATCAGGTCTATACTGCACATGGCCAGCCCACGTAAGTCTACTTTCCCTTATCTTATCGACTATTGAAGCCACATCTAAGTTCCCTCATATGTATTCATTCTGAATTATATCATTTCTTATTTTGCCACTTATCTTTCTCAACATCCTTATTTTAGCTATGCTCATCATATGGGTATGTCGTTTCTTGACCGCACAACATTCTATCCCATAAATCATAGTTGGTCTTATAACCATCCTATAGAACTTCCCCTTCAATATCAATCGTATGCAGCAATCACATAAAACTCTAGATGCACATCTCCACTTTGCCCACCTAGTTCTAATTTTATGTGCGACATCGTCTTCAATCTCTCCATTCTTCGAGATTATCGTCCTTAGATATCGGAAACAATCTCTTTTAGGTATTTCTTAACCATTAATCTTAATTTTCTCGTTTCTACTCCTATTATTATTAAATTTGCATCCAATATATTTAGTTTTAGTCAAGCTAGTTTTAAACCTTTAAATTTTATAGCATCCCTCCAACGTTTTATTGCGTTGATACCGCCTCTAATCTCATCGATTAAAACTATATCATCCGCAAACAACATACACCACAATACATCATCTTGCTTAGTTAACTCTTTCATAACCAAAACAAAGAGCTATGTGCTCAGTGCTGACCCCTGATATAGGCCCATTGTCACTGAGAACTCATTTGTCTCTCCACTAATTATCCGCACACTAGTTAATGTTCCCTCGTACATATCTAATCTCTAGTGACTTCTTTCTTTTCCAACACCTACTAAATTAAAAAAAAAAAGGAAGCCAACACACACACACACACACGCACACATATATATACATATATGCCTCTCTTTCTTCGATTATCTATCTATCCATACTTCTTTGTCTCTCTTCATTTGGTTATCCTTAATTAATCAAGATCAGGATATATATATGGAAAAAGCTGGGATTAGCCTACTAGCTCATATGAACATATGAGCCCAACGGCCCAGATTGAATCTAGGCCAATCTAACGATCAAGGATGTCCGGTAGTGTTTGAATTTTATTTTATTTTCTACAAATCCAAATCACTTTGAAATTTTAGACGTGTGTTCATCAAAAATAGGGGAATCTTCGAAAAATATCAAAAAAATATTTTACAATAAATAAATTGACCAAAATACCCCCAAAAAGTTTTGGGGGTATTTTGATCATTTTTTCACGATAAGTTTTTTTAT
>NW_006499905.1:765631-794933 GCF_000471905.2 Amborella trichopoda | reverse complement strand
GACGTACGTACGTACGTACGTAACGTAACGTACGACTACACACAACGAAGAGGAGGGAGGGAGGGAGGAGACGTCGTCGTACGTAGTGTTCGTTGTGTGTGTGTGTGTGTGTAGAGAGAGAGAGAGAGAGAGAGAGAGAGAGGTGTCCATGATCTTTTTGGGATTATACTTAACCCATTGTAACAAAGTCCGAGGCTCGGACTCTCTGGTCTTTACTTATGTTCTTTCATTTTGTGCATTATGCAGGCAGACTCACCAGCTTATATGGCTAATCTGCGAGAAATCTTTCCCAATCTTGTACAGATTGACTCCACAGTGTTCGCATAGAATTTGGCATTGCTTGAACACTTCACCCCAAAGATGAAAGTTCTTGAATTTTTCGCACAATTGAATGTATAAAAGTTTACGATACATCAGTGCCATTTGGTCACCCCATAGCTCATGGTAACATCGCTTTCTGAATTTTGTTTCACTTCTCTCTTTCTTGATGGATGAGATTTGATATGTTTCATTTTTTTCATGTTGTCATTGTTTGTTGTGTTAATTAGAGCTCTTCTATTTACATGAAAGTGAAAGTGTTTCTTTGTTTTTTTGTTTATTGTCAGATTTCAGGCTTGCCAGTGAAAGGTTTGGATTGCCGGCCAATCTATGGTGGTGCAGTTAACTTGTTCTTGAGTCTCAGAGGATTTACTGGTTAATTTAACTGATTCTGATAAGTTTTCATTTGGTTCCCAAAAAATAATGTATATTTTCTTAAAGTGAATTTTTTCTTCTAACTTGTTGAGATGTTAGTTTAGGAATCTCTCTCTCTCTCTCTCTCTCTCACACACACACACACAGGATTAAGGATTAATTTGTTAGATAAAAGTATTCTATACGCACACTGAAATTTACTGTAGTGCTTTAACTTCACCCAGCTGTTGGATGTCAATAAGTAACTGAAAAAGTGTATTGCTTCTCTTCTCAAAGTCTGCAGATTTGGAACGACATCCCAGTCGTCCACTGCAGATATCAGACGTCTGAAGCTATGTTAAAGCCTTCTAGGAACTTAAGGGTGCGCGTTTTATGTGATCCTTATCTAGAAACTGAGTTAATTTTCTTTGCCAAAAGATTATATGCTCCGATCCGAGCAAATTGTCCATCATTTGGGTACAAATATGCCTAGGAGCATTTCTAGGATGTAACATCCTCAAACCTATCAACCAACTTTTACAAAAGAACAGAGAAAAAGAAACATGTGTTATTACATGTGCTTGAAGAAATAACGTCCTAAAAGATTGAACAGAGAACCATTCAATTTTCTTTAGATATTTAGATGTAAATGTTTAGGAACTTCAGGTCTATCAATTTAAAAAATGTTCATGTGGTGATTAATCAAATAGATGCCAAAATTGTAGGCCATTTCTTTAGCACCTCTTTACTTGAGGAAGTACAATGTGTTTTAAACATAAATCATTATTGGAAAATTGTTTCAGGCTGCGGGGACTGCATTTCTACATTTGCGGTCCCGATCCCGAGGTATAAAGCATCTATTTTAAAGATAGATGCAAATAGGTGGTCCATCTAAAAACAATTGAAACTAATGGTCCAAATGTTTTATTAATAGAATTTTATTTCTAATTTTTAAAATGTTTTTTTATTTTTTCATCTCCATGTTAGAGATAACATGTCCCTAAAAATTAAGTCCAAAAATCCATCTTAAAAATAGATTTTTCAGAAGTGAAATTTCTACATGGACTCATAGAAACCGTGTCCATCATTATTTGTGATGCTTATTGGTTGGTGAGGTTGTCACAAGTATAGAACTCTCTCTCTCTCTCTCTCTCCAAAAGTAACTTTGTGCCAGTTACTTATAAATTGAATTTGTCTTTTTTATCATAGAGTTCTAGTGTCAATAACAATTTTGGGTGGAATTTATATAAGGCTGGCGCCTTAAACAATAAGAGTAAGGTGCACTCTGAACTGATGCTGAAAGACGTGGTTCGATTGCCGTTAATCTTTGTAATAGTCCTTAAATCTATTTCCATATATAATTATGAAATTTAAGGTTTAAAAAAGAGTGTCAATTAAGTAGTAGATCTATAAATACTCGAAAATCTTGGAAATGGGTATTTAAGATAATAAATTACAAAATGCACTTTTTTTAGGTTTTGAAATCCACTTTTTTCTTTTCACATCGATACATCTTAGGGTCGAAATTATTTTTTGGAAGATTTTTTGGTATCAAAATAGCCTTTTCTGCTGAGTTTTGAGGTAAACTTTTTTTTATAGTACGAGGTTAACACATTATACAAACTTTTTACTAACAATTATGGCTAAATCTTAGTAAAATAAATTTATCACAATATTTTATGGCTTTTGTTATTATTGTGATAGGGACTTTTCTAATAATAGTATGTATGAAAATTTGACAGTAAAATTAGCTATTTGAATTAGAAAACAAACATGTTTTTATCCAAAATAAGCCATAAAATTTCAATAAGGCAAATATTGAGCAGAAGAAATATTTTATATGAACAAATCAAATCCTATTCCGGGTGGATCAAGATGAATGAAGAAATAAAACGTAATTTTGGAGATAAAAAATAAACTATAGATAAATCCAAGCAATTTTTTCTTAAATCCAAATGATATTTTTACAAGCGTCTGCCCCCAATTGGATCGGGGGATCAAATTGATTATAAAAACATGAGTTTAATTGGTCAATTTGACAAGAGATTAGAAGTTCAATTAATTAATTACCGCAATGAATTTTGAGTTTAAATTTTGATGCACAGCAAAAGTTATTGTTAATTTTGTCATTTGTAAAACTTTTTAACCTATTTTTGTTTCTGGCTATAATGTTAATGTGAATTCATGTTTCTTAATCTAAATAAAACTTTATTCTATCACCACTCATATATAAACGTCGAAGTAGTAATTCGAAAAGCTCAATGCTGGGAATCTTGCATCTATATGAATATATCAATCAAACCTATCTTAAACAATCAAATCAAGGTACACTTTCAAACCCTATTGGAAGATGTAATTTTAATATGGATAGCTTAAATGATGGCTAGAAAATCTGTTTCAAACCCTAATTCTGAAAATTTATTTTTTAAAAATAGTGCAGAATAGGTAGATTGATAAATACTTAAAATCTTGAAAGTAGACAATTATGATAATGTGTTACAACATGCATTATTTTTAAGACTTGACCGTATTTTTGTAAAGTAATGATCCTCTGAGTCCCTCACACACCCATGTGTGTAGAACCCCAAAGGATCACTATTAATTTTAGCACAGATCTCTAAAAAAATCAAGTCCCACACCCATGTAATAACTTTTGTAGAGATCTGTGCCAAATTTAATGGTGATCCTTTAAGATCCTTTACACATGGGTGCGGGAGGGTCTCATAGGATCATTACTCTTTGTTGTATCTATAAATCTCGAGATTGAAATGATATAAGAACAATCTTTTCCAACGGACTTTTGAAGTTTGCCGCACTTTTGTAGTATAAAGTTGACAACTTTATAGACCTTATTTCCAGAGATGAAATGGTGATGGCCCGATTGTGGTTTCCAAATCCAAATGTAAGGTTGAGATTGGGGTTGGGTTGGGGGATTTGGAAATCTACACCTCTGGTATTTTTTTTTTTATCTCATCGTGGGACTGAACCTAATCGAGCGATTCTAAGTTGGCTCATCGATCAATTTTTGAAAAGCTTTGTATCCTTCAAAAAACTAGATCAGACACGATTACAACTTGAGGTACTGCATAGGGCATGCACCAAAGTAATGTAGGCCACAGCCCGCTCCTCCTTACAGGGATATAGCCGACCTAGCTTGGACCAGGTTCCCAATAATAACAAGGAAAAAATCTAAAGAAAAATAAAATGTTAGCTGTTCCAGTTTTCGATAGCCATGCTGGGTAGAATTGGAACCGGCCAGGTTACTTGGAACTGGCATTTGGCCGGTCCAGTTTTAGCTAGTTTTTGTGGTCAAATTCCAAACTGTTTAAAAGAATTGAAAAAATTTAAAAAATTTAAGAAAATAAGAAACTTATTTGTAATGTGTTTTCTAATGTTTTCTATCATTTTGGTAAAGATTGGACGGTGTGTGAGCCATGAATATTTATTTTTATATTTTTGTTTTTTGAAATATGTTTAGAATGTTCCTAGATCATTTCAAAAATACCCCCATTGATTTAGATGTGTTTCATTTAAGTTTGGGTGCTCCTAGATCATTTCACAAATACCCCCATTGATTTAGATGTGTTTCATTTAAGTTTGGGTGCGGTTAGCATGCAGCCAACCTGCATATTGTAAAAATGCTGGGTTGGGAATAAATATATTTTTTAAATGTAATTTGTTCTTAATTTTTAGGGTATGGATAATCTTTAACATGAAGATCATGATTATGAAAAAAAATTGAAAATCAGAAATAGTAATTATATTAAAAAAATATTTGTATCTTTAGTTACAATTGTTTTGGATGGACCACCTATTTATGTCCATCTTTAAGATGGATGCTTTATACCTTAGGAGCGCATATTGTTTTATGCGATGGCCCGCATGAAACAATTGTTCTTTAAGTTTACCACAAACACAATCTTCATATTTGTTGAGTGTATTTTATATTTGGGTGTGGTTTTTACAAGGTTGCAACCTTAAACAATCCAATTAAGGCGCACCTCCAAAAATTATCATAACACGTAATTTTGTTGAAAAAAATTCTTAAGATTATCTTAAAATCTATTTTCATATTTAATTACAAAATTTTAAACTCCAAAAATGATGAAAGCAAGTAGATCTATAAATATATGAAAATCTTGAAAATGGTTGGTGTAGATAATGTACTGCAAGATGCACTATTTTTGGAACTCAAAATTTTTTTTTTTCTTATTCATACTTTTTAATGTCTAGACGATCAATTAGATGTTTTTTTCAATAGTAAAACAATTTTTTATGGTAGATTTTTTGAGGTGCATATATAATTCTACATTTTAAAGTTGCAACATTAGATAAACTTTTTCCTTTATATTCTTATTTTTTTAATAATTTTTTGCCGAACCAAAACCTACCCAATTTTTGTGAATTACACCGAGTCGATTATAGGTTGCTCAGGCCGGCAGGCCCATGTTTGGGTTCCGTGCCCGAACACAGAGCGGTCCAATCGTGGCTCGGCCGCATAGGGCAAGGCCCAAGAAAGGCTCGAACCTCAACATGGCGGCGTGCAGAATTTTCACGAAATTTCGGCAAAGCTGTTGGGTTTCGTCGGGAAAAGGAGTTTACGTCTTGTGAGAGTGCCTCACGGGAGCATAAATTTTGGGCCGCGTGACCTCATCGCTACTTTGGTCGATTCTCTCTCTAGGATCCCCTGTGTTTCTCTCTCTAGGTACGCGTGCAAAGGGATTCTAAACTTTGTTCAAACTTCAAAGTTTCAGGGAATTTCGGAAAAGTTCAGGTTCCATGATGCTCTAGGGAGCGTGTGTATATTGTGTACTGTTACTGTGTACCGATACACATCAGCATATCAGCCATCCATTGTTCCTGATGGACGGTGGATATGAACTATAGGTCTTCTCATCAACCCTCGTGTGTATCGCTATGTTTTAGACAAATTGTGTAACATAGCATCGGTACCTGATTGTTCATTGTAGCATGGTCAGCTTTTACTCCTTTTCCATGATAATTCTACGATTGCACAATATGTATCGATATCGATGATTTAAAAAACATCGGATTGGTACGGAATCATCGATCTTAATTAGAAATTGGTCACGCATTCTAGTTCTACATATATATAGGGGATTGGTACGGAATCATCGATCTGAATTAGAAATTGGTCACGCATTCTAATGCTACATATGTATAGGGGATTGGTACGGAATCATCGATCTGAATTAGAAATTGGTCACGCATTCAAGTTCTACATATGTATAGGAAAATGGCTGAGTTTAAAAAGGGAACCGGCAGTTCCGCACAACAAAACATGGGTTCGAACTACAGATTCACTCTTTGGATCGGTTTTTGACATGTTCGCTGTTTTTTCATGTGCTTTTTGCAAGTTCACTACTTTTTTTAGCACAGTAAAACGGCTATCCAGATCGCCGATTCACTGATCTAAACCGGTTTTTTGGATGCTCGATTTAGATCACCGATTCGTTTTTTAAATCACTGACCGATACCGAGACTGGAGCGTACTGGCCGTTCGTTCTTTATCATGCAACCCTAAACTAGAAGTATTCTTAAGACCCCAAAAATTTAAGGATGTATTTACCCCATCAAATGACGTGGTGAGAATCTGTTTTTGACTCCCAATTTTATTGTTTTAAATAAGGGAAAAATTTATATAGAGCTCAGGCTCTAAACAATCAAATTACAGCCCGACTCAAAAATTTTATTAGAAGAGGTTGTTTTGGTGCCCAAATATCCTCAAACTGAATATCTCGACATCAACATGCTTGGACATGAGAAAAAAATGGATTTCAAGTTTTGAAAATAGTGCATCTTGTAACGTATTTTTTTACCGTCAATTTTTAGTATTTTTAAATGTTCATAAATCTGCTCCATCTACACTATTTTTTAACCTTTAAATTGTATAATTAAAGATGGAAATATATTTTAAGGCTATCACAAAGATTTCCAATATTCAAACCACATTTCTCGATACTATTTGAAAGTGGACTCTAATTCGATGGTTTAGAACCTCGGCTCTATAAAAACCGCACCCCTTAAATGATCATAATGTGATTTTTAAGTGGACCCTAGAATTTCAGATCTAAAAAATTCTCCGAAATAACTCTTTTGCCCGATGGAGTTAATCACATGAGCACGTCATACAGGCTTTCAGCCTCTTTTTGGAAAATAATACTATAAACTTTATGACCAGTCAAAAGAATCATCATCGTCTAATGGATGATTGAACAGTGATAAGGGAGTGGACTCTGGTAGAGCCTTTTCCCAATATTCTCCTAAGCGATCTCCTTCACAACTTAACCATTTATTGAATTGTGATGACCCATGTGACCACAGGTTTTCTCTAGTCATGATGATCATAATATTGTTCTCCTACCTCGAAAACTGGCCGATAGTTTGGTTTCGAGTAAACAAGTCATGTCTTGACCAGTCTAAAAAATATTAAAAAAATACAAAAAAGTTTAAAAAATATATTAAAAAATGATTTACTAAAAACCCATCAATTTGTGTTAGAGATATTTTGAAAATTAAAAAAAAAAAATATATATATATAAATAAATATTTATGGTCAAAATACTTTCCAATCTTTATCAAAATGATAAAAAAAATATTAAAAACAAATCCTCTATCTTTTGAGATTTTATATAAATTTTTTGAAGTTTTTAAAATAGCCGGTCACAACACTAAAATGGCCAAAATCCAAATAGGCTAGTGCTAGGTTCCGGTTTGACTCGCCGAGTTTTACAAACAAAGGTTGCACATATTTTTCTAAACTCTCTCTCTCTCCAACACCCTCTACAGAATTTTCTCTCTCTAGGTGCACATTATCTCTCTAGAATGTGTTCGAAAACAGGTTTCAAATAGCAGCAATCATTGAGAGGTGCTTTTGTAGTCGCGATGTTTTTCTGCTCACCGGTAATTAGGACCCGTGAAGAAAGTAGAATACAAATTATTTCAACTCAAGTGCCAATAATGAAAGCATGCATAGGGACCATGCTAAAAGGTAACACAACTCAAAATTCTTCGATTCCCACTTACCCATCAATATAAAGAACAAGAAAATATCTTAAACAAGAGACCAGTGTTTACAAAAGCTAACCGGTTAACCGGACATGGGTTTGGAAGCGATTTAACCGATCTAACTGGTAAACCGATCGATTCAACTATTTTAATTGAGCAAATTCCAGGTGGTCAAAAACATATTAAAAAAATAAATTTACTAAAATATGTAAATTATATAAAGAATGATTGAAACAAAACACATTCAAATGAAGTTGAAAATTAATAAAAAAAAAATACATTTTAACTCATTTTATATTTTTCAAGAGCTATTTTTAAAATTTTCTAGAAAAAATAGAAAAATATAAAAGTGAGTATTAATGACCAAAACAATTTTTAATTGTTACCATAATGTAAAGAATATTTTAAAAAGTATTACAAATCAAATTTTTTATTTTTGTAAATTTATATACACTTTTTTTTTTTTTTTTTTAATACCGGTTGATCACCCTAACCGCCCAAAATCGGAACCGAAGTAGCTGGTTCCGATCTAACTGGGCGGTTAGCAATTAGATCGGGTAATTTTGCGAACAATACAAGGGACCCATTCTTCAATTTAAGTGAATATTCAAAAAGAAAAAAAAAGAAGGAAAATAAAATGTATTGCTCAATTCACACTTGCCCCACAACAAAAAGAACTTCAAAATATCTTTATTAAGGTATGTATATCGATGCACCCTAACTATGTTGCTTTACCATGCACTTCATTTTCGATGAAGTATTGGGTGGCACTTGGACATTGGGTTGACACTTGGAGATATATACTTTTTTAAAAAAAAATAATGAGCCAAATGTGGGTTCAAATTCCAAATTAAATTTTGTGTGGTATACATATTCAAATATAGAATGAATATGAACTATTTATTATTGTACACTAAAAATATGTACTTTTATGATAAAATAACAGTAATAGTCTTGCTATATTAACCTTTGGCTTTTACGCAAGTATCATGCGAGTTTGTCTTCAGCAGTCTTTTTTTTCCTTTTTCTATCTGTGAATCGGTGTGATTCACACACCAGGGCCAACAACTGTAGTTGTATTGGATGCTAGACCAATGTTTGAAAAGTCGGATTTTAGTTTAGACTTGTGAGAGTCTAAACTTTTGGTCCTCATGATCCGTGACCCGAACGAGTTGTATCTGGACAATTTTCTATAAAAACGTAAGAGGACTTGCAATTATGTGGTTAGTGAATCTCGATTCGGATCGACGATTTTTTAGACATTGCTCTTAAATTTCAACTCTTATGTCATTTCTTTTAACTCTAGGTAGCCGCTTATTTGATGCGACCCTTAATTTTGCGTTTTAGTACCCAAGTGGCCCCTATATTTGTCGCATATTTACATATGAGACGTAGGTGCATGTGCCTTGTCAAGTATTCTCAATTTGGCTCCATCTATTGCATGATCCTCGTCTCATACAATGCGTACCCCATTTTTTTGCTATTTATTTTTTCTTTTTCAGATAATTTATCCACAAGAGACTTTGTTGATTCTCAGATCCAGAGTTTCCTAGTTCTGGATAGCCTTGAAGCGAGAAATCAAGCATGTCAAGAAGTTTTCAAGTCCGGAGGGCTCGTTCGGCTTCCTGGAAAAATTTACTCAAAATTTCAAGGACGGAAAAAATTCCACGGAGGTTTATAGAAGAGAGAGATGATATAGGGTGAAAAAGAATATCCTTTTCCCATAAATGAAGTAAAAATTAGGATTAGGCAACGATTTATCTCCTGAGGATTAATACTGGAGATGCCTAGTTTGTTGGTACTAGGGAGAATATAATGAGAATTATTTTGAAAAAATATACAGTAAGACTATTTACCTTTAATATAAGGGGGTTACAATTAATCTTGACATTTGTATAGAAAATTGGGTGGCTGCACTTATTCTATTGATCAAGTTCAAAGTTTAAATGAAATTTTATCGAACTTTGTGACACACCCAGACTATCAGATTTCACATCTGTTTGGTATAAGTAATTGTGACATCTTTGCATCAAATGTAAATGATTTCATTTTATATCAGGTAGTTATAAGTAATTGTGACCTCCTTACACCAAGGGTAAATGATCTCATTATATACAATCTCAGATATTTTTAAAAAATCCAAAGAAGTCCTAAGTATCTCTTTCTTTTATTGCTTAGGACAAATCGTCCAAGATCAGCAAGCCAACTCAAGATGGCTTGCTGACTTGAATCGACAAATATCTGAGTTGGCACCGATTATTGTTTTGAAACACTGAAGTATCGATAATAATTTCTATGTCATGGACTATGAACTTGTCTTAAAGTCAGTTGTTCTCTCTCTCTCTCGACCTATAGAATTTTATGGGGTGTGAACTATGTTCATCAAACAAAGTATGTTGTACAGATGAGTGTCACCTTGTGGGCCAACACAAGCCCAAATATCAAGGGTTGGATTAAAAAAGAAGAGAAACACGAGGAAGAGATCTTATCCATGCCTGTTAATGAAAGTCTACCTAACGAATGAAGTTTCTATGAGGCTTAAGATTTATGAATATTACTCTCTATAATGGATCTAAAATCAATTTCTAACACCGTCAATAAAATTTGAAATTAAAAAAATAGTACAAATCTTGCGGATCTATAAACACTTATTTTTAGGGTCAAATAGATGGTCTAGATAATTTGTTATAATATACACTATTTTAGAGTTTAAAATCCTGTTTTTTTTTTTACAACCATAACGTTCAAGCCAAGATGATCGATGTGAAGGTGTTTCAATGCTTGATTTGTAATTTTTGATGAGTTATGATGAGAAGCTTTGCTTATTTTGATAAGGTTGCAGCCCTACCAAATAATTTCCCAATGGTTAATAATGAGAGGCACACGAAAAAATAGTTTCTCCCTAAGGATCGAGTGCACCCAAAATATTTGCTCTTACATAGCAGGCTTAATCCCATTTGTTGAGACAAATGAGAGAGAAGGGAATCAAGTGGTGTTTATACACTTTTAGTAAAAGCATGTAGGAAATAATTGTTTTAAAAAATAGATTGGTGGGGTGGATGGCCTATTACCGATGTCGATAAGCCATCCGAAAAAATAGAAAATTAAGAAATAAATAAAAAAAGTTATGAGAATTTTATCAAATTACCTTTGAATGGTCAATAATTTAACACTTTGCCCACATCTTTTTTTATTTATTTTTTAAATACCCATACCTATGAAAAATACAATATTGTGTTGAAATAGTTGCAAATAAGTAAATTCTTGATAATTTATCTCTAATAGATATGATAAATTGCCCGATAAATTATATGGGAGGCATACATTATTAGAGCCCTAAGAAAGTGATTCAAACCTCAAACATGAGGCTGTGCGACTCCACACATTACCCAATAACGCCATTTGTATTATGCAATAAAAAATTTACATATCAAACTATATATATGTTGAACCGCCTAGAATCAACACAGTGGCCACCAATTATCGATCTGGATAGCCATTTTGTAAGAAACAGGGCATTTTTTAAAAAATCGGAATTGTTCACAACTTGCTTGTGGCGATTCTGATTCACCCCGTTCGACTGTATCACTAAGTCGGATTGAGCACTACCAATAAATAAATAAAAACAAAAGCTTAAAATCAAAATTGGAAAATGAAAATGTGTCCAAGGTTCTTAGAACTCGGATCACTAATCACTAATCCCAGCCAACTCGGATGACTTCGAGTCGGATTGGCGATTTTTCAATAAATAACTAGCAAAGTAATTGTCTTGAGGAGTGGGGCAAGGCAAAAATTTCTCTCTCATGGGTTTATGGAGTGATGGAGAGAGATTCACTTCGGCATATGCAAGCCATTTCCATTTATGGCATGAATTAATGCTCCTTTGATATGTAAAGAAAACCGTCAGAAAAGCATGGAAAGGTCTCTTAAAACCAGGTTGATTCCGGGAGCTGGACCCGGATCGAAATAAATATATAGGCCAGGAGTCAGTAGAGCCCCGACCCGGTCGGACCGAAAAATATAATGTTGGACTCGGACCTTTCGTAATTTCCCTACTTGAAAGTGGGCAAATTTGTCGCTAGAAATGCTACAGACGCGCGGGCAGTAAAGAAGTAGCCGAACCCTTCCGTACTGTAATATCGGGGATATCGTACGGTAGCGTGATGGGGGATGTTTAGAGGCTTATATTTGCCCAAACATTAGAAGAAGCCCAAAATAGCCCTGAATAGCCCCCTTTAATGTTTGTTTGGATTTATCCGTAAAATGTCCAAAATCTCGTCTAGATCGGTAATTTGGATCAATTCTTTGGTTTGAGAATCCTTGTGCCGAGTGACCATCACGGTATCCATTCTTAGCGCTAACATCTCCATTTAACATCTTCAAAATGTACTTCCTCAATCTATTTTAAAAAATTGAAAAAAATGGTATATATATATATATATATATCTATATATATATACGAAAATAAACAGTGATTTCGTCTACCCTCATCGCCATTCAAACTTCATTGTACAGTCAAAGTTGTCCGATAGTGTTTTAATTTTCATTTTTTTTACTAATTGAAACGATATGAAATTTAGAGCATATCTACATCTTAGTGAGATGTACCTAATAAAAATATGAAAAAAATAATTCACAAAAACTGAATTGACCAAAATACCTCACCGCAGCATTCCTCGTGTTCACCTCCGTGATGGCCTCATTCGCTCTGCTCTCATTCGGTCAAATAGTGCTCCTATCCGTCCAATCAGGTGGTTGCCAGTATAGAGGTGGGCCAATCATGTGCAACTCCACTGCCCAAATACCCTGCATGAGGTTCTGAATGGTATAGTCAAATCTTCGCTCCCAAACTTGGTTAAAGAAGTTCTCTCTATCTCTCACATTATGCTCGATCGGTATTTCTAGCGCATAACCTTGAGGAACATGTAGGGGAATGGTCTGGACGTAGCCAAAGTGGCAGAGCATACGATCAAGGTAGTAACCCATCACCAGGTCATCGCATATCAACCAAACCCTACACAACCAACTAGGTCGAGAAGCCATAATGATTGGGTCCTCTAACTCTGGTAACTCGCCAGCATATGGATACCAGGTGAACTCCCCAAAAAAGTCAAATAAGAATGACAGCGAGGAGTAAGTGATTCACAATAATCACAAGAAGTAGAAGGTTACTTACTGTCTGCTCAGTCAACTCATCCACGTGAATACACAAAATGTAGGTGTCTGCTCAGTCAACTCATCCAGGTTAATACGCGAGATGTTGTTAATACACAAAATGTAGGTGTCTGCTTAGTCAACTCATCCAGGTTAATACGCGAGATGTAGGTGTTGGGAAGAGCTTTCCTATATATATATATATATAGGGGAACCAAGAGATTTGGATGGTTTGAGCCATACTGATTTTTATGTCCTATAAAGAACCAATCTAGTTAAGACCGATTCACAATCCAAATTGGTTGTTCATGATATGGACCATTGGGTTTTAAAATGCTCCAATTTTTTAAGGGTTTAAAATCTCATCATCATAATCATCTAAGCTTTATCCTAACTATTTAGGGTCGGCAATATGAATTATGTTTTGCCATTACAAAAGGGTGTGATGTGTATAATGTTGCAACCTTAAACAATCCAATTAAGACACACCTCCAAATTTTATCATAACATTATACTTTTGGTGTAAAAAATTATTAACATTATCTAAAAATTTATTTTCATATCTAATTATAAAATTTTAAACTCCAAATATTGTTAAAATCAAGTACATCTATAAACATATGAAAATCTCAAAAATTGACGGTCTAGATAATATATTGCAAGATGCACTATTTCTAGGACTCATTTTTTTTTTTTTCATATTCATACATCTTGATGTCAATATGATCAATTACCGAGTTTTTCTATATTAAAACAAAATTTTTCTATGGATTTTTTATGTGCATCTTTAGTTCTATATTTTAAGAGTGCAACCTTATATAAACTTTTTCCTTAACATTTAAAATTGTGAAATAGATGTGGTAAAAGTTTTACATCAGCCACCTACCTAACACCACCTTTCTCCTTTCTTCGAGCATGGGACTGACCATGACAAACTTGGTTTAAAGACCCATATGGGTTTAACAACCCATTAGCAGGTGCTCAATCGGGTCTCCATTGTGCTAGTTTGGATTTGCCCTCCATTGCAGTAATCTGGATCAATAATTTCCTCAAGTAACAAAAATAAATAATTTATTTTTCTCAAATAAAAAGAAAGAAAAAAAAAAAAAGGCTTATATAAAATTACAACTTTATACCATTGCAGTAAGTTGCACTTCAAAAATCCTATAGAATAAAGTATTATAGTACTGGAGACCTTCCTATTGATCATCTCAACCTCGAGATATATAGGTACAAAAGGAAAAAAAAATTCGAAGTCTAAAATACAATGCATCTTATAACAAGTTATCTAGACAATTCATTTTTAAATGTTTACTGCTGTGTTTGAATTGTACATTTTTATAACTTTAACTTTTATAATTAAGGATAAAAATAGATTTTCAAGTCGTCATAAGTTTTCTAACACAAGAACAACATCTTTAAGTAAGTTTTAGAAGTGTGCCTTACTTTTACTTTATAAGGCGACAACCTAATACAGCCCTCACCCAAATTTTTATTTTAATTATATTAAATGAATTGTATACAAAATTGCCAATCAGGATCATCGATTCGATGAACTAAATCACCTAATTCTATGACAGAACAGGAGGATCGGATGAATATCGATTCGATGAACTAGATCACCAAATTCTATGACAGAACAGGAGGATCGGATTAATATCTGACCGATTGTTATGGACCCAGCAAGGGCACTTGCTTAGGGGTGGCAATGGGTTTGGTCAAGGACCAAGACGTTAGCAAACCCGATCGGACCGAATAAAAAATTAAAATATCTATGTATTTCATTATATTTAAATATATTTTATAAATTCACACTCGAAATATATTACTAGACCCGGACCCAGATCCCTATCGAGTCTACCCTTCGGTTCCCGGGTCAGAGGTCCTTTGCGACCCCTACTTCCCTACACCAACTGAATCCAATTGAATCGGCACTTTTTTCTTGAAAACTTTTGAGTTCGATGCGAACTAGGAATAACCGACAGTCTCTTTATCTCAAATGAAAATACTGGATGATTCCGTCATATTGAAAGAGTGAGGGGTATTGTTATATCACCCTATTCTTTTTAAACAACGATATGGCGCAAAAGTAAAGTACAGGGAAAAGCAGCAGCGAGGTGGAAGAGACAGAGAGATGAACAGCCCGAGCAAACCCTCGGAGACACAGATCCAGATGCCGGAAACCACGAAAGCGACCGCCAATGATTCAGTCACCATGAGCGGCCCCCTCGTCTCACATTCTGGCGCCGCAGCTGATTTTCTGGCCACTCATGGCCTGAAAACTCGCCGGAAATCGGATCCCATCAGCGCTTTCCTCCGCCTTCTCTGCATTGTCTCATCAATAACAGCAATAGCATTCATGGTCTCTGCTCATAGCTCGGGCTCAGTTCCAATCTATGGATTCAACCTCCAAGTTGACTCCAAATGGTCATTTTCCGACTCTTTTGAGTAAGTTTCCCTTCGTTTTCCGGCCATTCAGATTGCTTCTGCCATTTTCCGACAAAATTTCCCGGCCATTTTGTAAAATCGTGAAGGTCGTGAAGGTATTTTTACTACTTTTCGAGCTGTTTTTGACATGGCGGAGCTTCTTCCCGGCCATTTGTTACAGTGGAGCTATCCTTTTGCTAACCTTTTTAGCTTTTCTTGACATGTTAGCGCTATTTTTCGGCCATCTTAGGCTCAGTGGTGCTAGTTGCACGCTACCTTATACTCGGTGGAGCTATTTTCAGTCATGTCAGATATTGTCGGCTCGGTTTTGTTGGCCACTTTAGGCTCAGTGAGCTTTTTCCTCACCAGCTTTAGGTCAAAAGCAGACTCAATGGAGCTATCTTCCGGCTGGTTTTCTGGCCATTTTAGAGTCAGTTACTCATTTTTCCGGCTAGTTTGCTGGTTATCTGAGACTGATCTATTTTCTGGCTGTTTTTCCGTCGAAAAAATAACTGAAATGGGTTGTTTTCCGGCCACATTAGACTGAGGATAGCTATTTTTCGGCTACGTGTTCCTATCATTGCTATCAAGTATCCAGAGCTCTGTCCTGAAATCGTTTGGAGCTTCTTTCTTTTATCTCATCGGCAATACCGATGATCACTTTTTTCTTTTCACTTACTCGTATTTTGCGGCGCCATGTGGAGGAATTTCCATGTACTAATACTTTCCGTTCTTGTTCCGGCCATTTAACGCCGGAAAATTTCCCGTGAAAGTTTTCTGGTCAGTATTTCCCGGTCACGGTGCTCGGAAAACCGTCAGGCCCCTGTAAAATTACTTGATTAACTCCTCAATCTTTTCATCTTTACAAATCACCGTTCATGAAAAATTGAAATTTTGAATGTTTACTTTACCCTTTTTGGGACTTTTTTTATTTTTTGAAAGTGGTTGATCAGGGTTCCGAAATTTCGGTCGAAGCCTAGTCTTATATTTCCTCGAAATTGCATTCCTTAAATTTATTGAAATCAAAATTCCGGGGTCATTTTTCAGGAGGGGTAATTTAGTTATTTGTGGTTTTTGGGCAGGTATTTGGTGGGAGTTTCGGCTGCCGCGTGTGCTCACTCGCTTCTGCAACTGCTGCTCAGTGTAGCAAAGCTTTGGAAGGGCATTCCGGTAATTCCTTCAAGGAACCATGCCTGGTTAATCTTTGCCGGTGATCAGGTATTTTGACGGCCTCTATTTTTTTCGTTCGTGTGACCAGGATTGCCCTTCGTATTTCCGTATATTATATGAATTTCGCACTCTAATTTTCTTATTATTTAAAACTCTGAGAACTTTTTCCTTGGGGAAAATTATTACTTGCCAGCATCTTTCTAATCTCTTTCGCCACTATATATTTTCGTATTTTTTTGAGAAGAAAATTATGAATTTATTTTTAAAAAATGGGTTTATCTCTACAAAATTCACAGCGAAATCACATTTTTTTTGAAATTTAATAGAAGTAGCTTTTTTTTATATTTACGTGAAAGTCCTATTTTTTGAGAGCACATAGCATTTAACTTTAATATTTTGTACACGGGGATTAGGCTCAAATTTGAATTTTTTATACACAGGACTAGGGTATCTGGGTTGTCATACCTCTCACCATCAAGCATCCACTAAACAAATTTAAAAGATTGGTTCAATAAAAAATTAACCACAATAAACCTACAATATTTTGTTAATGTTATTTCTTTCAAATTATTTTCTTGTATTTTTTATTTTTTCCCCACAATTTGATTTTAATCCAATATATATACAATAAATAAAATTAAGATGCACCGTATGCTCTAAAACATTGCGACTTGAACGTAAAACTATGAAATACATGAGAATATTTTTCTATTTTGAAAGTAAAATAAGATAGGTGTGATTTGTATAAGGTTGCAAGCGCACCCCCCAAATTTTATCATAATATAAACTTTTGGTCTAAAAATTCTTAGGATTATCTGAAAATCTATTTTGCATCTCTAATTATAAGATTTTAAATTCGAAAAATGGTTAAAATCAAGTAGATCTATGGATATATGAAAATCTTGATAATGTGACTCAAAATCTTTTTATTTTTTATGTTTTATATTTATACATCTTGATGTCGAGATGACCAATTAGAGGGTTTTTCAACATTTTCCGATGGCCGATGGATTTTTGAGGTGCATCTTCTTTAATTCTACGTTTTATCGTTGCAACCTTGTATAATTTTTTTCCAAATAAGATTTTTCTGTAAATTTGCCGATATTAATTTGTCCATATTTGGGTTCTGCTCACCAACCCCTCCTGACCTATTGATTTGTCAGGCTTTGGGTTTCTTAGCTTGTTTGACTAAGAACAAAAGTAGGAAAAAAGTTCAGTATCTGATTAAAAGTAGGAAAAAAGTTTGGTATAATGAGTTTGTCTATTTTCTCTTAATCTTTTTTTTGTTTTTTGTTTTTTTTGTTTTTGTAGATATTTGCTTATGCAATGATGAGTGCTGGATCAGCAGCAGCTGGTGTGACTAACCTTAATAGAACAGGAGTTAGGCACTCTGCATTTCCTGATTTTTGCAAGCCTTTGCATCGTTTCTGCGACAGAGTGGCAGTTTCCATTGCATTTGCTTTCTTGGGTGCTTTCATGCTTGCCTCCTCTGCCATTTTCGATGTTATTTGGCTTTCCAAGTATTAGAATATGAAAGTCTCTCTCTCTCTTCCCCAATAGAAAGCATTGTACACAACTTGCACAATTTTGGAACACTGTTGTCCATAGTTTCTCAATCTTTTTGGTTACTTCATTGGCCTTTAGAACAATGTTAAACTTCTGCTTAGATTTATTTAATGTATATGAGATAGAAGTGTTTTAGAAATTGAACAGGGGTCGAACTGGTCACGCACTGGTTTGGAGCATGGGATCCGCCCGACTGGCTTGTTGGTTTTTGGGGGGTATACCTGTAGAGAAATTTAAAGGATGCATAAAGAACACTATAGTGGGAACTGGAGCAAAGTCGAGAAGCTATAGATCCGTGCTTGTATCAAGCCAGCTCAAGCAGGCTCTGAACCGGATCCTGGTTTGGTGATTTTTGGAACAGTTCTATATCGTGGCCATCCGTGTCTCTTGTTGGTCTGGGCTCGTTATTGATATTTAAGGTATCTTAAAAGTACAGTGGTATTAGTTATTAGATAAGGACACGGTTTTTATGAGTCAATGGAAAAATGAGTCACCTCTTAGAAATATATTTTTGAGATGTTTATTTGGACTTAATTTTGTAAAATGGGTTTTTCAAAGTAGGTCCTTTTCCATTGCTTTCCGAGGCTTTTCTTGTATAAATTTTCCTACAAATGATGAGTGTTATTGTCCATAAAGGAAAAGTTTATATAAGGTTCCAACCTTGTACGGTTGAAGTAAGGTGTACCACAAAAGTCCTTCATTGAAGAGTGTTCCGGTAGAACTTATCATTGTGACCTTGAGATGAATGGACATGAAGAAGAAAAAAAATTTCAAAGTCCAAAAAATAATGCAGAAAGTTATTTAGACAGTCTATTTTCAAAAATTTTTTAAATATTTATTGATTTGTTTAATGTACTCCATTTTTTAAATTTTGAATTTTATAACTGAGAATAAAAAAAGATTTGGAAGCCATCATAAGGTTTTCAGTTATGCAACATCTCTAAGTAAATTTTAAAGGTGCGCCTTACTTCTATAGTATGAGGAAGCAACCTTATACAAACCTGACCTTTTCGATATAAAGGAGGATGAGAAGTTTCTCACTCTACCAAAGTTTTCCTAATTGTAGAACTTTTGTTGTGTGCAATAATGTCTTGAATTCTACTGTCTGCACTGCACTATGTTGACCGAAGGTCTAGTGCTCTCCACCCCTAACTGGGACTGTCTTGGGAGGCCATCTGCCCATGGTCATGGGTTGGGAGCTCTCGACTCAAAAATTTGGTGCTATTATGGAGGTATTTTTGGCATATGGAGGTGTTTATCTTGAGGTGTGAAACAAGATTTAAGGTCCATATCGGCTCTATTTAATTGAAGGGTGCAGTTGGCATATGGATGCATCCTTAGGTGTAGAGGTAAGGTGCACCTTCAAATTTTATCATGGTATATAATTGTAGGGGTAGAGGTAAGGTGCACCTTCAAATTTTATCATGGTATATAATTTTGATGTAAAATGTTCTTAGGATTATCTCAAAATCTATTTTTATATTTAATTATAAAATTTTAAATTTTAAAAAAGGTTAAAATCAAGTAGATCTATAAACATATGAAAATCTTGAAAATGGACGGCGTAGATAATAAAATATTAAGACTTAATTTTTTTTTATTTTTCATAGTCATATATCTCGATGTCGAGATGATCAATTGAAAGGTTTTTCAACATTAAAACTATTTTTTCGAATGGATTTTTGAGGGCACATGTGGTTCTACATTATAAAGTAGCATCTTTATATAAACTTTTTTCTTAATTGAAATGAGTGCTTAAAAACGGGTGAGTTGGATAGGAAACTGTCAATCCAGATAGAGAATTAGCCGAACTGGTTTTAAGAAGATATAGGTTTGACCATTATCCCTCTCCTAAAAATGCCATTTATATTTGTTGTTTAAGCTCATGTGATTAACACAAATCCACACAAAAAGAAAACCTACTACATCAACACATATTTAAGTTTCTATTTTGATTTTAATGTTTTTTGGATCATTGATTTGCACCAATCCAGATCAATCCAAATTGCCGATCCAATTATCTGATATGGATCTATGAGGTGAACAATCCAAGCCACTGACCTAGATTTTGAAACACATATTGAGATTGGCTTGTGTGAGAACAGTTTTGTACCTTCTAAGTTGCAATAGTGAAGACATTAATTGTCTTGACCTATGAACTTAATCATTAGATTAGTGATGAACTACGTAAATCATGGTGGAGCAATGATCCAATGCAACGACACTCCTGGAAAACTATGTTTGTGGCATTTGTATAATCCCAAATTTTGCACGCACACTCTCTTCATCTCAATAATCAATTCTCAAAAAAAAAAAAAAAAGTTCAATTTGAACCCTAAATATGATCAAAATGAGTACCTTCCAAAAACAAATATAGACCATTCATTTTGTGAATTTTAAAACTTAGTCTTTATAAACTCAAAATCATTTTTTTTCTTTTTTAACATTGTTCATCAATAGTAAAGCCATCCAAAAAAATTGGAAATGAAAAATTCCTTCTAAAGTCTAGATTTAGGCATCTCACCAAAATGAACGGCTTATGTTAGTTGAGCTAAAAAAGTACTTTCTAGGTTGTGTTTTTAATTTTTTCTTTTTTTTTGAGACTGTTCATTTGAATGAAAAGAGTGTATATTTCAAAATTTGGATCAAACAAATGGCAATAAGATGGCTTTTTAAGGTTGTTGTATCATATTATCATACAACGGTTGCATGAAATCATTGCCTATCATGGTGCTTCTTTGTGCATTATATTTTTACTCTACTTGAGTTATGATGATGCTCGAGATTTATTCACACTCATTAAAAATGTCGTCTCTTGTAAGAATGGACTCAAGGCATTGGTTGTGTAGATGGTGGGCCATAACCATTTAGACTGGACCAGACTCCAGAGTCTGACCGATTGGGCTGCCAATCGGTGCCTCGATTTGGTATGAAGTAAAAATCTTGTTTAGTTAATAACGGTCAAAATTAGTGCTTGATTGATTTTGGCCAGTTTGGCCGTCTGGTTTTGATCAACTCGACTGGCTAAACAAAGTTGAGAAATTTTCTTCTTCTTTTTTGAAATTCTATTTTAAAAAAATATTATACTTATACTTTTTAAAAATTTGATCCAACATGTTTGTTTGATTGTTGAACTAGTTTTAATTAGACTAGATCCCCCACTCATTCGATAACTAATCTGATATTTATAACTATGTGATAAGGTGCTACGAGATGATATCTTGAATTTCATTCATTAATATATTCATATTATTCGCTCTCTAGGATCTTATCATAAGCTCAGGGTCTCCATGGGGGAAGCGGGGTTGAAGGTGAAGGCTGTCCATATCTCTCTCAACCAAAGTCCCTCTACTTCATCTTGTCTTTTTTATCCATCGTATTTTGTCCCTCATGTTTATATCGATGCAAAATACTCACAACACACATCAAGATGATCACGAACGAGCAATGATTCTCAAAATTCATGGAACAAATCAGTTTATGCAATCAATTTCAAAACAAATTCCCCTTATGACTAGAGGAATAGCCTCTCTACCTGGGTAGTTATGGGTTTTCCCTACCTCAACTTCAAACTGGGGTCTCAAGGTTACAACCATAAATAAATAAATAAATAAATAAAAAAATTTCAAAGACCTCAAATTCAAGAAAAGATGCTTAAGAGAGAGCAGGGCTTTAAATACCAGATCAATACCCTAAATTGTTAGGGCACCAGTATTTGGTTCACCGATCCGGATAGTGTATGTATAAAACTAGAAATTAAATAAATAAAAAACATGTGGAATCAGGCGGTTCTGGACGTTTCTTGTATCAATAGAAGTATCCCAACATTAAGAAACAATGAACATCCCTCGTATCTAAGGGGAGAGAGATTTGAACACCTTGAGACTCTAGTGAAATTGTTCAAGTCAAGTATCTTAAACAAGCGACTACATTATGGAATTGTATACAATGAGACCATTTGCTTTTGGTACAGAGGTGGTCACAATTATCTACAACAATCTGATGTGAAATTTGATAGCTTGGTTGTACCACAAAGTTCAAAAAAATTTATTTGAATTTTGAGTTTGTCAATGAAATAAATACAACCACCCAATTTCACATCCAACAGTCAAGATTAATTGTGACCACCTTGTACCAAAGGTAAATAATATTTTTATATACTTTCCCACTATAAAAAAGACCCACTATTAAAATGGTCTTATCATAGGTGATTATAATTACCACTATATTATATGAACATTTGGTTTAAACTCATAGGCGGTTATAATTACCACTATATTATATGAACATTTGGTTTAAACTATAGATTTTGTATCTAATAGCTTGGGGGTGATTGTGCCCTCCTTAATCAATGGTCCTATTATATATCTTCCGGTATTTAATTCATCACTCATGAGCAGAGAGGTAGTAGGTAGCAGCATGAGCATTTCAAAGGGCAATGTTTTAAAAACTGGAATTAATTTGTGGACTCAGGTACCAGTATTGGCTTTGCGAATTCTAAGCCAGATTCTAACTCAGGTACCATAAAAAGGAAACCACAAAAAACGACTGAAATCGAGCCCCACCAAAAAAAAAAGGAAAAAGAAAAAATCACATGGAATTTTAGAATGGCATGAATCCTTGTAGGAATTCTGGACCACGTAGAATCCAGGACCCCAAGGTAAGCCCTCACAGGGGATTCCAAGTCAACTTTGCTTTTAGGGCTTAACTCGGCCCTTAAACACTAATGCTTGGGTCACAAAATGTAGATTGAGGGCAAGGGCCTGAGACATGACAAAGCCAGGTCGCCCTAATTGTTTTCAGCCCCCTCTGGGCTTGGGCTGACCCTACAAGGATTAGATTGGGCTGGGCTTGGCCAAGCCCGTTACCAGTCCTATCCACTATATGGGATCAATGTTTGGTATAGTAATCCACATGACCATTTGGAGCAAATGACCATGGGAATCACCACCAATGGAGGGAGGATGAGACCTGCTCCAAAATCATGCATCTCCTTCTATCAGAGTCCATCCTTTGGTATAGAAGGAGATGACCATTAGCCCCACTTATCTACTTCCAATGGCTATCTAGGTTTTAAAAACATTCTAAAAAATGGTCAATTGGGTTGGAACCGGTCGGTTTGAATTGAAAATTGGAGGAACCGGTCTAGTTCTACCAAAATATTGGGAGGGAATTGATCGGTTCTTTAAGAGAAACCGCAAGTTTTGTCAAAGAACCAATCCCACTGTCATTTTTTAATAATTTTTTTAAAAAAAGTCGTTAGCTAGATAGCTGATTTGGACTGCCTATCCATCGATGAAGGACCCATTTTCCGGATTGGTAACCCTGATCACCTATCCATGTTTAAAAAAATGGTGAAAAACCATACATTTTAAAACATGGTGAAAAACCATACATTTTAAAACATGGTGAAAAACAATACACAAATTTTTTTCCCTCCCAAAATTATGATTTAGAAAGGACCCAATTTGCACTTTTTAGGCATCCTCACCCAACATTTTTTATTCCATACTGTAACCTCAATACTATTTTTCTTTACAACTACCTCCAAATTTTAAATATTAATATTTTAGTACTAAAATACCATGTAGTTTAACACCCAACATGTGTTCGTCCAGCACAAAAATGTGGCAAACCAACAAGAGTTGAATATAGAACTTGTCCAGTATAAAAAATGTGTTGGACTGACTTTGTACAAGTTGTGCCAATTCAGCACATTTCTGCCCGACCGACACAAGTTGAATATAGAGCCGATTAGGTACAATAAATGTGTCGAATCAGCTCTGTATAAGTTGTGCTAGCCTGACACATTATATATCGACCGGCTTAGAGAGAGAATGGAAAATGTGGCCATCAATTGAATATTTTGGTCTAAAGAAAATCAACTTTTGCATTTGAAGATGGTTACAAGTCAAACATTGAAGTAGGAGAAGTAGAAGATGTGTTTGGAAAGAAGGGAATGGGGGACATGTCTAGAAAGTACAAATTGAGATATTTATAATCTAAAAATATATATAAAAAGTTATTTATTTTTTTGTATAAAGAGATTACAGTCATTCTGGTCTTTTCAATTTTAAAATGGGTAGCGATAAGAGTGTCATTGAGTAGTCTTAAAGTTAAATTTTTTTTTAAAAAAAAGTTATAAAAAACTCAAATACTATCCTTTCTATGGATCTTACCCCAACCTAATTTTTGTTCTCACTTCTTTCTCCCTAATACACTTTCTATATAAATACCCCCAATCAAATAAAAAATTAAAAAAATCTTAAACTACCCTCACTTATTTTTACTTTAGAGGCGTCTCTCCTCTATCCCACCAAAATAGGGGATTTGGCACCTCCACTATGTAAAGTGCGGTCCCGCAGCAGTACAAAAATTCGCCTCTCTCTTCCATCCCACCTGGCTCTGGCACTGTGTAAGTGGAGTCCAACCGTAGAGCTTCTATGTACGGTCTAACAACAGGCTCGGCACTTTATAAAATGCGGTTCGGCAGCAAGGCTTGTAAAATATCGGTCCTGTAGTAGAACTCTCATACTGTGTAAAGTAGGGTTCGATAAAGAAAGGCGAAATGTCTTTTTATAATTTTTACAAAACGAAAAAGTTTTGTTTCGGGTAAGTTATATAAAAAGTGTGGTGTTTAGGTTTTTTTTTTTTTTTTTTTGTAATTTTTCCAAATAATTATCTGACCGCATAACTCAGCCCAAGACATCCATTGTAACATACTAACATCTAAGGAGTGAGAATAGTCGTGACCACTGGTAATAAAATAAATGATCATTCCCCACGAAAATAAAAGTATATCAATGCTATTTCTCCATCTTCCCCTTCCAAAGCAAAGGACAAATGGATAGCATCCCTTCACAAAAAGTTGCACAAATTTCAGTAGGAGAAGCCCACACCCTTGTTCTTTCAGGTACAACATCTCTCTCTACTTTTGTTCTCCTTCCATTTATTCTTTCCATAAACCCAATCTGCAAATTTTCATCGATGCGCTCATATCTGAAACTCGAGATTTTGACCTCATTGGAATTTAAGCATATATATATATATATATAACAAATTTTTCATCGATGCGCTCATATCTGAAACTCGAGATTACGTTACCTACTACTAGTAAGTAGACATATATATATATATATATATATATATATATATATATATATATATATATATATACTACATTTTCTTCCGTTTCTTTCTTTCTTTCTCTTTCCTTACTTCAAAAATTGGGATTTGGGTTCAATTTTGCAGGTGATGGCAAGGTTTATTCATGGGGTCGCGGCATGTTTGGCCGGCTTGGTACTGGTAATGAAGCTGATCAGAATTCCCCTGTTCTTGTAGGTTTTGAGAGAGCGAGACGAAATTTTGCAGAGGGAACCCTAGAAATGGCACCCAAATTTGTTGCGGTTGCCTCTGGTGCTTACCACAGTCTCGCATTGCAAGGTAATTTTTTTTTTAAAATTTTTGCTTTTTCATCTCTATACTGGTATTCATGATTTTTTTTGGCTCAGTTCTTTCCTTTCGTCTCTTTCATTTCAACCTATTTTGTCACGTCTGAAGAATTCAACACATCAATGAGTATTGGTGCCATATATATTTGCATTGTTTTTTAATTCAACACTCCATATTCGTTTTGAATGATGTTATTTATTTTGTAGAGATTATATTATCAACTCTAACCCACCTGGACCTGCCAGGTCGGGTGTCCGGATCTGGTCAATGCTGGGCCGGGCCTGGGTCAGGTCAACCCTTTTCTGATTTGTTTGTTATGTAGTGAATAAGTGTGGGTATTGGTGCCTGCATTCTTGTGAATTGCATAATTATTATGTATATGAGAATGCACTGGTGAATTGAGAAAATTATGTTTATATAGATAATACATAATTATGTATGGGACTGTAAATGTGATTAGTAATGTCATGGAAACATCATAACCATGAGGTTGTCACTGTCGAATCATTGATTGGATGGTGATAATCCACATGGTCAAACATTAAAAGAAAAAAAAAGAGACAATCCACTGGGCGATGTTGTTATGGATAATATTATTGATTTTTTCTGTTAGGTATGTATGCATATGAAATTTGAGAATGCTTAATGCACTAGTGAATTAGTATGTGTATTGATGGACGCAAATGAAATTTTTTAAATCTACATATGTACATATGTAACTATGTATGAGTGATTTAGCATAGGGATTACATTTTGCAAAGAGAAATAAAAAACAACTAATCTGGAAAAATACATGGGATAAAACAAATCCCCTGGAAAAGAGACTGTTACTACTTATAAAAAACAAACAAGATATCAGATCTGCACAAAATCTTGTTTGGATTCTCATTGAAGATGGCTTGAAGAAAGAATGACAATAGTAACAATACCTTAAAGAGCTTGTGTTTTGTGGTCATTTTCTGTTTCTGTTAGGCATTTTCTTAATAAATATGTTATCAACAGATTGAAGTTGGTGGTTAATATCTTGACATTGATAGATTTTGAGCCCTCTGAGAAGCTTTATTATATGCTTGCGTTGAGAAGTATAGTGTCAACTATACTCGTCTCATGGAAGTTGCCTCCTTCACCCTTGCAATCCTTTCTTTTTGCTGATCCCATTCTTTATTCTTGTAGATGATGGATCGCTTTGGTCATGGGGGTACAACTATTGTATCCTTTTGATAATGGCATATTTTCTTTCTCTCTGATCATCAATATAGCTAAAACTTGAGCCCTTTGTTAGAATGTTAATGGTTTTCTGTTTCAATAGTTTTTTCCTTCATAGTTGCACGGATGGCCAGCTTGGTCATGATTCAGGTAATACTTTGACTCCTCATGTCCTAAATGGATTCAGTGGACTGAAGTCTATTGATGATTCAGTGGATGAACCAAATACCAACATGAAGGAACAATTGAAGGTAAACCAGTCGTGGCATGTTTTATTGTCTCTAGTGCCTTCAAGGCCCTTAGTGATGGGACTTCAGACTTTGAAGGTCCAAAGTTAGAAGGCTCTTAGTGATGGGACTTCAGACTTTGAAGGTCCAAAGTTATAGTAAAAGTTCCTTTGGACTTCTGTATAAAGTCGTTGTCATTTTGAACCTTGAAGCTTCAAAGTGGGGCAGTTTTTTAGAAAAAATGAGAAAAGGGAAAAAAAATGGGTATGAGCGTTAACTGGATCTTAAAATTCACCAAATAGACGGTCAAGATTTATTATTGGATGGGGGCTCATTTTAGTATATGTAAGGTGCTAATTGAATTTTATTTTTTTGGGGATTGATTGTTGGGATGAAGAGGATACTCTTAACAATTTTCAAATTGTGGTTTAAGAAATTTGACATTAGAGCCACTTAGAAGCAGCCCAAGGGCTTTGTCCTTTATCACTCCATATGTTCTCCTTCCTTTCTTTATTTATCATCTTTTGGCTGGACTTTTTCTCAGGTTTCTTCAATAAAGGCTGGAGGAATGATGTCACTTGCAATTGATAGTCTGGGGAATCTCTGGATATGGGGCAACTGTCCATTTCAGCTTGATAAAAGCAATACAAAATTCTCTCTTGTGAGCATTGTCCCTCCAAAGCCTGTTTTGGATTTCCATGGACGATTTGTTCACAAGGTGGCTTGTGGTAATGAGCATGTGGTAGCCTTAGTTGGCTCCTCAGAAACTTCGAAGGATTTGCTATGCTATTCTTGGGGTAACAACAATCATGGTCAGTTGGGTCTAGGGGACACCGAAAGGAGGAGTCACCCTGAACTTGTGAAGACTTTTGGACATGACAGTCCTTGGATGGTTTGTGAAGTAGCATGTGGGGCCTTTCACACCGCCATACTCACACAATCAAAGGCAGGTAATCATAAATCTATGCTATGATACACATGTACACGCGTGCACACACACACGTGTGTGTATATATATATGGAAGATGCTAGGGTTAGCCCACTTCCTAATGGAATAGTATAAGCGGAACGGTCCAGATTCAATCTGGGCCGATCTGACAGTCAGAAGCGTATTTTGGTAATATAATTTTAATATTGTTATATAAATCCAAATAGCATGAAATTTGGAGCATCAACTTTTTTCATCAAGGCGCACCTAATAAAAATATTAAAAAAGTAATTCGCATAAAATAAATTGAACTTCAAGGGTATTTTGGTCAGTTTATTTTATGCGAATTATTTTTTTGATATTTTTATTAGATTCCAATATTTTTGAAGAATAGATGCTCCAAATTTCAAGTGATTTGAATTTGTAGAAAAAAAAATTAAAATTCAGTTATGAAATACAATTGTGATCATTAGATTGGCCCAGATTCAATAGGGGCCATTGGACTTATACTGTTCCATCAGCCCATGGGCTAACATGAGCTTTTTCCTAAGGCTGCAACATTAAAATGTAGAATCACAGATGCACCTCAAAAATCTATCGAAAATGTTTTTTTAATGTTGAAAAAACACTCTAATCGATCATCTCGACATCGTGATGTATGAATATGAAAAAAAAAAAAAAATTTGAGTCCTAGAAATAGTGCATCTTGCAACACATTATCTAGACCGTCAATTTTCAAGATTTTCATATATTTATAGATCTATTTAATTTTAACTTTTTTTAGAATTTAAAATTTTCTGATTAGGTATGCAAATAGATTTTACGATAATAATAAGAATTTTTTACAACAGAATTAAATGTTATGATAAAATTTTAATGTGCGCCTTAATTGGATTGTTTAAGGTCGCAACCTTATAGAAACGGCACCCATAATAGTATAATGCAACCACACTTTTAGAAACCATGTTTGTGGTATTTGTATGACCCAAAATTTTGCACACACTCTCTCTTCATCTCAATAATCAATCCAAAAAAAAAGTTCAATTTGAACCCTAGATATGGTCAAAATGAGTCCCCTTCAACAACGAATGTAGACCATTCATTTGGTGAATTTCAATATCTTAACATCGACAAATTCAAAATCATTTTTTTCTTTTTTAACATTGTTCATCTAATGATAATAATGCCATCTAAAAAATCTGGAAAAGAAAAAATCCTTCTAAGCCCTAGATCTAAGTATTTTATCAAAATGGACGGCCTATGTTAATTGGGCTAAAAAAATATTTTCTTGGTTTCGTTTTCTAATTTTTCTCTTTTGTGATTGTTCATTAGAATGAAAAAGGTTTATATTTCAAATTTTGATTCAAACAAATGCCCCTAACATGATTTTTGAATATTGTTGCATTATACTATGATACAACCGTTGCATGAAATCATTGCCTATATATATATATATATATATATATATATA
>NW_006499905.1:747493-764622 GCF_000471905.2 Amborella trichopoda | reverse complement strand
TTCTTACTATATATATATATATATAGGAAAACACAACAAAACGCCTATAAGTGAAGTTCTATAGTACTTCACCTATGGCTTTATCACCGTTCAAAGTTTATCATATGGTCATCGATGTTTGATAATGTTTTAATTTTAATATTTTTTTACAAATCATAATAATCTGAAATTTTGTAGGTGTGTGTGCCTTAGTGAGATGCACATGAATAAAATATAAAACATATAATTTGAATGATAAAAATTACGTAAAATACCCCTATAAAGTTTCAGGGGTAATTTTATCATTTTATTTTATGATTATTATTTTTTTAATATTTTATTTTGGTGCGACTTGGTCATATGTACACACGCCCCAAATTTTAAATAAATCCGATTAATACAATAATTATAAAAATTCAAATATTACCGAACAACTGTGACCGTGTAATGAACTTTGGATAGTGATGAGGTATAGGTGAAGTAATATAGAACTTCACCTATAGGCGTTTATTATATGTTTCCATATATATATATATATATATATATACTTTTTATTTTGAGGGTTGTTAACTATAGATGACCCCTATATATGCGCGTGCGCACACACACACACACACACACAAAGAAGCAGACATGTTTCCCTTCTGTTATAGTTTTCATGTTGGTCTTTCAAAATCTTTTGAAGTCTAAATCATGGTTCACATTGTTTTGGCCCAAAACAATAACCATCTCAATCACCATAGGTTTTTGGGTGAGGTTATTTCCATGCATTTTTGGGTAAGGTTATTGTCCAATGAAAAACAATTGTTTCTTGTCTTTGAAGGCCTCAGATATATTGCTGAAATTTCGTATTACTTTTAATTATGCTCATTTTCATAGATGACTGAAGTATGAGTAACAAATCTAACTGATGGGTCCAGTCTCTCTAAAACAGCTGTTATAGTCCAGTGACTACAATTGCTTTCTCAAAATCCATGTTGAAATGGACAATCCAGTAAAAGATTATGAAATGGATTATCTAGGTCAGCCATTGAGGTAGCAGTCAAGATGGAGCAAGTTTTAGTGCTTCAAATCCTTTTTCCTTTTTATGTCTCTTTTGTTCCAGATCCACGAGGTCAAGAGGATGGATTTGCAAAGTTTTGGGTCTTCAATCCATCTCAAGATGGATTTTGGAGGTGCAAATGTAGTCCGTGAACTACAATGTAGGTGTTACTGAAACAGTTTTTCTAAGTAATCTATAAATCTCTATTCTTAAAGAAGTTTTATCGAACAACTGTGAGACCAGCTTTGCTTTATGGGATGGAATATTGAGTAGTCAAGAAACAACGTACTCCTAGGATGTGTAGCTGAGATGAGGATGTTGAAATGAGATGAGTAGCGAGACACGAAGGGATATAATTCAAAATGAATACATTCGGGAGAATTTATGTATGGTTCCAATTGGTAATAAGATAAGAGAAAGTAGACTTAAGTGGGCTGGTCATGTGCAGCGCAAACCTAATACAACACTTGTTAGGAGGTACGAGTTGGTTCAAGTGGAAGTCTCAAAAAGGACAAAGGGTTGACTGAAAAAGACATAGTTGAAAGTAGTGAGAAAAAAATGGCAACTTATGACCTCACTGAAGGTATAACCCTTGATAGAGCATAATGGTGGACCACGATTGGTGTAGTCAGCTACAAATAGTTGGAAAAAGACTCTAATAATGATGATGATAATGATGAATCTATAAATCTCTATTCACATCAATGATAATGGTTAACAGTAACCAAAAAAAAAAGTAATATTGAAAGGGAAAGTGTCCTGCGATCTGATTGGCCATGTGAATGGTTAGGCCATTGGAAGGTCTTCTCCGTCCAATGAAATGATGGATGTCAAACATCACTGAGGTCATGTCCTAATCTGGTGGGTCCCACTCCCTCTCCATTACCTTTCTTAATTTCATTGAGGGGTGATGACTCCAGTTGTGTATGCTTTTAATTCTTCTTGGATTATAGTATGCATACTCATTGTTGTAATACTGAACTCATTCACTATATTTTGGAACAACCATGCAGCCTTCAGATTTTTATAAAGTCGCCCTTAAAACCTGAATTTTATCCTGTGTTTAGTGGGGTCTCTTTTGAGTATTGATGTAATTCCCTTTTTGACTTTACAATGTTTCTAATGTCCTCAATTTCAATCAAACCAACCAAGATGAATTTCATTCTCTTGGACATTTCATTTGAGTATTTTTGTGGCATGTGACTTCATCACTGTCACTTCAATCATATTTTCGGCCAATGTTGTTTTTCTATTCTATTGACTTTATGTTTTTACCATTAGTTCCTCATGTAAAACCTACTGCTGAGTCAGGAATTGAAGGAAGATTAAGCCACTGCTGGACATTTGGCCTTGGTGATAACGGTCAACTTGGGCATGGAACCACCAAGAGTACATCTATACCTGAAACTCTGACTGGATTACCTCAAGATGCATTGCTCAAATCTCTTGATTGTGGATTATTTCACACTTGTGTGGTTAGTGAAACTGGTGATGTGTTTATATGGGGCATGGAGAGAGGTCTTGGCCTATGCCCAAATGCCTGTTTTACTGGGAATGATGCGGGGGATGCATTAACTCCTGTAAGGATGATTTGTGAGGAAGATTATGGACCAAGATTTAGAGACCCGATTCAATTAGCTTGTGGTGCTGCTCATACTGTTCTTGTAGCGAATGGTGGCTCTGAGATTTGGACTTGGGGTCGTGGAACCAGTGGCATTCTTGGAACAGGTAACACAGGTGATAGTTTTCTTCCTTGTAGGGTGATATGGCCAGAACCTGGTGCGGACCTCGAGGAAAAAGAAAAGGAAAAAGAGAAAAAGGAGATCGAACCTCCTGAAGGGGACTCTAAGGAGAAAGAGAGAAATGAGACCGTTGAAAAGGTTTCTGATGAATTGGAGGGTGATAAAATAAAGGAATTGGAGAAAAAGTTGGCAATGGCATTGGATGAAGTGCAGCTTCTTCGTTCAAAGTTAAGTGTTATGGAGAGCTACATCAATTTGCTTCATTTCTCAATTTTTGGGGAGAGCATAGAGAAGGGTGATGTGCTCTCGACCTTGCAGAATGTGGGAATATTCGATGTCGAGAGGGAGTGGGAGAAGATGCTTGAGTCGGCCAGCCATCGCAAGCTTGGTCAGCTTGAGGCATTCTACCGTACCATGCTAGCTGGAGTGAAGGACAAGCTGATTAAGAGAAGGATACAAGAGTTGCTTAGGGATTGCTTCCATTCTCTCTCTACCGGAGGCCATATTCCATCCAGGGATGATTCAGTTTTCAGATAAGTCTTAGGCTCTATGAAGCTCTCTCTCTCTCTCTCTACAAACACGCACATGTATATGTGCTCTCTCTCTCTCTCTACATGCATGCACGTATACACGTGTGGTCTCCTATAGACCCTCGAGTTCGTTTTTGAACCTGTATGTGCCATCACCTAAGTTTATGGTTTTCCCGAATATTCAAGGCAATAGGTTTGTATCACACAGTTTGAATGACTACCCATTTTGTATCATTTGTATTTCATGTTTTTGTGTCCATTAAAAGCATTAGCACTAATTATAGTAACATTTATAACCAAGAAAAGAAAATCCTTATTAAAGCATATAAACTTTTGATGTTAAGCTCCTTACAGAGGCTGCCTTTATCTCTAAAGAGAAGCAAATGCATCATCATTGTGTCATTGCCAACTGTCAACTGTGGACTTTTCCTGACCTCTTTGATAGTACTTTTCCTTTGTGAAGCTCTGATAATTCTTTTGTGTAAATCATGTTATGTTATGGAAAGATATGTTATGGAAAGATGTAAGAATGGTTAACGTTCCAACTTCAAACCTTTTTAGTCTTTTGTTTCTTTCTTTTTTTCCACTTATTTGCATTGAAATCAATGTTGTCAGATTCGCTTCGGAGGTTTTTCGGTTTGGTGAGAAAAACGACGCAATTCGATATTTCGGCTGATTTGGAAGAAGACTTCGTATATATATTTTTAATTTAATAGAAATAAATTAGATATAAATAAAAAATAAAAAATTTGAAAAAAACAAATTACTTTTGTATAGATATTTCTTTATTTCGGCTGAAGCTTATGTCAAATCGGACTGAAGCTCACCGAAGTGGCCCGAGGCTTTCCAAAAGTGGCAATACCAGGCTTTACCTTGCATCGATTTAGGCTTTACTTTGCTTTGGTCTAGGCCTAAAATTAGAAGGCTTCGCCACTACATCTGCAGCCAAGCAAAATGAAATCTCTTTCGAAGGCTTAGCCACTTCATCTGAAGCCAAGCAAAATGAAATCTCTCTCTCTGCATAGAGAACACTTGGCATTCAACCTGTATTAAGAGTGTAGGTTATCGTGGCAGGGAGCTGCTTCTATTTAAATTTGAAAATAGTTGATTTGGGTATAAATGTGTGGGGGTTGAGTGATCATTTCCTACTTCATTGGAGTGCTATTATATAAGGAAAAAGTTTCATCTCTTCCTTATTATTAAAGAGTTTATTTTTTAAAAAATAATTTTCACGGATGTAATTATTCTATTTTACTTTCATTATCTCCAACTTCCATATCAATGCATTTTTCATGAAATTGAACCATGAGTTTAAATCATATACTTAGGTATGATTTGAATGACTCGAATAATAACTTAGAAACACATGATTTCCCTATGTTAACATTTTTCACATGTTTCAGCTAATCCTTTATCTCTATAGGTAGAAAACATTCTAGTCTCTACCAAAAGCCAGAAGGGCTTGGAGAATGTAAAATAAAAGTTAGATGCCAAAACCAAACGTAGCAATAATATATAAAATATATTGGAAAAAACGAAGTGATAATACATGCTCGGAGGTTGGAGGAGACTGTCATGGTAAATATCTTAAATTAATAGTTTTTTATTCTATGATTTATGGTACTACTAAATATGGTAACTATCTTAAATTAATAGTTTTTTATTCTATGATTTATTTGATTAGGTACAAGTAAATATACGGGTCAAGGCGCAATTTTTTTTAATAACTTACTAAACTACGTTTTTGTTTTTAAAGTTTTTATGGGTGTTTTTTTTTTGGGTAATTGAGTAGGTGGGACAGGCCGATATCCGTTTTTTCAATAGATTGGGGAGTTACATTTTGAAGGTGTTTTTTCAATAGATTGGGGAGTTACATTTTGAAAGTGTTTTTTCAATAGATTGGGGAGTTACATTTTGAAGGTGTGTTTTTTCAATAGATTGGGGAGTTACATTTTGAAGGTGTTAATTGGGGGTATCAGCGGTAGAAGGTGTTTTTTTTGGGACATTACATTTTGAAGGTGTTAATTGGGGGTGTCAATGGTAGGAATGGATACCTGTTGTTCAATAGATTGGGGAGTTACATTTTGAAGGTGTTAATTGGGGGTATGCTAATGGATACCCATTTTTGGGGAGTTACATTTTGAAGGTGTTAAATTGGAGGTGTCAGCAAATACCCATTTTTTCAATAGATTGGGGAGTTACATTTTGATGGTGTTAAGAGTTACATTTTGAAGGTGTTAAATTGAGGGGTGTCAGTGGTGGTAGAAATGGATACTCATTTTTTCAATAGATTGGGGAGTTACATTTTGAGGGGAATTACATTTTGAAAGGTGTTAATTGGGGGTGTCAGTGGTAGGAATTGGGGCGTGTTAGAGTTACATTTTGAAGGTTTTAAATTGGGGGGTGTTTGTGATGGTAGAAATCGATACCCATTTTTTCAATAGATTGGGGAGTTACACATTTTGAGGGGAATTACATTTTGAAAGGTGTTAATTGGGGGTGTCAGTGGTAGGAATTGGGGAATTATATTTTGAAGGTGTTAATTGGGGGTGTCAATGGTAGGAATTGGGAAGTTACATTTTGAAAGTGTTGTGTTAATTAGGGGTGTCAGTGGTAGGAATTGGGGAGTTACATTTTGAAGGTGTTAATTGGGCATGTCTGTAGGTGTTGTGTTAATTGGAGGTGTTAGCGGTAGGAATTGGGTAGTTACATTTTGAAGGTGTTAAATTGGGGGTGTCAGCGGTGGTAGGAATGGATACCCGTTTTTCAATAGATTGGGGAATTACATTTTGAAGGTATTAATTAGGAATGGATACTACGATGTGGTAACGGAATGTGGGGATGCTACCACCCCGATCCCAACCCCTTTCCTATTGGTGTTTTAGTTTGTATAATTAGTTTTTATAATTTTAAGGTTCACAAATAGCATTCCTACTAATATTTTTCAAGTAGGAGCATAAAATTCAATCATTTATACTTATTTCCATTTTACTAATAAGAATCAAACTGGTGAGAATTTTTTTTTTTTAAAAAAAAAAGTATTCCATTATCTTTATTTTCATTTTATGAATAAAGAAAAAAGATCTTGTTAACCCATGAGCTGATGGAATAATATAAGCCCAATGGTCCATATTGAATCTAGGCCAATCTGACAGTTACAACTATATTTCATATGAAAAATGATCTTATAAGACCCTCCCCCACCCATGTGTATAGGTCCCCAAATGATCACCATTAAATTTGACACGGATCTATAGAAAAGTCAAGTCCTACACTCATGTGATAACTTTTCTAGAGATCCGTACCAACTTTAATGGTGATCATTTGGGATCCTATACACATGGGTGGGGGAGGGTCTTATAGGATCATTACTCATTTCATATTTCAATTTTAATATCGTTTTAAAAATCCAAATCACATGAAATTTAGGTTGTCCACTCTTTTTATCAAGGTGTATCTACCAAAAATATTAAAAAATAATTTGAAAAAATAAATTGACCAAAATACCCTTTAAAATTTTAAGGATATTTTGATATATTTAATATTTGTGAATTATTTTTTCATATTTTTATTGGATTCGCCTATTTTTAAAGAATAGACTATCTAAATTTCAAATGATTTAGATTTGTAAAAAAAATAATTAAAATTCAAATATGAAATACAATCATGACAATTGCATCGGCTCAGATTCAATCTGGGCCATTGAGCATTTACTTTAGCTGTCAGCTGACGGTGAGACCTCATATTCTCCATTTATATCGACCTCATATTCTCCATTTATATATATTTTTTCTTTAGAGAGTTTCATTCCATTATCTTTATTTCCATTTTGCTAATAATGATATAAATGGGTAAGGTTTCTTTTGGCTATTTTCCTATCTAGTTTCATTAGCAGCATGACATTTATTTTTTTGTGGTATTGTGCTTCCTATAATTAAATAATTTTGTATTGGTATATATTTCTTGTTCACTTATTTATTCATGTATATTTCTCTATTGTGCGCTACCTATGATTCATTTTATCCCATTTGTGCACTTATGAACATTTTATGTACACATGTGCACTTTTATCTTTTTGGCTGTGGTATTGTGCTTCCTATAATTAAATAAATTTGTATAGGTATATATTTCTTGTTCACTTATGTATTTATGTATATTTCTCTGTTGTGCGCTACCTATGATTCATTTTATCCCATTTGTGCACTTATGAACATTTTATGTACACATGTGCACTTTTCTCTATTATGTGCTACCTATGATTCGTTTTTGGTTAGGGCATTGTGCTTCTTAGAATTATGTAATTTTAAGTTGGATGCAGTTTGTATAGAGCCTAGGCTCTAAACAATCAAATTAGAGCCTACTTTCAAATAGTGTAGAGAAATGTTGTTTTAATAGTGAAAATCTTTGTGATAGCCTTAAAATATATTTTCATCTTTATTTATGAAGTTTAAAGTTTCAAAAATAGTGTGGATCGACAGATCTATGAAAACTTGAAAATCTTGAAAATTGACGGTCCAAAAATGTATTACAAAATACACTATTTCCAAAACTTGAAATCCATTTTTTTCTCACGTCCATGCATCTCGATGTTTAGATGATCAATTAGAGGATATTTGGGCATCAAAACAACATCTAGTGAAGTTTTTGAGGTAGGCTCTAATTGCCTCGGCTCTATATAAACTTTTCCTTTTAAGTTTGTGTATATTTATGTGTTAACTTTTATATTTACCTGAAGTTCATTTATCCCAGGTGTATTTATGTAAATTATTTATGTTACTTTTGTAGTTGTGTGTATTTCTCTATTTCTTTGTAAGTGTATTTATATAAATTATTTTCATTACTTATGTATTTATGTGTATTTCTCTTTTTTTTTTTTTCATAGAAATACATAAGACATGCTTGTACAAATATGATCCAAATATGAGGGATCAAAACTCTCAAATACGGTTATAAGAGAAGGAATTGATCCACCTATCTTGATCGAGGAGAACAGGAACATGCCATTGGACAAAGATTCCGAAATCGCCGATTCTAAGGAAGGAATCGATCCACGTATCCTGATCGGTAGAACAGGAAGACGCCATTCTTTAGGAAGATTATGAAATCGCATACAATTGATCGTAGGAAGATTTTGAAATCGCATACAATTGGTCGTAGTTGAGTATTGAAATTGGTTGAAGATCACGAGGCGCGTCGAATAAGAACACTATTTTTTGAATTACTTTTAATTGTTTGTTGGATCCATCAAATCTATCCTTAAGGTTTTGAATTAATTTTAATTATTGGTTAGATCCATCAAATCTATCGTTAAGGGAAGAATGAATTAAGGAATTTTAGTCTGTCTGTTCTATTTCATTATATCTTTCTATTTCATTATATCCTTTATAAAATCGTTTCATTTTGTAATATTACTTTATCCTATTGCATTAATTGCTACTTCATCAATCCTATTGATTCGTTCTATTGCATTTATTGCTATTTCATCAATCTTACTGGTTCATTGTATTTTTTTTGGTAACTATCTTTAATTCTATCATCTCATTACTTCTTATTTTTTATTTATTTGCATATGAAATCCTAGTCATCTAGACACTCACCTCTTGCAAAGAAGTTCGTCTCGAACCAACGGACTGGAAAAGACCTTTACAATTCGAACTGACTTTAAGATTTAAAGAGCAAACTTTTTCTGGGCCTTATTCCTGGCAAAGAAGCTCATCTCAAACCAACATCTCCGGGGTCGACTAGAAAAGGCCTTTACAATTCGAGCTGGCTTGAAGATCCGGTTCGACTGGAAAAAGGCTATACAATTCAAACTGGCTTGAAGAAGCAAACTTTTCCTGGTTTCATAAGGGTGGAATTCCTTAGGCTACAAGTCATTTTTTATTTACCTATAAAATCCTAGTCATCTGGACACTCACCCCTTACCCCTCGCAAAGAAAGATCATCTCAAATCAGTGGTCGACTGGAAAAGACTTTTACAATTCGAAAGAAGCAAACTTCTCCTGGCTTCATATGGGCCTTACCCCTCGCACAGAAACAATTCTCATGTCTTACCCCTTGCAAAGAAGATCATCTCAAACCAACATCTCAGACCTGAAAGAAACCTTTACAATTCGAACTGACTCGAGAGGCAAACTTTTCCTGGTTTTACATGGGCCTTACCCCTCGCAAAGAAGCAATTCGAATTGACTTGAAGAAGCAAACTTTTCCTGGTTTCAGATGGGCTTTACCATGACTTGAAGAAGTAAACTTTTCCTGGTTTCAGATGGGCTTTGCCATGTTTGATGTAGCAAACTTTTCCTGGTTTCATATGGGTGGAATTCCTTATTCTACAAGGCTAGAAAGAATTCATATTCCAACTTCGATTACTTTACATCAAAGAGTCAACACAACACATTCATAGGAGTTATAGATTTGCTTTAAGAATTTGTAAAAACTTTAATTCCTATTATGTTGCATAACATCTCAACAACAGAGATCGGCTATTGAAACACACAAAAGCAGTTTCCAGAAACAAAATTCCAGAATTGTTTTTGTATCATTTTGCATGACCTTGTCTATTAGTTTGCAACCACGAGAGAAAATAGTACAGCTAGGCAGAGATATAAAAATGAAGGGTAAATAACTTATTGCATAACAGAACACCACATTCTCTTCTTTCTCTCTCTACCCCAAGAGGAAATCCAAGCAGTGAAAAACACACTCTCTCTCTATCTCTCCTCTCTTACTTCTTATAGAGGAAACCCAAGAGAACAACTCTCTCTCTCCCCTCACACACGAAACCCAGAAACAAGAAACCGTTACAGAATTACAATTCTCCACTTTAAAATTTTTGAGAATTTCTTTTATTTTTGAAAATTTCCTTTACACATCTATTTTGGCAAATATATATATATCCATTCGTCACAACTTGAATTTCAAAAATGTAATTCATAAGCCCAATGTCTGTCATCTCAAATTTAGTAATCATAGATTGCTTAAAATCACCAATCATGCTAAAGTTATTTTCGGTGAAAATTAAATCATCAACATATAAGCAAACTATCAATAGACCACCATTGTCATTCATCTTCAAATATTGAGCATAGTCAAAGGGGCACTTATAAAAACCATTTTCTTGAAAATATTTGTTGATTCTTGAATTTCAAGCTCTTGGAGCTTGTTTCAAACCATAAAGTGCCCTTTTCAATTTATAAACTTTATTTTCATGCCCCTTTATAATGTAACCTGGTGGTTGTTCAATATAAACTTCTTTTTCAAGATCACCATTTAAAAATGCAGATTTGACATCCATTTGAAAAAACTTCCATTGTCTTAGAGCAGCCAGACCAATAATTAATCTAGTAGTATCCAATCTAACAACAAGAGCAAAAACCTCTTTGTAGTCAATCCCGGCTCTTTGCTTATGTCCTGCGGCAACTAGTCTTGTTTTGTATCTTTCTACTTCACCTTTCGCATAGCTTTATAAACCCATTTCACACCAATTGCTTTATGCTGATCCGGAAGTGTTGTAAGCTTCCATGTGTCATTTTTCTCAATAGCTTGAATCTCCTCATCTATTGCTTTTTTCCACCTTTTGCCACGAACTGCATAGTCAAAACTTACAGGTTCGAAGTCGACTAAGAAACAAAATAAATTGTGCTCATTGTTAGTATTTTCTGTTTGAGCATAAATTTCACTCAAACTCCGTGTCCTTGGTGGCCTTTCATTTGATCTTTCATCCATGGAAGAAATAGATAAACTTGACTCTTGTTGAGGAGTTAAAGGTGGGGTATTTTTTTCTTGTGATCTCTCTTGAACATTGTCATTTCTATTCATTGATTCATCCAACTCCACAAACATTTTTTTTCTTCCGCATATGTGGTTGCTTGCACTACTGTCAAGAAACCATGTGTTGCTACTTTCACTCTCTTCTTTTTTACATGCCAACATGAGCATTGGTTCTTGATCCACTTTGGATTTTTCTACACAGTTCACTTGTTCTCCATTTTCTTGGGAGTTCTTAAATTTGCATTCAGAACTGTAATAGCCGATTTTTTTACAATTAAAGCAATGAATCGAAGATCTGTCATATCTTTGACAATTGAATGGTCGAGTAAAGTTTCTACCACATTGACCTCTTGAGGATTGCAACATATGGTTGTTTCCTTTTTCGGCATTGAAATTGGAATTATCGTAGCATCGTCCACTTCTATTAAATGTCCCACATCCTCTTTGACCTCTACCTCTAAATCTTTCTCTTTCATCTTTTAGGGAGAGATTATTTTTGAGCACTTGTTCCAAAGGGGTGTTTGTTTTATTCATCATTCTTTGTTCATGGGCTTGCAAAGAACCCACGAGTTGATCGGTAGTCATAGTCGACAAGTCTTTACTTTCTTCTATTGCTACAACTATGTGCTCAAATTTATGGGTAAGAGATCTTAATATTTTCTCCATGATACACACCTCATCTAGCACCTTACCATTTCTCTCGAGTTGGTTTGCTATTGCCAACACTCTTGAGAAGTAATCTGAAATTAATTCTATCTCTTTCATGTGAATTATCTCGAACTCGGCTCTTAATGTTTGCAAACGAGCTTTCTTTACTTTTTCTTCTCATTTGAAAACATTATGTAAGATCTCCTATGCTTGTTTTGAAGAGATGGCAGAACCAACCTTTTCAAAGGTGTTTTTGTCAATGCCCTGATAGATTAAAAACATATCTCTCTTGTCTAGTCTCCTTGATTCTTTTAAGATAGCCTTCTAATTGTTTGTCATTTCTGCTTCATCTTCTGGGGTTCTGGGTTCATTGTATCCTTTTACAACAATTTCCCACGCATCATGTGATCCGAGTAGTGCTTTCATCTGAATGCACCAATTTTCATAATTTTCTTTTGTAAGACGAGGACCTTGTAGTTGGTTCTTTTCGAACCGTGCTGTGATACCAGTTTGATAGAAATTTGTTGCAACAAAAAAGAATTCAAAATATAAAATAAAAGAGTTTCAACTCAAAAAATATATAAGAAGCTTGGATTGAATCAATCGACACTTTCACTATTGCTTTAGAATAGAACACAAGGCTGTAGTACAATAGAGCAACCACAATCTTTCATTTACGCCTAACTTGCCCTTTCTATCTCAACACACATATTACATCACAATAATGTCTTATTATTTATAGACTCAATTAACCGCCTATACATATAGTCTACAAAGGGCCACACACCCCATCACATTGTACACCTCTTCACACCAAGCACCCCTTCACATTGTACACGTCTTTTCACCAAACACCCCATCGATTCAGTTAAACCGCCACTTATGAATCTTCTAGAGAGAAAGAATGAGCATAGTCGTTAAAAAACAAATTAATATTCGACATATATTAATGTCCACAAACTCATACACAGATACAATGGGACGAGGTGCGAGTGCAAGCCTCTATTTCGAAATTGGGAACACGGATGGGACTTATTGGTGTGCAACCCTGCAACCCACATGAAAAGACTCATTCCTGCTTTCCCTTTGACTCTAAATAAGTTTGGGTTTTATCACGACACCACCAATGAATCATTCAAGATATTCATGATGGGTGGGTATGTAAGGGGCTTTTGGATGTTCAGCTCCTTGATGGGATACTGGGAAAGGGTCTCCGGGGGGGCCGACGACTGGGTACCGGTCAATGATAACAGGACTATGAGCATGGACATATCACTATTGTCTATAGGCATGTTCCTGTGTGTCCAGGCCGCATGCTTTGGAGTTTTCAGATCACAGGTCATTTGACGAATATCGCTCGTTCATTTTTTATATGGAGAGAAGAATGGGACAGCATCGCGTTACCTTCGATACTGAATTTCTCAGAAGTACGATTGAAATTGGTGAGATGCGGAGAAGAGCTGGTCTGCTTGGCTCATAAATGTCAGGAGCGGGGATTAGAAATATGGGTTTTAAGCAATATGAAGTGGGATAAAGTGATCCAAATTAGCCTTGGAGGAAACAACATTTATCCTGTTCTAAGTGATATGTTTCTGATTTTGAACAACAATTCTCTCCTCATTGTCGATCCAGGCCGCAACAGCAACAGAGGAGAATTCCAGTTTTACGATGTAAGGAGTACCAAATTGCTTGCCAAAAGCTGCTCTGAAGGATTGTACAACATTTTTCCACTTGCACCAACACTTTACACTATACAGTAACTGTAAAACATTTCACATTTCACATTTGACACACTTGCACCAACGCTTCACACTATATAGGAACTGTAAAACATTTCACATTTGAAACATTTTGTAGTGCACCAAAGTTTAACTCTAAGATCTCTTTTGAGGTTAATGACACTTATCTTTATAGTTTTTTGTAATTTGGATATTTCGAGCTTCAAATCAAACTATAAATGAAAGGTTTTCATTATTGGCTCGTCATTGTAATTGAGTTTTAATTTTATTTTCCTTCAACGGTTGGGATGTGATGCAAAAATCACACCTTATGGCTCTATAGTATTCTCCCTCTTATTAAAGGGTATTTTTGTCACTAAAAATAGAACTTTTTTTAGTGGAACCTCTTAAAAGGTTTTGATAGAGGAAGAAACGCGTGGGTGAGTGAGGGAGGGTGAGTGATGTAGAAAGAAAACTTGTAAAGCAAGAAGCTTGGGGTTGAAAATTGGGGGTTTTACAACAAAACCCTAGTACTGGTGGACTGTTTTTGTCAGTATTTCTTCGCAGCATCGGTGAGTCAAAGGAATGACTAATTTTATAAATTTTTCCTCTTGATAGTGAATATATCTTTGCCGGGAATACATCTTTGCCGTCTTGCCCGTGGATTCATTTTTGTTGTACTTTGAAGATTTCCCATATTGTTTGTGGTTTTATTGTTTTTTATATTTTCCCAACATCTAGTGGGATTTGAGATATCCCGATTTGCTGTGGATTCATTTGTGTTGTGCTTTGAAGATTTCCTATATTGTTTGTTGTTTTATTGTTTTTTATATTTTCCCAACATCTAGTGGGATTTGAGGTATCCCGATTTGCTGTGGATTCATTTGTGTTGTGCTTTGAAGATTTCCTATATTGTTTGTTGTTTTATTGTTTTTTATATTTTCCCAACATCTACTGGGATTTAAGATATCCTGATTTGCTCAAAAGGATTGATTGAGTTATCTCCATTTTACAATAAGTGGTATCAATAAACAAGTTTGCAGAAGGTAAAGGTAAAGTTTAAACAAGTTTGCAGAAGCTAAAGGTAAAGTTTTACTCTTTAAGAATCCAACTGCAGGGCAAATAGAACCCGAAACTCTTTATAAATATCCTTTTGAGAATTTTCATCCTACGGCGATTCTCAAGTTCATTAATTAAAGAAAAAATATCTTTTTATCTCTTATTTTTATGTTTCATTTCTTGATAAATCCAAGGTTTTAAAAGATTTCTTTTAATCTCGGGTCACTTTAAACCTATTTTTTAACCTAAACAAATGTGAGGAAGATATGTTCTTTCTAACTCCAATCCTTTCTCCCTCTTCACTTATATACCCAAATTTCTTTCTTTCTTTCTCATGTGTTTCTCTAAACACCTCTCTCTCTCCTCTCAGTAATCTCTTACCTCCACGAAGCCTTTTTCTCTCTCTCTCATCTCTCTTGAAGTTTGGGAGGCTGGCTTTTAGAGAAGGCATGTATTTTTAAATTTGCTTGGCCCAAAAAACAAGTTTAAATTAGCTCAGGGGGTTAGAAGAAATAAAATCTATGATTTTTATGCCTTAAGATATCTTTTAAAACCTTGAGCTTATTGTGAAATGAAACCTAAAAATAGAGGGCTTCTACTCTTCCCGCCATCCTATGTAATTTTACAAGAAAAAGCTACATGCATGTCATTTTCTAGCGAGCTAATTTTATAGATGGGGCAAAACATAGTTTCAAGTTATCATAAAGGCGTTACCGCATTGAAACTGCATGTTTTTGGCATGGCTTAGAGGTGCGCTTTACACCTTATACATACCGTACCCATAATATAATTAATGAGCAAGGTTTGGTATGTCTTCGAGGTGCGCTTTACTTTGAATGTTTAATATCGACACCTTATACAAACCATACCCGGATAATATAATCAAGGGCAAATTATAAAAAAACACCCTAAAATGAACTATCTATGCAACTTACCCCACCCCAATCTTTTCTCTCACTTTTTTCCTCAAAACAACATTTTCTTGCAAAAACCCCCCAAGGTAAAAAAGGTTATTATGTTTTGAACGGAAATGCCCATCCTGTACAAACCAAATCAATTCACGGGTCCCAAGTAGCGTACTGTCCGAGCGCGTCTTTGCACTGACGGAGCACGTTATCATAATGCCGGAGCGCTGTGGCATAGACCTGCATTGCCAGAGCGCACATTCAAAATGCGTTTGTACTTGTTTATACTGTCGGAGCGCGATCCTCCATTGTCGGAGTGTTGTGACTCTAGAGACTTCATTGTCGGAACGGAATACCGGAGATGTCTTTGCACTACTGGAGCGAGTTCTCATAATGCCGGAGCGCTATGGCTCAAACCTGCATTGCCGGAGTGCGCATTCAGAATGCCGAAGCGCATGTTTTTACTGCCTGAGCGCATGTGAAAATAAGAGAGCGAATGGCGTGTGAAAACAAACAATAGTAGTTTACTCTTATTTCATGCCACTTTTGGGTTAGGGGGTTATTTGCGAGGAAAGGTTGTTTAGGGAAAAAAGTGAAAGAAAAGACTAAAGTGTTTTTTTGTAATTTTCTCTATGATCAATGAGCAAGGTTTAGGTGTTTTGATCCATCAGTAGATGAACCTCATTCTAATATGCATTTCTTTCAAATTCTAAGTTTCATGAGTCGACAATCTCAACCACTACAATCATGAAGCTCATTCTAATGTGCATTTCTTTCAAATTCTAAGTTTATAAGTCGACAATCTCAACTACTACAATCATGAATACGTAAGTAATACACTTTAAACTTTCAAAATAATTTATTTTGAAAATATTGAAATTATTTTATTTTATATATTGCCATATTAATTCATGAATGCAATGCAAAGACATCTTTGCAGTGATTTAGGTTGGGTTTCCAATACTATAAAAAGGAATTTAAATGGAAACTAGATAGGGACAGGTCTCCAGTAGCTTATACGCCATACATAGTCTTGTAGTCCATGTAGTGTAATAACAGTAAAATTAGGGTATTTTTGTCATTAACTAGAATAATGGGGCTATTATAGTCATTCTCTCTCTAGATTATTGCGAGAAAAAGGCCGCATCGACATTTAGTTAATCGGCATCTATTTTTGTCATTAACTAAAATAGTGGGGCTATTATAGTCATTTTCTCTCAAGATTCATGCTAAAAAAGGGCGGCATCTTTGCCAGTTTCACTCACTGGCGTCTTTAGAAAGAGAGAAGTTGCAGAGCTTCCATGGTGGTTAAAGAAGAATATCTGGGGAAATATTTCTTCATTCAGTGATTTCAATGCCAAATTGTGGCTAGTTCGAACTTTATCTTGTGAGTTTATCGTAGATTTTTAGTCCATTTATGTTAGTTTTGCAGTTTTTGAATGTCGGACAAATTTATGTTACATAGGTAGATATTTAAATACTGAATTATATTAATTTTGAGAATAATCATTAATTTTTGGGTATTTTATGCTACATTTTTGGGTTTTTTCTCCATTTGTAATTCCTTAGCATAAAAATGGCGGTAGATGAAGTTGTTAACTCTCTCTCTCTCTCTCTCTCTCTCTCTCTCTCTCTCTCTCTCTTCTTACTTACTTACTTACTTACGTTACGTTACGTTACGTTACGTTACTTACGTTACTTACGTTACGTTACGTTAACGTTACGTTAAGTTACGT